>CM076577.1:818767629-818857629 GCA_034641835.2 Pinus albicaulis
CTTATGAATGTGTTACACTGAAAATTGTCATCCTGACATTTTGCTATGTGTATGGGCTCATTATACTTATACTTTCCCCCTTTGCAAGTCTAACATATCAGTTCCTCATGTCAAGCCTTGAAAATTAGAGAAAAGTTCCTAAAAATTTCCTAAACTTTGGTGTCGCACTTTCTCTATATATTGTCTGCGGTCCTGCACCTAATTTTCATGTCTTCTGCGTACCTGAATGCACTTTCTCTGTGTTATAGGTGCGGAACCCTGTAAATATTAAAAATGCGCAAGTAAACTCAGAAAATCTCACTTTCAGTAAATTCTGGAAGCTTCTAGAAAATATTTTGCGGTGGCAGAACCGCTCTTATGAGGTTCATGTATCCCTTACCTTATGGAGCTAACCCCTTGATGTGAGGAGCTTATCCCTATGAAGGAGGATTATATCCCTTCATAGTTGGAACTGAAAACCTCCTCTTTTCCACTATAAAAAGAGGCATTGGGTAGCCTCAAAGGGGAGTTCAAGATTTAGAATATTTGAGGTTAAGTGTTGTTAAGATTTAGACTCAGTTAACTAAGACTTTTGTGAGGAGAGATTACATACCTCTATTCGTCTTGTTTGGAGGAGTGCAGAGCTTATAAAAGTAGAGGAGACTCCTGCTTCGGACCCCGGGAAGGCTTGTGCAACATAAAGGCTCAGGTTGTAAGGTTTTCTTTCTTTTGAAATTAATACAAATATACTCATTTTTCTCAATAAGCTGTCAGTTAATGGTTTATTTCATAGATTCCTTGATCACTATGATAAGCATGGTTTATGATGATGTCTATACAGGTGCTATTTAATATTTTTCTTGTTTGTGATTGCAGGTTTATGAAGATAACTCCTTCAAGTGCATGAGGGACAACAACAACTTCAAACAAGCGCTGGACATATGGTAAGTCTTTTACACCTCTATAGAGCTTTTTGTAAATCATATATGCTTAGAGAAAGATTAGTTTATTTGGATGTTTGTTGCTAGATACTTTTAGTACTAGGGAGATTGGTCTTGTCCACAAGATGGATTAATCCACACAACAGAATGAAGTATTGAAGTAATTTATTGGTAAATTTGCAATAGTATATCTGGATGATATATTAATTTACAGCAAAACAAAGGAAGAACACTTGAGACATCTTAATTATGTCTTAAGGAAGTTACATCAAGAGAATTTAATGATAAATTTAAAGAAATGTTCATTCATGAAGGAAGAATTGGTATATCGGGGTTTTTTTGTTTCTGCTGAAGGATTAAAAATGGATCCAGAGAAGATAAAGGCAATTGTGGAGTGGCCTTCACCAAAAAGTGTTTTTGAGGTAAGAAGTTTTCATGGCCTTGCTAGTTTTTATAGAAAATTCATAAGGAATTTTAGTAAGATCAATGCGCCTATCATTGAAACCATAAAGAAGGACAAACAACCATTCAAGTGGACTGTTGAAGCTGAAAAAAAATTTCAGTTCTTGAAGCGAAAGATAACTGAGAAACCTGTCTTAGTTTTACCTGATTTTAACAAACCATTTCAAGTAAAATTTGATGCCAGTGGGGAAGATATTGGAGCTATATTAAGTTAAGAAGATAGGCATGTAGCATATTTCAGTGAGAAGCTGAATGAGACAAGGAGGAAGTACTCTTCTTATGACAAGGAATTTTATGCAATTGTACAGTCATTGAAGAAGTGGAGACATTATTTAATGTCTAAAAGTTTGTGCTATATTCAGATAATCATGCTTTATAGTATATTATGCAACAACCTAAATTGAATCAAAAACATGCAAAATGGTTTGAATATCTTCAAATTTTTAACTTTGTATTGAAGCATATAAGTGGTCAAGCAAACAAGGTAGCTAATGCTTGGAGTAGGAAAATCATTCTTGTTCAAGAAAGTCAAATTGAAGTGTTAGGTTTTGATTTTCTTAAAGAACTCTATAAGATAGATTTGAATTTCAAAGAAGCATTTGAAGCATGTTGTAATCCTGTTTTGATAGACATAAGTCAGTGGTTAGATTATTTCTTGCGATAGGGTTTATTGTTCAAAAGAAATCAATTGTGCATACCAAATTTATCTATGAGAGAAAATTTAATTAGGGAGAAACATAGTGGTGGACTTGCTGGACATTTTGGTGTTGATAATACTTATGAGTAATTAAGTCATTTTTATTTTTGGCCAAAGATGAGATTTGAAGTGGAAAAGTATGTGAAGAATTGTAAAATTTGTCAATATGCAAAAGGGAAAAGTCAAAATGCAGGTTTGTACATTCAATTACCTATTCCAAATAGACCTTGGGATATGGTAAGTATGGATTTTGTTTTAGGATTTCCTAAGACACAGAGAGGAAATGATGCAATTTATGTTGTAGTTGACATATTTTCAAAAATGGCACATTTTATTCCATGTTATAAAACCAGTGATGCTACTCTTGTTGCCAATTTGTTTTTCAAGGAGATTGTCAGAGTATATGGGTTACCTAAAAGTATTGTTTCTGATAGAGACACCAGATTTGTTGGTCATTTTTGGAGGACATTGTGAAAGAATCTTGGTACTAAACTGAGTCTCAGCTTAGCTTATCACCCTTAGACTGATGGGCAGACTGAAGTAGTGAATAGAATTTTGGGTAATATTTTGAGAAGTCTTGCAGGTGAACATCCTAAAAAATGGGATCCTAGTTTACCACAAGAAGAATGCATATAATGATTCACCTAACAGAAGTACAGGGCAAATTCCAATCCATATAGTTTATGTGATGCACCCAAGAGGAGTATTTGAATTGAGGAACTTGGGAAAAGAAGAAATGAGAAGTGCTGAAGGAGAGGAGTTTGCTTCAGAAATACAAGTAATACATGAACAGATAAAGCAATAGCTACAAGATAGCAGCATCAAGTACAAGAACATAGCATATTTGAGCAAAAGAGAAGTTAATTTTGAAGTTGGTGATTTGGTTTTAGCACACTTAAGAAAAGAAAGATTTCCAAAGAGGCAGTATAACAAGTTAAAATTCAAAAAAATAGGACCATGCAGGATATTGAGAAAATTTTCTGCAAATGCTTATGAAATTGAATTACCATCTGATATTGGAATATCTCCAATATTCAATGTTGTTGATTTGTACAGATATGAAGATGGTGGCACAAATGACAGACCAGAAGACAGAGAAAAGTCTGACTAGGTAAAACAGTTTCCCATAGTAAAGAAATTACAGCCAAAGACGATCTTAGAGAAGAAAGTGCTTAAGAATACCAAAGGATAGGAGTATTTTCAATACTTGATCAAGTGGAGGGATCAAACAATTGAAGATGCTACCTGGATGACAGAAACCATACTGCAGAAATTGGGCAGTTCTGTAGAGGAGCTCATGGACAGGAGCCCATGAAGATTTTTTTCCTCAAGAGTCTGATGCAGGGGCATGAGGCTTCGAGACAAAAGGCTTCATTAATTATTCCAAAAATTCAAAAAAAAGTTACAAGCAAAGGTGTTGGTACCTTTAGCTGTCAATTTACATTTGTAATAGATAGGGTTGAGCTAGTATTTAGGAGGATTGAACAATTTTAGATTTGTTTCAACATATTTAGCTTCAGTTGATAGATTTAAGGAAGATATGATGTAATTAGGATTTTGTCTAAAATAGAAGAATTTGATCCTCAAGAAGAGGTCGACTGTTATGTAAAAAACATATAAATTGTAACCTCTGAAGAGGAGAAATTCGGAATTTGGCCGTAGAAGAATTGATTGAGAGGTTTTCCCTCTATTTTAATAAAATTGCAGATTTTTATTTATTTGTGTATGCTTGGAAATTTCCTGGAGGGTTTCACCTCTCCGAAATCCATTTGATTATACATTTTGTGTAGAATTTTGAGTATATTTACTTCTGTGTAAAGATTGAGAGGAAATCGAGAGAAATTTTGTTTCTTGCTTGAGATTTGTTATTCAATAATCGATCCATGCTATTGAATTTGCAACGAAGAAGGAAGGTTCCAGAGAAATCGAAGTTAAAGATGAAATCCGGCAGAAATCTGGCTTCAAATGCAATTTAAATAGAATTTGCAAGTTAAGTGGTTTTGAGAAACCAAACCACTGTATTCTCATAGCCTTTGGGTTGTGAGCAGTTTTATTCAATTTGAACGCGATCGTATCATATGATGACACGTCACGGTGGAAAAACCACCGATTTCACGTAGCTTTTGATTGTTAAAGTCCGGGGGTTGATTGAATGCGATAGCCGTTTGATCGTGAAAGTCGGAGATCCAACGGTAATCATGTGGAAAGCTGCGTAGAGGTTTAAACAAAGGTATGGACCCGATATATTATGAAATAAAGCTTTATTAAAAGGGTTGAAGTCCGGAATTATTTCCAAAGGTTTTTAACACTGTTTCCGAAGGTTTATTTCAATAGAGTTTTATCAAAGTGTTTGAGATCCGAAGGTCTTAAATATTGTTTGAAAGTCAAGTATTATATTGTTCCAAAGGTCTATAAACCTTGGTTAATGTGCATTATAATATTTCTGAAGGTTATAATGTTTCTGAATGGTTGTAAACATTGTTTACAAAGATTTAACACTTTTTAAAGTGCATCATTATGTTTTGAAAGAAGAAAAGGGACTTTAGATTCCGCAGTGCATTTTATTAATTTTATCAAACATATTTCATAAATTTGATGACAGAGAGTGGAATAGAAAACCAAGAGCTAATTCCTCCTAAATTATAAAACATTGTAACCAAGTTTGAACAACTCTCCTTAACACCTGCACCCACACTGCTATCAATATCGCTCAGGTCATGATTTCTATCGACTAGTGTGATGTCCCATTACCATATTTTTCATGAAATACAACTTCCTCTTTCACAAGAAAGAGTCAAAATACTCTTCCTAGTCCTTTTGGAAAACACACCCAAGCATATCTAATAGAACTTTCTAAATATTAGATGAGATTTGATTTGGAAAGGTTATCAAGGGTACTGAAAATATTCATTAGGTATATTTCAATCCTCCAATTAATCCACATGTAAAATTACCTCTCCGACGTATATAAAAATTGTAATGGGGCCAACTTGGAGGAGAACTGTGTAATCCCACAAGAGAAGGTGTTTGTTGCACTAGTGGTGAAAATATTTAACTGGAAAGGGACATGGAAAGAGATAGATGTAGCACAAGTGAAATTCATGTCTATCGAGGATATTGTGATCACGTTTCCTATTAAAAGCATTAAAATTTAGGTGGAACCACTTGAAGCAAACATGGCATCGTTTCAACTTGTCAGTGATGAAATCACAAATGCTAGTGGTGGGATGCCACAATTTTACTGAATAAGTTTCTAGTATCCTCCTTTGGAGAACAAAAATTATATGAAGAATATTCTACATCCAATAAGAGTCATGTCAAGGAAGAAATACATATGACATAGTCAATTTTTCCAAATTAAATCGCCAATTGTTGATCCATTACATAGTGTATGGAGGTTCAAGAAAGAAAATATTTTCGCAAAAGTTATACGCTTTGAAATTTTGATAAAGGTTATAGTTCCTGTTGGAATTAATTGGTTCTCTAACACAACGAAAATATAACAAGCCTTTTCAAGTGACTGGAGATGATGATATGGACAAAATTGGTGGTTGTGGTCATTGGTGAAGGAATTTCAAGAGTCACAAATAACTCTGAATATTATAGACATGATAAACTAGAATTTAAAATTCTTTCCATAGTTAACCAAAACTATATTAGATATTTTGGAATCATAGACATTGACTACAGGGGATTGAGAAAATTGTGTTGAAATTGACAAAGAAGATTTTTTCTCAAAATTTAGGGAATTCCAAGTGAATAATTGAAAAGGAGTTGATGTTTCAAACAAAAAGAGATGAGTGTCTAACAAGAATGGAGTTGTATGTTCAATCTCCCAAGAAATTTAAGACAACCATTTGTTATGATACCACATGGTAAGAAACAACATCCATTAAAATGATATGGTCTATTACTGGAATGCTGCCATTGTTTGAGGTAGCTACAATAATGAAAATATTATTCACAACATCAACTTTATCAACATCACTTCAAACAACAACAATAGACTCTTATTATTGACTTCCACATTCCCCGACTCCTCCTATCTGCGTTCCTTTGCAACTCTCGGTGCAATTGCTAGTATTATTTTATTGAGGAAAGTACATATGTGGTTGTTAGGAAGTAAAAATATTTAAATGATTTATTATATTAATGATTAAATTTTAGGTAACCAAAATTTTGTTTCCATATTTATCAAGCGCTTATCGGAACTAAATGTATGATGATGCTCATTAGATTTGGCCTATGATGGATTTAGATTAATCCATTAATCATTTATCATGAGAAATCTAGGAATTTATGCATGTCCTTTAATTGAAATGTTCACCATAAAGCCAAATTTTAATGAAATTATTTATTGTTTGCACACGATTCTTTAAAGCACATATAAAGAGGAGTCTACATGATTAAATACCCTTTTGACAATAGTATGTATACTTTGTAGGTGGTCGGTTAACCATCGATTTAATTTTAACTAAACCACTACCATTTTGTGTTAGATCATACCCACTAGAATTTGGAAAATATTTTACAGTTACTTTTTAAAAAACATTTCTAATACCTTAACAAACATTACAATTAAGTTTTAAACAATTAATTTTTACATTAAAAAAAAAAAACACACACACACACATTTTGAATTACTTTAAAAGGCATTACAATTAAGTTTTTCATAAAGAGTTATTCCATAAAGTGATTTGATTTTTAAAATTTTTGTTGTTATCTTCCTAGATAATTATGCAATAAGTATAAATTGTAAACATAATGTCTGCACATTTCAAACAAACTTCCAGCTTTATTCAATTGGCTATGAATTTATTTTTAATGGTCCATTAGCTAGCACTTGACATTAATATTATTTATGTATGTTGAAAAATGGATATGTTATGATAAATGGATGGCAATGCCCTTCAATTCTTCCCTACAATAATCTAGAAAGAAACTTTCATGACAAAATAAAATGAATTGATATGATATTAAAGTATAAAAAAACTATCCAAATAGAGTTCTTATTATCATTGTCTAGCAAAAAATAATGCAATCCTGAATTATCTTACTCTTTTAATTGTATTTTTATTAGTATAAATTTGTATATTCATATTGTTTTTTACTCTAATTTAACTATATGTAAGAGTTAATTATTACTTTTCAAAATTCAATAACTATATATATATATAACCTTGTTAATATCTAATCATGAAAAATATATTATCTTTAACTATACTTTCAATTATATGAATCTAACCTTAAAACCTTATGCGGTATCTTTGTCTATACTTTCATTTATATGAATCTAGACTTTCAATTATATGAATCTAACCTTAAAACCTTATGCATTATCTTTGTCTATACTTTCATTTACATGAATCCAGCCTTAAAACCTTAAGGTGACTAACCATTTTGAGGAATCCGTCCACTTAGTTGTTATTGAATTCAAAACACGTGGTAGTGGAAAGTAATATATAACTATAATAATAATAACCATGTTGAGGGATCCCTTGCTATTCAATTCAAAGCACATGGTAGTATAAATCCCAAGGATCTTTCAAGGCAGAAGTCTCAAGGAATGTTCATAAAGTATG
Source organism: Pinus albicaulis (assembly GCA_034641835.2). Taxonomy (NCBI): domain Eukaryota; kingdom Viridiplantae; phylum Streptophyta; class Pinopsida; order Pinales; family Pinaceae; genus Pinus; species Pinus albicaulis. The sequence goes on from CM076577.1 coordinate 818,775,291, forward strand.
ACTGACTTGTTAGCCAACTCTGTACTTGAAATGTACTAGGTATCAAATAAATTTATTATAACCTTAAATATATTAATAATTCTAAATCTAATATAATCATGGTGAGGAATCAATCCACTTGGTTGGCATCCAAATGAAAACACCACACCAGTAAAAGCTCAACAAGGAGACTATGGTGGGAAGTCCAGATGATTATTGCGTCAACAGGGCATTTTACAACTCAGTATGATTCCATGTGTAAGTATGTCACAAGTCAAAAAAAAAAAAAAAAAACTAAAGAAAAAAAAAATCTAAATAATGTTGGCTTAAACAATCACTTACATAACCATATAAATAATTAATTAAAAATTTATTAAAAATAATTTTGAACAATATAAATTTAAAATATGAAGAGATTTAAATAAATAAAATCTCTTTTTATACTTACTCCAGAAGAGATATGGTAAATAAATAAAAATAAAAATAAACCAGAGGCATGGTAAATAAATAAAACCTATTTTTATACTTATTTTGGAGGTATGGTAAATAAATAAACATATAAATAAACTAGAAGTATGGTAAATAAATAAAACCTATTTTTATATTTACTCCATGAACCTCTATATTTACAAAAACTCAAAAAAGAGGTTTTATTTAACTGAAGCCTATGAGCCAAATAATATGGGAAAAACTATTATTAATACCATGGGCCAAATACCATATTTATAGAAGAGATATGGTAAATAAATAAATATAAAAGAGGTGTAAAGAGGTAAGGTAAATAAATAAAAATATATCAAATAGGATTAGAAATCAATCTCTAATTATATATTAAGTCTATGACCCAAATACCATGGACCAAATTATTATTAATAACATGCAAAAAAACATTATTGATCCTAACATTAATATTAAAATATTATTATTATTGTTAAATCTAATATTCATATTAATATATTATAATAGTAATATTATTAAATTTTATAACTTTTGATTAATACAATATTAAATTTGTTATATATATGTGTGTGTGTGTGTGTGTGTGTGTGTGTGTGTGTGTGTGTGTGTTGGGGGGGGGTGGGAGGGAAGAACAAATACATATGATAGAGGTGGAGAAATAAGGGGGTGAAAAGGGAGAGATGGAGATAAACTTAAAGAGAAGGGAGATGAGGAATGAAGAGAGAGAGAGGAGTGAGAGAGGTAGAGAAGATCAACAAAGGGAGAGGGAAACATAAAGATGGAGGTGGGAGAGAGAGAAGGAGAGAGGATTGGAGGAGAGAGAGAGAGAGAGGGAGTGGGAAAGAGGAAGGATGAGTGGAGGAGGAGAGAGGGAGGGGTAGAGAGATGGAGTTGGAGGGTGAGATAGGGAGGGAAGAAGAATGGCATAGAGAGTGAGAAGTGGAGAGAGAGCGAGTGACAAGGGAGATATAGAGAGAGAGTGTGTATGTTTAGGGGTGAGATAAAGAGACATAAGAGTGATGGAGAAAATAGGGGAGAGAAGGAGAGAGAAGGAGAAAGGGAGGGATATAGTAGCATAGTTGGAGAGAGACATAGAGTGATGGGGGAAGAGAGAGTATTGAATGGAAGAGATAGAGAGAGAGAGAGAGAGGGGGGGGGGTGGGGGTGTAGAGGGAAGATAGAGGGAGGCATGAGAGAAAGGGAGAGAGAGGACTTGAGAGAAGGGAATGGAGTGATGGGGGAAGATAGATGATTACAGGGGGAGAGAGAGAGAGAGAGAGAGAGAGGAAGGAAAAGAGAGGCGACTTAAAAGAGAGGAGGAGAGAGGGATGGATAGAGAGATGGAGTTGTATGGGGAGAGAGGTAGGAAGGAGGAAATACATAGAGAGTGAGTAGTGGAGAGAGAGAGAGGAAGTTACAAGTGAGAGATGGAGAGAGAGTGTGCATGTTTTGGGGTGAGATAAAGAGATAAACAAGGAGAGATGGAGAGAAGGCAGGAGTGAAGGAGAGACAGAGGCATATAGTAACAGTTGGAAGGTGAAGATAGAGAGAGAGAGAGAGGTGGGAGAGAAAGGAAGAGAAAGAGTGAATAGAGGTAGGAAAGAGAGATGGAGATGGAGGGGGAGAGAGTGGGAGGTAAGAATAAAGACATAGAGAGTGAAAGGTGGATAGAGAGAGAGGGAGAGAGGATAGAAGGAGGGAGAGGGAGAGGATTAGGGAGTGCTAGATAGATAGATTGGAGAAAGAAATTGTATGTTTTTGGGTTGATATAGAGAGATAGAGGGATATCAATATATCTATGGAAGGTGAAGAGAAAGAAGAGATATATGGAGACAAGGAGGGAGGGACATAGAGATTGATAGATATGGAGTGAAATAGTGTGTGTATTTTGCGGGGTGAGATAAAGAGACAAAGAAGGAGAGATGGAGGCAGATATAGATGTAGATGGAGGAGGGAGAGAGGGAAGAAATTTTCTTGCACTAGATGCATTGATTTCGGTGTAGATGGTGATTTCTAATCCTATTTGATTGCTTGCACTATATTTAGTGTAGATGTTGATTTCTAATGATGTTTGATTACTTGCACTAGATGCATTGATTTCAATGTAAATGATTTCTAATCCTATTTGATTTCCTGCACTAAATGCATTGATTTCAGTGTAGATGGTGATTTCTAATCCTATTTTATTGCTTGCACTAGATGCATTGATTTCAATGTAGATGTTGATTTCTAAATATATTTGATTGCTTGCACTAGATGCATTGATTTCAATGTGGATAATTTCTAATCCTATTTGATTGCTTGCAATAAATGCATTGATTTCATTGTAGATGGTGATTTCTAATCCTATTTGATTGTTTACATTTTCCTACTTGTTGTAACACTCATACACACCAAAATAAAAATAAAAATTACTTTCTACTCTAAATTTAAACCCATAATCAAAGGTTAAAATTACTATACAATACTAGATTTACTAAGCCACACCACTCTTCATTAAGGTTCTAAACTTAATCAACATATAAATTACAAGTTACTGTCCACATTGAATTCCTTGTCACATTATAAGGTTTTATTTAAAGGTTTAATGTTTAATTTCCGTTGACATCAAACTTTAATGTTAACATGTAATATACATCCTGCATATGGCAAGATCTTTGTCCTCGTTACCACCGATAAAAAGTTGGCACGTCGAAGCAAATAAATTCTGAAGGTACTGGTTATTAAATCCTTCAGACATCTATAAGATTTTACCGTGATATGTTGCGTTTTTCAAGGGTCTTTGCTGGTGATCTCTGTCGTGGAATTTAGATAGATCAATGGTTGAAATTTAGGCGGGAGTTGCATTATTAATCTCTCCAACCCTAATCATTCTTGGCTTATTGTCACTGTGCCTGCGCTGAATAGATATTATGATCTGAGGTTTGTCAATGTTGCATCTTCGAGCTATGGCTCCGCCATCATCGAGATTTCACCAGACTTACGAGGGTTTCAAAGCTGTAGCCCTCATGGTTCTGCAACCTAGTGGAGAGGAGGTACCATTGTTAACTGTGAGGAGTTTCTGGACTAATTCGTCCACTATCACCAATGCAACTCCTTTGGAACTGGTTCCTTTTGTTCAAAGTACAGGTAATCACTCCCTTCGCAACTACATAAGGGTTCTCAATACATTTCCATATTTTTCTGAGTATATCTATTTTTTTTTCTATTGTCTAATGTCTTTTTCTTTATTTCCCTTGTGTTTATTTGAAGACTTCTGGTGCGATGCTTAGAGGGTCGAGACAAATCTATATCTTAGATAATATCCTTAACGTTTTCTCATTTCTTGAACACTATTCTTCTTTTTTATTAGAAATACGTTTAGCAACTTGAATAGATTCCTTACAGATTTTCCTTCTATGGCTATTGTTGTAGGTCAACACTTGTAGGTCGACATTTTCTCCAGTTAGCAGGTCTTTTGGCATAGAATTTAGTTATTTTGGGCTAGCATCAGTCACGGCTAATATTCTTAGCTCTCCTTCCAGGTACTTATAATACTTGCGTTCAGACAATGAGGTCTTAATTGTCTCTGGCGGACTTCTAGACTTCATGGGGTCTATGAATCCAAAACTCAGCTTTATCTGTTGGCCTAGCTTAGGTCTTGTTCTCTTATATATATATATATATATATATATATATATATATATATATATATATATATATATATATATATATATATATACATTGTAAGGTTAAAGACAATGTCCAGCCAGAATTTATTATGGACTCAGATAGTCTCTCCCGCACTTCTATTTTGTAAAAATTATCTATGTATTTAAAATGAAAGGTCTAATAAGGGTTCCTTTCTAGGATTCGACCCTTGCTTAGTTGCAATTTTTGGAAATGGCCACTACTGTATAAATACTCATGGATTAGTCTTATGTGCCATTTGAACTGCATGTATTTTTTTTAAGTACAGTGACTCACTATTTCTTTTTAATGGAATGAAAAGCATGTTTTGTTTTTAGATTAGTCTAAACATAATTACAGTCCTATTTTTCTGAGTGTTTTCCATTTCTTGGTTTATTCAAATAGCTAATAAATAGGCATGCTCGACAGAAAAGTCGTAACTCAAATTTTCTTGTAAATAAATTGTCATTGTCTTTACTATAGTTTATTCTCCAATCTTAGTTTTCTGTGCATTAAAATACTTATATCTCTGTCTATTTTCTTTTATATTAATTGTGTATCTCGGTGACCGGACCACCATACAATTTGTCTATCTATAAAATATTATAAGGGAGCGATGTGTATCGGGTTGAGGTTTTTCCCTCGTTCCCTGTACCAACAGATCTCCTGCAATAGCTAAAATAGACAGTAAATCTTGTAGCTACTTTGTTCACTTATTTTCTTTTTAAATTGCTTTGTCACAGTCTAGTTTTTAAATTTATCCTAACAGATTTAAAGAATTCCTGTGTTACTTTTCTATGTATAGTTAACTACCATATGGTTAACCAGGTTGCTCCTAGCAGAAATCGTTATAATTCCACCTATTCTACAGCTAGTATATATATATATATATATATATATATATATATATATATATATATATATATATATATATATATATATATATATATATATTCACAGGTTTAATCTATAAATCGTACATAAGTAAAACACATAACCCAATAATTATTTGCTGAGTGATTCTCTTATCCTAGTTCATCTTTCTCCAACATAAGAAAAGTTTTCAAGGAATAATATTAACATTTATTCTGAAATTAAATACCAAATTTATGTGAACATCAATCCTGAAATAATCCTACTGTATATATAATATTAAATTAGACAGTCACTTATCTGAAAATATATTTGGTTGTTGGTGTCCACCCAACCGTCAAGAGATGCAATGAAATCCTACTCTTCCCCCATGCTTCCACTGAAATGTACATGTTGACAATAGAGTTTTTGTTGTGACCTCAGGACTCCATGTCCAGTTAGTGCCAGAAAACTTCAGGAATCTCTGAGTGTTTTCCACTAGTCTCTACCAGCTCAGGAAAATCTCCACTCTTTCCTTAGCCCATGAACATAAACCCCATTCCTCACTGGGATGAGTATCTTATCCTTAGAGGAGCAGGTAACTGTTCAAACTGTCCAACCACCTTTTTAGTTCTTGGAAAAAATTTACCATCTGCCTTTTATATTTTATGGAATTACTTTCCATAGCTAATTTTATTAAAAACCAAAAAAAATTTCCAGAAAAACATTAATTCTCTCAGCATTTTTCTTAAACAAATAATAAAATGTCATTTAACTAGTTTAACAACTAGTTAACATAAAATGCAGCTGTCACAAATCCCCCCCTAGAAGTAACACCATCCTCCGTGTTTCATTCTAGCTCAGAAAATAGCTCTGGGTAAGCCTCGTGCATAAACCCTTCATCCTCCCAAGTAGCCTCATTCGGGCCAAAGTGTTTCCACTGCACTTTAACCTGAGTGATGACTTGCTTCCGGAGCATAATTTCTCTCTGGTCAAGTATGTGTTGTGGCTCGACCAAAAACTCGTCGTCCGGCTCTACCTGTAAACAAAAAAATTCCTTATTAAATTCTCATAAAGAGATCATATTTCAAGTTAGGATTTTTAATTCTATCCTACCTGTATATTCTGCCAATTAATTACGTGCTTCTAATCATGCACATAATGCTTCAAAAGAGACACATGAAACACATTGTGTACTCGGATGAGACTAGGTAAAGCCAGCCAATAGGCCACAGGTCCTACAATTTCCAAAATTTGGAAAGGTCCACAGAACCTGGGATCCAACTTGGCACAAGAGGTCCACCGCAAGGTACTCCTGTTGGGTTTGATTCTCACATACACATGGTCTCCCACTTTGAATTCTCGGTAAGTCCTCTAATTATTTGCATAGATATTCTATTGATCTTTTGAAGCCTTCAAATTTTGTATTATCTTCTTTACTTCTGATTCCATTTCCGCTAGCATTTCTGGTCCCAACATTAGTTTTGTTTCGGGGCTGCTCCAATTTATGGGTGTGTGACACTATCTCCCATACAGGGCTTCGAAAGGACTCATCTTAAGGGACTCTTGGTAACCATTTCTGTAAGAAAATTCAACCATATGCAAGTAGTATTCCCATTTGGTTGGTTGCTGCATCACGTACATCTGCAGCATGTCTTCCAACACTTGGTTTACTCGCTTTGTTTGACCATATGTCTGGGGATGATGAGCAATAATGAAGTTGATTTGGGTCTCTAGACCTGTGAACAGAGTTTTCCCAAAATCTGAGGTAAAATTTATAGAGTTTTCCCAAAAGCTGAGGTAAACTTTACATTCCTATTCGAGATAACCATCTTCGGAATGCCATGTAACCGAAATATTTCTCTCATAAAAATGTCTGTTATATGGACAGCCTTGTAAGTAGACTGTACAGGTATAAAATGTGCATATTTACTCAAATTTTCAACTACCACCATGATGGAGTCATTGTGCCTCTTTAACCACGGTAAACCTATAATGAAGTCCAGGGATATGACCTCCCACTTCCATTCAAGTACTGGTATGGGCTGCAACAATCCTGTAGGATGTCGATGCTCCACCTTAACCTATTGACACTCCAAACATTTATTTAAATATTTAGCAATATTCTTACGCATACCAGGCCAGAAATATACTTTTCTAATGGCAGATAACATTTTTTGGTACCCTGGGTGACCTGCATAGTTACTTTGATGGTATTCATTCATGATTAGCTCTTTTAGGTCCACACAATTATGTACATACACCTTTCCTCTAAAGGTTAGCATCTAATCTTTTTCAACTCCATATTTAGAATTACTTCCTTGTTTTATGGTCTCTTCCATTTGTTTCCATAGGAATTGATATTCTGGATCTTTATGTGCTTCTTCTTTCACTTGATCTAAGAATTTATTTTCAACCTGATTGTAGTAAAGCTCACAAACACAATGCAGCTTCCTACTTAAAGCGTCAGCCACTCGGTTTTCCTTAGCTTTCATGTGATGGATGTCCATATCAAACTCAATAAGAAAGAAATTCCATCTTTCTTTTCTAGAATTTAAATCAACTTGTTTGAAATAACTAATCAAGCTGCTATGATCTGTCTTTAGCAAAAACTTCTTACCCAACAAGTAGTGTCTCCATACCCAGAGTGCATGTACTACTGCTGTTAAATCTAGATCATAATCTGAGTATCTTTGCTCATGTTCCTTCAACTTTCTTGACTCATACGCCACTACTTTTCTTTCCTGAGATAAAACTGCCCCAACACCCTCTTTACTAGCGTCTGTACATACTTCAAATTATTTGTTGGGGTCATCTACGCTCAACACTGGTGCAGTGGTCAATAATTGCTTCAGCCTCTCAAAATTGTTTTGAAACTCAATAGTCCACTTAAAGACTTTTCCTTTTCTCTGCAAGGAGGTAATGGGAAAATAAATTCTGGAAAATCCCTCGATAAACCTCCGATAATACCTAGCTAATCCCATAAAGGATTGAATATCTGCCACATTCTGGGGTACTCGTCATTCCATGATTGTCTTGATTTTCTCTGGATCAACAACAATCCCTTCTGTTGAAATGACATGGCCTAAGTACTAGATTTCTGTTTTGAAGAAATCACACTTGTTGAACTTAGCATACAACTGGTGCTTTCTTAATATTTCCAGCACAATCCTAAAATGTTCCCTATGTTCTTCCTGGTTTTTAGAATAGATCAAAATGTCATATATAAATATAAGTACAAAATTATCTGGGAAAGGATGGAATATACCATGCATTAAACTCATAAGGGTTGTTGGTGCATTTTTTAACCCAAAGGGTAACATCACCAATTCATAATGCCCATAACTGGTACGGAAAGTAGTCTTGCAAATGTCTTAATCCTTGATTATGATCTGGTGATATCCAGATCTTAAATCTATCTTTGAAAATATTGTGGCCCCCTTCACCTAACCGAATAGATCATCAATCCTTAGTAGAGGATATTTATTTTTAATTGTTAACTTGTTGAGTTGTCTGTAGTCCATTCACATTCGCATGGTTCTGTATTTATTCTTAACGAACAACACTAGTGCTCCCCACAAGGACACACTTGGACGAATATAAATTTTGTCCAGCAGTTCTTGTAACTGCATTTTTAATTTCGTTAATTCTAGAACACTCATTTTGTAAGGAGCCCTTGACATAGGAGATGCTGCTAGCATTAATTCTATGGTGAAATCAATATCTCGCCTTGGTGGTAATCCAAGGATATTTTCTAGAAAAACATCCATGAAATCTTGTACCACTGGTATCTTTTCCATCATAGGTGACCTTTCCTTGGAATTAGCATATCCCACCTGAATAAAATATATCTGGCATTCCTTCCTCATACATTTACTCATTTGGGATGTTGTAATTGGATGTAGCTGTAACGGCTTCTTGATTCCCTGAATCTCCTTGCGTGTTCCATCTTGCATTCTATACTAAATGATATTTTCCTTGCAGTCCACTAAGGTCCAATGTTTTTCTAGCCAATCCATACCCAAAAAAACATCATAGGACCCTAATGACAGTATGTTCAGGTCTACGTTTAATTATTGTTCTGAAATTTCCAAAGTACAGTTTGGATTTTTGATAGATACCTTTCTTTTTTCTCCTGTGGTTAGCTATACCAGCCAAGGGTTTTTGAATTTCTACCCTTTTAATTTACAAATTTCCACTAATTTGGGACTAACATAACTTATACTTTCACCTAGGTCTACCGAAATAGAAATAGATTGAGATAGTAATTTACCTTCCAACTCAATCATTGTTGGCTAATAATCTGCCTATCAATCCTCCAATGCCGCGTTGATATGAGGAATGTTTCGCACCACATTGCCTATAGTAGAAGCCTCCTGCATGTTTGCAACTATGTCATTTCTTGCTCACTATGGGCAGTTTTTATAGTAGTGTGCTTCACCATACCCCCAACACTGTAGATGGGGCTTGGTCACCTGCCCTTGCTCAGGTTTGCTAGATGCCTCTGTAGGCTTTTCTTTCACTGGCCATCAGGTTCTTTGATGATTTCTACCCAATTTTTTACTGATAGAACTTCGTGCAGAATTCTTAAAGTTGTTGCTTTTGGTGCCTTTGAATTTTGAGCTACTTTCTGTCCTTTCCTTGGTTGCCAACTTTTTCCAACCTCCCCTTTAGCCTTGGACTGTTGATAGCACATTCGTGCCTTACGAATGGCTTCATCCATAGTTCTGGGATTTACAAATTCAATTCGCTCTTTCATATGTGTTAGGAATCTTCTCCGAAATCTTTGCACCTTAGCCTTTTCCTGTAGGAGGTATGGAACATATCGTAACAGGGAGGTGAACTTGGTGATATACTCGTCCATAATCATCTGTCCCAACTTCAAGTCATGAAACTCTTTAGATTTCTCATCGTAGAAATGTTCTGTTAAATACTTGTCTTTAAAGTATTGCTGGAATGATTCCAAAGTAACATCTTGGTCCTCAATGTTGCGAGCATTCTTTACTTCTTCCCACCATAGAATGACTTTCTCCCTTAACTGATATATGGCTAATCTGGCCTTCAGGTTTTTGTTGTACTCGTACACTTGAAAATATTTTTTCATGTTTATCAACCATGCCTCTACCACTTCCTCAGATTCAACATCAAATGTTGGTTGTTTTATTTTCTAAAACTCCCCTTGAAGTTCCACTTTTTGCTTCTTAGCTTCCTGTTGATCTGAGACATTTCCAGACTCTACTTCATTATAGTTTTTGCTCTTATTTCTTCACTGAGAGGGTCTTCTTTCCACTTTTTCAGTGGTGTGTTGCCTTGTTTGTCGCTCATCACCTTCTTGCATGTCCCTATCAGCACTGGGGTGTTCCATTTCTTGATTTTTCTTGTCTGACAGGCTCTTGAGTATCTTTTCTTGCACTTGCATCAAGCACTCGTTATCACTACAAACTCACACCATCTCTTCCTATAGTTTTTGTACTGTACTCAATAGTATGTTGGTTTGATGTTGCTGTTCCTCCAGCAGTTTACTCGTTTACTAGTGCTAATCGACACTCAGCTGAACCCATATCTCATGGCTCACTATTGGTTGTGTTTGGGGTAAAACCAGTGTCCTATGATGGTTGTTGCTTTGATCCCCTTCTCATGATATGTTCATGTTAAGCTTCTATTATGTGCATCAATATACACACAACATAGATTGTTAGTTGACCCTAAGGTCCCAGCATATGAACATTGCTCTGATACCACATGTAACACTCATACACACCAAAATAAAAATAAAAAATTACTTCCAATTATAAAGTTAAACCCATAATCAAAGGTTAACCTTACTATACAATACTAGATTCACTTAACATAATTCTACTTTACTAAGCCACACCACTCTTCATTAAGGTTCTAAACTTAATCAACATATAAATTAAAACTTAATGTCCACCATGGAATTCATTGTCACATTATAAGGTTTTATTTAAAGGTTTAATGTTTAATTTCTGTTGGCATCAAAATTTAATGTTAACATGTAATATACATCCCCCATATGGAAATATCTTTGTCCTCGTTACCACTGAGAAAAATCTCGCATGTCCAAGAAAATAAATGTTGAAGGTACTGGTTATTAAATCCTTCAAACATCTGTAATATTTTACCATGATATGTTGTTTTTTTCGATGGTCTTTTCTGGTGATCTCCATCGTGGAATTTATATAGATCAACGGTTGTGAACTAGGCAGGAGTTGCATTGTTAATCTCGCAAACCCTAATCGTTCTCGGTTTATTGTCACTGTGCCTGCACTGAATAGCTCTTTTGTTCCGAGGTTTGTCACTGCTGCGTCTTCGAGCTATGGCTTCACCATCATCAATATTTCACTAGACTGACGAGGGTTTCAATGGTGTAGCCCTCATGGTTCTGCAACCTAGTGGAGAGGAGGTGCTGTTGTTAACTGTGAGGAGTTTCTGGACTATTTCTTCCAATGTCGCCAATGCAACTACTTCGGAACTGGTTCCTTTTGTTCAAAGTACAGGTAATCACTACCTTCGCAACTACATAAGTCTTTTCAATACATTTCCAGATTTTTTCGAGTATATCTATTTGTTTTTTCATGGTTTAATGTATTTTTCTTTCGTTCCTCTGTGTTTATTTAAAGACTTGTTGTGCAATTCTCAAAGGGTCGAGAAAAATCTATATCTCAGGTAATCTCCTTAACATTTTCTCATTTCTTGAACATATTCCTCTTTTTGAATAGAAATACGTTTAGCAACTTGAATAGATTCCTTACATATTTTCCTTCCATGGCTATTTTTGGAGGATGACACTTGCAGGTCAGCATTTTCTCCTGTTAGCAGGTCTTTTAGCATAGAATTTAGTTATTTTTGGCTATCATCGATCACAACTAATATGCTTAGCTCTCCTCCCAGGTACTTATAATACTTTCGTTCAGACAATGAGGTCTTAATTGTCTTTGGCGGACTTCTAGACTACATGGGATCTATGAATCCAAAACTCATCTTTATCTGTCGGCCTAGTTTAGGTCTTATTCTATTATATATATATATATATATATATATATATATATATATATATATATATATTGTAAGGTTAAAGACAATGTCCAGCCATAATTTCTTATGGACTCGGATAATCTCTCCCGCACTTCTATTTCATAAAAATTATTTGTGTATTTAATATGAAAGGTATACTGAGGGTTCCTTTCTAGGATTTGACCCTTGCTTAGTTGCAATTTTTGGAAATGGCCATTACTATATAAATACTCCTAGATTAGTCTTATGTGCCATTCGAACTACATGTATTTTTTTTAAGTATAGTGACTCACTATTTCTTTTTAATGGAATGAAAATCCTGTTTTGTTTTTACAATAATCTGAACATAATTACAGTTCTATTTTTTTTGTGTTTTCCATTTCTTAGTTTATTCAAATAGCTAATAAATAGGCATGCTCGATAGACAAGTCGTAACTCAATTTTTCTTGTAAATAAATGCTCATTGTCTTTACTGTGGTTTATTCTCCAGTCTTATTTTTTTGTGCATTAAAATACTTATATCTCTTTATATTTTCTTTTATATTAATTTTGTATCTCGGTGACCGGACCACCATAAAACTGTTCTGTGTATAAAATATTATAGGGGAGCGATGTGTATCAGGTTGAGGTTTCGCCCTTGTTCCCTATACGAACGGCTCTCCTGCAATAGCTAAAATAGACAATGACTCTTTAGCTACATTGTTCACTTATTTTCTTTTTAAACTACTTTGTCACAGTCTAGTTTTTAAATTTATCCTAGCAGATTTAAAGAATTTATGTGTTACTTTTCTGTATATCGTTAACTACCATATGATTAACCGGGTTGCTCCTAGCAGAAATCGTTATAATTCCACTTTTTCTACAACTAATATATATATATATATATATATATATATATATTCACATGTTTAATCTATAACTCGTACAGAAGTAAAACATAGAACCCAATAATTATTTGCTGAGTTATTCTCTTATCCTAGCTCATTTTTCTCCGACATAAGAAAAGTTTTCAAGGAAGAATATTAACATTTCTTATCAAATTAAATACCAAATGTCTGTGAACATCAATCCTGAAATATTCCTATTATCTATAATATATTAAATTAGACAGTCACTTATTTGAAAATATATTTGGTTGTTGGTGTCCACCCAACCGTTAAGAGAGGAAATGACATCTTTCTCTTCCCCTGTGCTTCCACTAAAAGGTACAGGTTGACAGTAGATTTTATGTTGTGACCTTAGGACTCCAAGTCCAGTCAGTGCCAGAAAAATTCAGGAATCTCTGAGTGTTTTTCACTGGTCTCTACCAGCTCAGGAAAATCTCCACTCTTTCCTTAGCCCATGAATATAACCCCCATTCCTCACTGGGATGAGTCTCTTATCCCCAGAGGAGCAGGTAACTGTTCAAAATTTCCAACCACCTTTTCAATTCTTGGAAAACATTTACCATCGGCCTTTTACTTTTTATGGAATTACTTTCCATAACTAATTTTATTAAAAAAGAAAATAACTTTTCCAGCAAAATATTAATTGTCTTAGTCTTTTTCTTAAACAAATAATAAAATTTCATTTAACTAATTTAACAACTAGTTAACATAAAATGCATTTGTCATACTTGCACTAGATGCATTTATTTAAGTGTCGATGTTGATTTCTAATCCTATTTGATTACTTGAATTAGATGCATTGATTTTAGTGTAGATGTTGTTTGCTAATCTTATTTGATTTCTTGCATTAGATGCATTGATTTTAGTGCATATGTTGATTTATGATTTGATGTAATTGGATGTATAATGGTACATTAACTACGCCGTAAAGCATTATTATTTGAAAAAAACTCCCCAGTGTAGATGTTGTTTGCTAATCTTATTTGATTTCTTGCATTAGATGCATTGATTTTAGCGCATATGTTGATTTATGATTTCATGTAATTGGATGTATAATGGTACATTAATTGTGCCTTAAGGCGTTATTATTTGAAAACAACTCCCCTAGCTGCCACTGTGTTCATGTTTGAGTCATTATTTGAAAACAACTCCCCTAGTTCCCACTGTGTTCATGTTTGAGTCATTATTTGAAAACAACTCCCCTAGCTGCCACTGTGTTCATGTTTGAGTCATTGGATCAAATGTTAGAGGATTGAAATGGTTTAGGCCATTAGATCCACAAGAAAATTGTTTTTTATATGTTGTTTATAATGTTAGTTTTTATTTTTTTATTTTTTAATAAGTTAGATTGAATTTAAGTTTTGGTGACTTTTAAGCTAAAATGTTGTTATTAATTATTTTTTAAATTTTAACCTTAATTTAACATGGTTTTCATGTGGAATGCCCTTTATTTAAAGGGAAAAATTAAGATGGTCTAGATCAATCTTAACTCTAGATCTACCAAGAGCCAAGAGGGATCATATGTCTTGATATGCAAACCTCTTTTAGAGTAAAAAGAGAATTGATACCTTTGATAAATAATATAGACCTAAACTAATTATTTAATAAAACTATTTTTAAATGTTTATAACCATTATTCTTTTAAAATTTTACTTATTACAATGTATGTAAATTTTCATACATCCAAAGATACATAGTTTTTCTTGTTCTATATTATTTTTGTTACAACTATTTTATTATTTCAAAAATATATGGTTTTTTTGTTATATATTATTTATATTACAACTCTTTTATTATTCATGAGTAGTATTTGCAATAATGATGAATATTCATAATTCTCATTTCTTAAAAAACACTAAAATTACCTTTAATTACTTAATTGTAATAGTTTCTAAGTACATAATAGTTTGTAACTACATACATACTCATTCAGATTTTTTTTTGCTATCCGTTCAAAAAAATACTGAAAAAAAAAAGACAAGAACATGGACATTAGTGGTAGAGAACAATGTGATATTTTGAATATTTTCAAAGATCATGAAGGAAATAATACATAGGTGAATCAATAGGAATTGATCAAGATTAAATATGGAAGAATTGCACAAATTTAAACTATGAGACACAAGGTAGTTGTTTCATATAGGAACATTTAGATATGATAAGAAAAATGTGATACTCTATTGTAATTTTATCTACAAATGTGATAGCAAATGTGCCCTAAATGTTGAAAATTTCATGGTTAATGCAGTGTAAGCTACATGCAAATTTACAGTCTTGTATACAAAATCAAGAAAGCTATGCCCAATATCTAACAACATAGAGAAAGACATGTTCACCAATTCAATAGTTGCTTCGAAATCTCTCTCAGTGCTAGAGCTTCTTTTTTTTTTGTAAGCTGAGGTAGTACCTGTGATTTTCGATTAATTAATGTTAGGCAAAAGGGGCAAAAAATACAGAACTAGACCACAACCTGCCTATAGGAAACCAGGTATTTGGGCCATCTAAGTTCAAAATAGTTCATCCAGAACATAAATAGTCTTAACTAAAAGAGTCTTAACTGCCTATACTGAAGATGATACAATAACCAAATGATGTCCAAAATCATAGCAAAGATACTAAAGAAACCTACATAATGCTGAGAGAAACAAGTCCAACTAAAACTAAGAATAGGAAAGAGAATCAATCCTCTTCAAAATCCACAGGAGTAAGTGTCATAGCAATAGCACCAGGGATCTCCACAGGACACTGAGCAAGAGCTTTAACCTCCTTTTCTAATGTGGAAAGACGAGTATATTGATGCAGCTGCCGCAAATTGTTCTCTTGAATATTCCTGTTAATGTCTGCAATCATGGTCTCAAGTTTAGAATTGGACTTAGTCTCTGGAATTGAGACAATGGCCTTAGCAAGAAGGCACTTAATGACCCAATAGGTGTGCACAGTGTGCTTATATAAGGAGGTGCCCCCCCTGGTATGACCAGGGTCGGGAGCAACACGCTGCATATCTTCAGCAACCAAATCAGTCTGAGCAGTAGGATGATCTAAAATATCAGATTCCCAATTAAATACCTGTTGATGAACAGAAGGAGGTATCTCGTGCAGAAAAGTACGAGCCAAAGGCTCCAGGTGTTTTTCAAGCGGCTTACTTCCATGCTTCCGAGATGGTGCAGTAGAAGCCTGTGCACTGGAGTTGCCAACTGACTTACGGCCACGACGAGCCATGGAAAGAGGAATGAAATGAACTGTGAACACTTCCATCGAGAGCAAAAAAGGGGTCAGTTGAGAAGAGACCATTGAAAAAACAAGAGACTGATACTCAGCAACAGCAGTAAAGAAAAGGCCCGATAGCCCGCGCAAGGAAAATGATGCATAAGAAGAGAAACCAATGATGCAACTAGGCTAGATCTGATCAACAAAACACCATAGAAGGCCATTGAAAGTAGTCCAAGAAAGAAGAAATCCAAACTGAGAACCTGTAGGAAAAGAGCGCCAACTAGAATTCAAGAAACCCCAACAGGAAACCTTTATACCGATGGCGTGAGTAACAGCAGAGCCGCAACGCGAAAATCCCCAAAAATGAGGCAGAAGGTCCAAAATATAATCCGCAAAACCCCAACACAACACCAATAGATAGTTGGCTAAAGCAACAGTAAAGACATAACATGAACCTGGCAGCAGGAAGGCATGCATGCGACTGATAAGGAAAACCCAATAAAAAAGGTGCCAATGAGAAGCCAGAAAACCCCAACAGAACACCCATACACAGATGAGGTGAAGAATATAAGAACCAAAATGCAAACCCCACAGTGAGAAAGCATGTAGGCAGTTTATAAGAAGACCCCAGTAATGAGACAGAAGGTCGGATAGATTACGAGGAAAAAGGGAAAGAAACATAGCAGCATAGCAATTGTAAACATATAACCTCTGTGGCAAAAACTCCGACCAAAACCTTCCAAACCACCATTCCCATAGCATTTATAAAAAAACTATGGCATAAATCCACAGGCGCATGGTGAGAAGAAACAACAAAGATAATACATACCAACCCAAGGAACGTTCCGTCACCTTGTAACCCTGGCGCACGACACCTCCGCTACAGACACCAACACCCAGGATAGTAAAAGACAAGAGAAAACAAATGACAAGGAAGAGGTAAACATTCTGGGATAATATAATCCCGCACCATTGACACAATTCCTAAGAAAGACGTAACAAACGAGCTGGACAGTCCAGCTGGAAGCAGTAGCATGCAATGATCATTTAAGAAAGAGGTTGGTGAACATCTCGTCGAAAAGCCACATAAGCCCGCTACATGTGCCCACCACATGGTGTTAGTACTGGTGCAGTAGACCCACTACCACTATGGAAAATTAGAGCCACGTTACCCCGATCAATGAAAGCACTCATGTAAGAGCGTGTGTTCAATGAGCCGCCCAGAGTTCGATGTACAGCTCCAACCGAGCACAGGGAACCAGAGTCTAGAGAAGCATCACGCAGATCCTTTGTCAAGATAGTATATAGAGTCGGCATAACCTGTAACGAGTCCTGACACCATAACTCATCCACAGAGCCATGATCATGATGACTCGCCCGATTGGCAAGAAAATCAGCAGCCTGATTGCCATCTCGTCGAACATGTAGAGGTATGAGATATTCTATATGACGCATTTGTTGTTGAAGGTCTTGGATAATTCTTGTAGTTCACTAGCTTTTAGCAATAGAATCCAAATTTAAACCATGTATGAGTTTAGTGAGGATGCCCGTGACCATAAAGGAATCCCCCTCAATCTCAAGCCAATTGTAGTGCTCCCGTTGAGCAATCGCAAGGCCAACCTTAACAGCAATCAATTCAGCTTCATTGTTCGTATCATACCCCAGCTCAGTGGCATAGACACGTAAAGTCGTGCTAGAGAAATCCCTGAATAAACCACCCGCACTAGCTTGCCCTGGATTACCCTTATATGCACCATCATAGTTCAATTTAATAAAACTCGGTTGAGGATGAACAAACATAATACGAATCTAGGACGTTAAGGCCACCGGTTTCCAATAGGAAGGTACCACCATTTCTTCAGCAAGATTAATTTGATGAAGGATACGCCGTTCCGAAACTAAAACCACCCAGTCCTCGTAATCCCACTTTTGAACCAAAATTGTCTCCCATATGGCTTTCGTAGTAAGGTGCAAGTGTCCTGAGACGGACGGCAAGAACCCTAAAAAATTCGACGATTGTGCTCTTTCCACTGAAACCAGAGGAGAAAACCAACAACCAAAACCCATGCTCTGTTAAAAACAGGGCTTTTATAATTCCCCTTACACCATGTAAGAAGGGTCTGGAGGATGCTAGCGGCCTGTCTGTTAGTTTGCTGAAACAATTGATGAACATTAGTCCAGAGACAGTCCATGATAGGAAAAGTGTTGAATAAGTGCTCCATGGTTTCAAAAGAGGAATGGAAAAACACACATTGAGATGGTCCACAAAGGCCTCGCTGCTGCAATTGATCCCAAGTTAGAATGCGACCATGATCAACTAACCATAAAAGATGCTCAATCTTCGGCCAATGCTTAAGACCCCAGATTTTCTTCCATAACTGATTTGCAGGGATATCCGAATGGCAAGCTTGCAAGTGATACGCCTCCTTTATCGAAAACATACCCTTCAGATGATACCCCCAGCGCAAAATATCAAGTCCATCCTGCAAAAGAAGCTTCCGGGTACAAAGTTCCTTATCAAAAGTATGCCATTGCTGCGTATGCGGGGCATATGGCCAATTGGCCTTAGTTTTCAACTTTCGCTAGAAAGCATCAGGTTCGAAGTCCCAATAATGTTGAACTGTCTGACAAGTAGGACTACGTGTGAACAAAAATATTGTTGCCAAGTCAAGCCGAGTGAACAACTTCTCCCGCTGCTGCCAGGAATCCTCCCAAAACCCCGCAAGAGAACTATCACGAATCTCCCAAAACCTATGTTGTCTGATGAGATGGTGATTAGCAGAGGCAAGATTCCAAATCCCCGAACCACGTTGAATAGTAGAGCACCCAAGGCGTGCATGAACTGTAAGAGGCATATGGTACTTATGAGTCCAAATGTGCTGCCACAGAGCGTCGCCACCTTGCAACCACCACCACCATATCTTAGCACCCATAAATTGGTTGAGAATAAACAGATCTCGCAAACCAAGCCTGCCATTTGATTTCGGTAAGATGAGTTTTTCCCAGGAAAGTAAAGCCCATTTCCGCTTATCCTAAATGCCCTGCCATAGGAATTTTGTAAAAAGACTAACAAGCTCTGCATAGGTCTTATGAGGACAAACCATACCAGATAATTGGTAAATAGGAATTTCTTGAAGAATAGCACACAAAATAATAACCCTGCTAGGGAGATTTAGGGCCTGAAAAGACCAATTAAGCATATGTTTACGAAGCTGAGTGAGAAGTCCTGTCCAACAACCAGCTCTGGTCACAGTGTCCGATAATGGCATACCAAGATACTTGAACGGAAAGCCGCCCACAGTAAAACCAAGACTGTGAGTAAGAAAACATTGGGATTGATGGGGCGTATTAAAAAAGAAAACATTGGATTTCTCCTTCTGACCAACATCCCAGAAGTCTGCATAAAAATATTTAGAAGAGCCAAAATCGCTTTACATTCCTTAAGAGTATCTTGGCAAAATAACATAGTATCATCAACAAATTGTTGATGTGACAAAGTTAACTGAGGCCCCCATAAACGAAGCCCATGCACAGCAGCAGCCCAGACATTCTGATGAATAAGGTGGCCAAGACCCTTGGTAGAAATAATAAAAAGAAAGGGTGAAGGAGGATCGCCCTATTGTAGTCCCCTTGTAGCATGGAAAGAACGTGAAGGTGAACCATTTAACAAGATAGAGAAGTGGGCAGAGGAGATGGTGGACATAACCCACTGAACCGAACGAACGTCAAAACCAAAGGAGAGAAGAACATGCTGAAGATAAGTCCAATTAAGACTATCATAAGCCTTAGCTAAATCAAGCTTAATCGGGATACCTTTTGCGTTAAGCTGACGAAGGGAGTGAATAGCCTCCTAAGCTGTAATAATACCATCAAGAATTTGGCGCCCTTTGACAAACCCAGTTTGTTCAAGCGAAATCAAAGATGGTAAAATAGGCTTCAAGCGACTGACCATAATCGTAGACAATATCTTATAAATATCATTACATAATGAAATAGGACGGAAACCTGACGGAGTATCACAGTTAGCTGATTTTGGAACAAGAGTAAGGAAAGTAGGGTTGAGACCATGAAACACTTGACGAAGTCGACGAGATTCTTCAACTAGCTCAACAATTTCAGGACCCATAAAATGCCAACAAGCCTGATAAAATTCCACAGTAAAATCGTCGAGGTCGGGTGCTTTATTCCAACGCATTTCCTTAGTAACAACCTCAAACTCAGCAAAAGTAATCTCCCGAAGCAATGCCAAGTTCTGTTCCCGAGTCACCACTTTCGGAATGACTGCAAAGATTCTATCAATAGCATCCAAACGATCTGGATTAGGTTTGTGCAGGATGTTTGGAAAATGAGAAACAAGTGCATGTTCCATAGCCTCATGCTCAATATGTCGGTTCCCATCTGCCGATTTAAGCGAAAAAATGTGGTTATGTTGTCGGCGCTGAATCATGGCTTTATGAACAAAATTAGTATTTCGTTCTCCTTCCCAAAGCCAACAAATCCAGGATTTCTGTTTCCAAAGTAGCTCCTCGTGTTGCTGACGTTCCTCCAACTGACCAAGGACCTGGCCCTCTTCACGAATAAGATCAACAGTACGCCCAGTCAAGATCATCTGATGCTGAATTTGCTGCATAAGCCCTTCGAGTTTAAGCTTTTCCTTATGTGTATTACCAAACTCTGTTTGATTCCAAACCTTAATTTTTTGTTTTAAATCCTTGAGTTTCAATTGAAAGGTGTGCATACGATTGCGACCAACCAGTTGACTCCCCTCCCACCAGCCATGAACTTTCGGTAAAAAGGAGGCATCGCGTAACCAGAAACTCTCAAAATGAAAAGGACGCTTCTTCTGTTTAAGTTTAACATCCACCTCCAAACGAATAGGCCAATGGTCATATCTAGGAGTCAGTGCTAGAGTTGTTTTCTCAATATGTTTTTACTGCTCTTGAACTGATGAAAGTCATCATTGTTGCATATAAGAGAATTTATATATGATAAGAAAAGAGTGATATTGTGTTATAATTTTCTCTACAAATCTGTTGGAGTTTTTTTCTCAATAAAATTCTTTTTACTGCTCTTAAGTGATAAAATCTATCATTGTTGCATATAGGAGTATGTATCTGTCATAAGAAAAGTGTGATATTGTTTTATAATTTTCTCTACAAATGTGTTGGAGTTGTTTTCTCAATAAACTTGTTTTTACTGCTCTTAAGTGATGAAATTCATCGTTGTTGCATATAGGAGCATTTATCTCTTATAAGAATTGTGTCATACTCTGTTATAATTTCCTCTACAAATGTGGTGGAAAGTGTGCCATGAATGTTGGAAATTTCATGGTTAATGTAATATAAGATAAATAAAAATCAATTTCTTCTACACAAGATCAAAAAAGCTATGCCAAGTAGCCAACACCATAGGACAAGACATGTTTGCCGACTCCATAAATGTTACCAAATCTCTCTCGGTGTTGGAGCTATTTTCTCAATCGCCTTATTTTTACTGCTCTTAAGTGTTGAAAGTCACCTCTACATACATTTTTTACTGTCTACAAAAAAAACAAAAAAAACCAACTTCATGTCAGAGACACTAAAAAAACAAGAATGGAAGACATGAGGGACATCAGTGGTAAAAAGCAATGTGATATCTTGAATATTTTCAAAGATCATGAAGGAAATAATACATAAGGGACTCAATAGGAATTGATCAAGATTAAATATGGAGGAACTGCACCAAAACAACCTTCGATTTTGAAGGAAGAAAATCATGATCTATTTCTTTATTCATAAGGCATTCATGTTGGCATTCACAAGGCTCAAGGAAGCAATATTGCGTTAAGGAAGAAAATTTTGATTTTCATTCCTCCACTATGGCTCCTTTCAACATCTTACTTCTTCTAGGCTACTCTTTCCTGTGTTATTTCCTTATGACGTTTCTTTTGCAACATGTGGTGCAATTTCTAGTTTTAAAGTCATTGGGTTAATAGTGTCCATTGATTTTAGTGTAAGCACAAAAAATTATTGACAATGTACATTGATTTTTGTGTTATAGTGATTAAACCTATTAATATTGGAGAGCAAGAGGGAGAAGGTATGGTGTTTACTATAACAGCTGGAGCTAAATATTTAAATGGTTTACCATTGCAACTCTCATTTTCATATAAATGAAAAGGTGAAAAAACTAACAAGGGTGACAATAAGAATACTAGAAGGAAATAGTTTGAGATTGATTACAATAAAGACTATTTGTAATTAACTACATTTTATTCACATTTTCTATAATTCAATATTATTACATTGTCACTTTGTATTCAAAATTTTTATTTCATCATTTTTCACCATTAAAGTTATTTTACAATATTTATCATCTCAGCAAACTCAGGTAACTAAGTAAATTTAAAATTAAAATGACTCTATAAATCTTACACATATTTAGAATATTTAAAATGGTTATATTAATATTACATGTAGTTACATATTATTGACAAAATTAATCATATGTTCCTGTTCCTTGTATTATCGATATATTTTCCTTGGTCACACAGGACTAAAACCAGTCTAGATCCATCTTAAAATTTCCTCAAGTTTTTGATAGATTTTTCTTAGTCGCATAGATCTAAAACCAATCTAGATCCATCTTAGCTTTTCCTCAAATTTTGCACTCAAAAAAAAATATTTACACCTCCATATATTTAATTCTCGATCTAGAATTAAAATGAATCTAGATTAGTTTCTATTTCCTTTTTTATTCACATTACTATCTATATATATTAAATTGAATAGTAATAATATTTTATAATGAAAAAATCAGTTAAAAAACAGAATTGAATTTTTGAAATAAAACGAATTGGGTAACCATGATTTTCAGCCCAGAAGTAAATAGATTCTAATAAAGAAATCAATCACCTCGGTAAACTGTCGTAACATACATTATTTGAAAAAATAATAAAAGCCTATATTCTTCCGTAAAATAATTAAAAAATTATACTCTTAGCTAAGATAATAAAAAATATAAAACATCAAATCCATGGCTTTTTTAATCCAACAACAAAACACTTGAGAGGCAGCGATGATGCCAATGCCAGCTTATACCGCATACATTATTATGTCAATTTTTTTTTCTTAATTCCATTTTATAAAGGTTAAAAATGTAATCGAGTTTTTTTCCAAGTGAGAATGCAACAAAATGAGGAAAGAGTGTCTACGGACCGCGTAAACATTAAAAGGATCGACGCGGTTTGACAGACGGTAACACCTCACAGCTCAGCGGTTCTTTTTGCATCCCCAACAACTGAACATCAACTTACTAATATTAGTGAAACAGGAAGTTGCCTTCGAAGCTCAGTTGTTGGGGCCAATGAATATATTCGCCATTATATATATTCAGAGGCATACGCCATAATCCTAAAACATTACACATTCAATTTAGCTTTTTTTATTTTTATTTACCATATTTTATTATAAAGATTATGAAACTGAGATTTAATCTGGGTGTACATAAAGCATTCTAAGAAGAAATGATTTTCTTCCTCAATATTTATATTTGTGTTTTAAGAATTGCCCAAAACCCTGTTTCACTATGAAGCTCATGAGCCTTCGTTCTATCTTGATTATATTTAACAAACAAATGATATATATATATATATATATATATATATATATATATATATATATATATATATGGGGACCATTAAAATAATTGATATAAAATATAACTATATATATTAATGATTGAATAATAAAAATATCTATATATGAGAAATTCATTAATCATTTTAACAATAATTATAACAAATAATATATATGAAAATATTAGGAATTTGTCTTTTGTGATCCATAAATTGTATAAATTTTTTTTGAGTGATAATCACATCAAATAATATATTGTCTACTAGTTTAGAATGAGCCAGTATGGTTCATCTCAATTTATAAGTGAAATTAAAAAATTATAGATAAATAAATCAAGAATTAAACATTTATAATTTTAAAATGGAGTAGTAATTAAAGTTATGACATATTTTAATCAAGATTATGAAATAAATTTTTGTGGTCTAATTAATAGATGAAATGGTTCTATTGGAAACATTTTTTTGGTCAATTTTATTCAAAATCTACGACACATTTTTAAAAAAGCATGTACGTTTAAGTTGTTTAATGTGTAAAAATCAAGTGCTTCAGGGGCTTTTTGGGTGTAGAATCCATTTATGCATGTATTTCAAATAACAAGAAACCACAAAATCACTGGACATTATCGCACATTTTTATTAACAATTAAAAATAAAAAATTTTAAAAAATAATGTTAGATCTAAAACTTTTGTGATTCATAATGTAGATAAATATCTTTCGGATTAATCACGTCATTAGGATTAGGTTAAATGTGATTAATAATGATTAATCCGAAAGATATTTATCTACTTTAAAAAAATAATATTAAAATAAATCTTTCTGAAAATCACATGAGAAATTTTAGAACCGACCAGTTTCGAACTATTGACTGTAGTTCATCATCAACACTATTATATTTATATGTCAAAAAATAAAATTTAAATAAAATAAAGACCCAGTCAAACAAAATAAATAAAATAATTAGACTTAAAACTAGATAAATAGTCAAAATCCTACAAATAAAGACCAAGTCAAACATAAAATAAATAAATAAAAAGAAAACTCCCATCATGAAGTAATAAAATAAAGACCATGTCAAATAAAAAATAAATAAAATAATTAAACTTAAAACTAACAAAATAGCCAAAATCATGAAATAAAGACTAAGTCAAAAATTAATAAAAATAAAAATAAGAATATAAAATAAGATAAAATAAATAAATAAATAAAAATAAATAATTTAAATAAGATAAGATAAAATAAATAATTAAATAAGTTAAAATAAAAATAAAATAAAATATAAATGTAAATGTAAAAATATAAATAAATAAATAAACTATATACCCAAAAAAAATTTATATATATATATATGATCAAAATTAAAAATACATAAAGAATTAAATAAAAATAAAACAATAATACTACTTAAAATGAAAATTATAATAAAACTATGTTACGTACTGGGCCTCTTCTCAATCTCAATAGCTTCCCTAAATTTACGGTGATGGAAATGTTCAACCCCAGCGATGACTCTGGATTCTTCCATACAAATGTGATGCTTCATCTTCTCTGCATGCTCAGCTAGAATGACTTGTACCATGCCTAATATTCGCAGAATGTTCTTGAATCTGTTTATTAATCGACCAACTTGTTTATTCAATGTAGAGAATCCCATAAGAGCATGGGATCAAATAAACACTTTTCAAGCTTTTGGAGTCCAACGGGTTTTTAAGTGATTTAAGGGAACCACAAATGGTGTTCATTTATTCTTATAATAAATATTTATTATAATTTATTTATAAAATTTTCAAGAAAAATTCTTATTAATATATTATAGCTTACTTTTATATTTAAATATTTGAGACATTAAACAAAAACTATATTATAGTATTTTTAAAACCAGCCTAGATTCAATTGAGGATATACCAAGTATTGAGAGATCTCTTGAAATACAGATTATTTTTTTTTTAAATGAAAAGAAATTTAATCTTTTTCAACGTTAGTAAATCCTCAATTATAATAAAAAAAATAAGTATAAACTTATATTTATTGTTAAAATTGGTAAAAACATCCATATCAAAAAAAATCAACTATTATATAAATATATATATTCCCATTCATCTACCCTGAAATGTCACAAATAGAATTCATATAAATTAGACTCGAGGTAAATTTAAATATCTTTGTAAATTTACGTCACAAACATCACAATTAATATTCAGATAATAAGTAAATATTCATGAAATATAAACACTTTATGAAAGGCTATTTTTAAAATCTTAAAATAATTTTTAAACTAATATATTAATAATAAATATATAATTATAGACTCAAAATATCATTTTGAAATTTTTTTTAGTTATAGTTATTATGATATTTAAAAGGCCTTTATTTTAATAAAAATGTCTTTTAAAAATATTTTGATATTTTAAAACAATATATTAATAATAAAAATATATTTTATTATTAATTGAAAAATAAGTAAAATATTACTAATTAAAAAATTTTGATTGCAATTTAAGTTTTTAATATGGGAAAAGAATAAATATTGATAATGTTAAACCTTTTTTTAAAGCTTGATTAATATTTTAGAAAGCAATATCAAATTTATTTTTATAATTATGATATTTTAACACATATATGTATATAGAGATAGAAAGAGAGTGTGTGAGAACTCTTTTTGCTATCCTCTCATAAATGTTTTTATGAATTCTAAATCATATAAAAATTGTGGAAATGTAACACAATGATTGATAGAGTGGACATGAATTTAGAGTTTTGAGGAAGAGTTGCTTGTAAACCCAAGTCATTGCATTTATTTTGTCAACAATCTACTTAATGAATTTATGGCCTGCTAATGAAAGCATTGAAGGAGAGTATGGACAACTTGTAGTAGAGGATGAGAGGTCCATACAATCCTTGTCCCTAAGGGACATGTTGTGGAAGTCAACATGTAAGGGGAACATTGATCCAGATTTATGCAAGAATGCAACAGAATACACATATAACCACAAATACAAAGATGCAGTGGAAATAACAATTCATTTCATTAGTATCAAAGAACTAAAATTTTCTTACAAACAGAATGGAAATAAACTAGCTAGGGTGCTAGTAGTGAATCTCTGAGAAGAGATGTGGTGACTACAGACCTCTGAACTATCTTATAATGAGGCTCGAAGGCCTATTTATTATTGAGAAAAAAATGGGGAACTCTAAACGTCCAAAAACCTAACCCTAGGAGTCGAAGCACCAAAACTATAGGCCCCGTTTGGGTAAATTGGTGTTTCAATTTCCTGGGGACGTAACTTTGGCATACGATCTTCGTTTGATGCATATGATACATCATTATAAATATCTATCTGAGGACTACAACTGTTGTCGCAAACATCAATTCGAAAACGAAATCATATTAGTCAAACAAACGATGCCCAAAAAACATCTTTTAGGGCCTCAAAATGGCTCCCGAAGTTCAAGACTTGCAAAACTGCTAAAAATAGTAAGTTGTGCCAAAACTGAAAAACTGAAAGAGACAATGGTGGGGCTTCATGTGGAATAGGCAGGTGGCCACCAATATCCACCTGGATCATTCCTCCCCCCTTAGGAAGCAATGGTCCCCATTGCATTGAGTTCCTCCATGAGATGAGGAAACTTCTGCTGAACTTGGTCCCTAGTGAACCACTTGCCTTGGTGCAGGAGTTGGCCAGATTTGACAACCCGATACAGTTGGATCTTCCATTGGAGAGTGTTCTTGATTTGCATGTCCATGATACAATCTGTGGTGGCTTGTTCCATGCAGTCTGGGTTTAACTCTTTTGGTGTGAGTTCTTCTGCAATGTCAGAGACCTATGTCTAGTAGAGGTGGGAAGTAGGGATGAAGGTGGTCTACATTGAATACTAGGTGAAAACCAAGGAATGGTGGAATACTGATCTCGAATGCATTATTCCCTACAACCTTAGTGATGGTGTATGGCCCATATCGGAGCTAACGAAGCTTGCGTTGGGGTCTAGTGAAGCGCTCCTTCTCCAAATGTAGCCACACTTTGTCTCCCACCTGGAAGTTGTGTGGCACCCAATGTTGATCATGTCGTTGCTTGTACTTAGCATTGGCTCTATCCAATATGTCATGAACCTGTTACCGGATGTGCTGAATGCACTCGATGAAGTTTTTCACTTTGTTAGCTTCAGACTGGACGTGAGCTGAATCGGCCGGAGTAGCCGCAAATGGCATGGCTACATCAATGGGACATAGTGGTTGGAATCCCAAGCCCACTTGAAAGGGGCTGTGGCCAATTGAGCAGTGGAGAGCCTGGTTATAACTATGTTGTACATAGGGGAGGATCTCATCCCATGTGCATGGATGCTTTGAATTTTACATGCGCAGAATGTGTACAATCATCCTATTGACGACCACTGTCTAGCCATCAGTTTGGGGATGGAAATTTGTGGACTTGGTGAGCTTGGTGTCCAACATTGACCAGAGGCTGGACCAAAATTTACCGAGGAACCTACTGTCACGATCTGATATGATAGGCTATGGGATCCCAAAGTGAACCCACACTCGTTCAAAGAAGAGTTTATCAGTGGCTTCTACTGTGATATTCTTCTTGTTGGCCACCATAATGGCCATCTTCGAGAATCTGTCGATGACCACAAAAACAAAGTCGTTTCCATGCTTAGTAGAAGGAAGGCCTGACATGTAATCCATGGAGATGGATTCCCAAGGTTTACTAGGGGTAGGTAGTGGAGTATAGAGCCCTTTTTTCTTGATAGTCGGTTTGGCAATGGTGCAAGCAGTGCAAGATCTGATGTACTTCCCGACATACTGTCAAAGGTTCAGCCAATAGAAATACTTTTGCAGTACTCCCACTATTTTCTCGACCCCAAAATTCCCAGTGAATCGACTGTAGTGCGCTTCCAATATAATCTTGGCACACTCACTTGAAGGAACACAAATGTGTCCCAAGTGACATAACAGTGCATCTTGGAGGTGAAAATTTGGAATTTTCGTACCCCCCAAGAGTGCCTTGTATGAGTGGCTGAATTTTGGATTACTCTTGTAGAGAAGTGACCAATCAAAAGTCTCGTGCCCACAAGAGTTGAGACCTATGGTTATGGCCACGATCGGTGGTCGGCTGAGGCAGTTGACAACATTATTGGTGCTACCCTTCTTATACTTGATGTTCAAATGAAATTGTTGCAGATTTGTAGACCACTTGTGATGGCGATCGTTCTACAACTTCCCTTATGTCTATATGAACTACAGGGGTCGGTGATCTATGTGGATGATTTTTCCCTTCCCCAAAATTTAATGCTTCCATTGTCGACAAGATTGCACAATGGAATACATTTCTTTGTCATAAGTGGGATACTTGCAGAACTGTGTCAGAAAATGTCTCACTGTGATATGCCATTGGATACCCCTTTGAGTAAGAACTACCCCAATAGCATAGTCAAAGGCATCTATCTCGATCTCAAATATTTTTTTCAAGTCTGGTAATGTGAGCACTGGAGCAGAACAGAGGCGATGTTTCAATTCTATGAACACCTTCTGTTGAGATTCCAACCAAAATAATTTTTCTTTCGCTCCTCCCTTGGTGACTTGACTCAAGGGCTAAGTGATATAAGAGAATCCCAACATGAACCTGTGGTAGAAATTAGCAGGACCCAGAAAGCTGCGAAGCTTTGTTAGAGTGGTTGGGGCTGGCCATCCTAAATGACTTGGATCTTGGGTGGATCCACATGCACCCCCCTTTCATCAATAATGTATCCCAGATATTGAACCTAGGTCATGCCAAAAGTGCACTTCCCCAAATTGGCACACAACTTGTGTTACCGTAGTATTTGGAGGACTTCTCAGATGTGGTGGAGGTGCTCTTCCCAAGTCTGGTTGAAGATCAGAATGTCATCCAAGTACACCACTACAAATGAGTTGGTGAATGGACGCAAGATGTCATCCATCAACCCCATGAAGGTTGCGGGAGCATTCATCAACCCGAAAGGAATGACGAGCCATTTGAAAAGGCCCTCCTTGGCTTTGAAGGTAGTCTTCCACACATCAGAGGGTTTGATTGGTACCTGGTGATACCCAGACTTCAAGTCGATCTTGCTGAAATATTTTGCCCCTTTGAGTTGGTCCAGAAGGTCATCAATTCGTGAGATCGGGTACTATTCCGTACAGTGATCTTTTTCAGTGCTCAATAGTCAATAAAGAGTCTCCAAGTCCCATCCTTCTTATGTACCAACATGATCGGGCTCCCACAGGGCGATGAACTTGGCCGGATGTGACCTTTCTACAGCAGCTCCTACATCTGCCTCTTGATTTCTGCCTCTTGATTTCATCATTCTCTAGAAAAGAGCGCCTATAGATCGGTCCATTGGGTAGCGGCGCACCTAGGGTCATGTCAATGGGGTGCTTGACCTGACAATGTAGAGGCACCCCTGTGGGTGAGGTGAAGATGTCCCCGTACTCCTCCACAACCTTGTCCATTTTTTTTTGTCAAGCAGAGGAGCCATGTCTGGAGGTCATGGCCACAATCTTCTTCTTGCCCTGGGGGTCGATCATCAGGAAAAAAAATTTCATGGTTTGGGAAATGAGCTTACTGCATTGTTTTGTAGTAACCAAAGAGATAGTGGGAGGCAGTGGTACCTCTGGTATCTTTTACAACTTATTTCCCAAAGTAACAATAACAGTACGAGGCCGGGACTCATACATAGCATGTCACTTCCACAAGTATGGTTGGCTTAATAATACATCAGAAACATCAATAGGAGCAATGTCACACAATACCTCATTCGTGAAGGGCTTGATGCTATAGGGAAGGCGGCACTGTTGGCTGACGCAGAGATCCCGTCCTTAGTGAAGCCACCCAATGGTGTATGGTTGTGGGTGTGCTGTGGTTAGAAAGCCCAACCGCATCATGACATCTGCTGAAATGAGGTTCTTTTCGCTCCCATTGTCAACAATGAACTGTAGCGGGGAACCCTTTACCCACATCTGGGAGTGGAAGAGACGCTCTTCCTCCTCTGGATCTTCTAGTTCCTTCTTTTGGATCTTCGTAGTGGCAACAGTGGAGTTGGGCTCCGCATCAATAATCTGCTTCTCTTTATCATTCCCCTTGTCAGTTTTTGATTCATAAGCCCTCATCTCGGCCACTAGCGACTGCTTGGCCCGACACTCACTTGTGTTGTGAGTGGAGCTCTTATGGAACTCACACCACTTTCCCATGTCCTTCTTTGGCTTCACGGTGTTGTTCTTTTCTTGTGGCTTTGGGAGGTTTTCTTGGGCCACCATGCCTTGGCTTTGTCCTTTGGTTTGCGGTTTGGGGGCACCTTTCCCTTGCTTTTGATTCACAGATCCAAAGTCTCACTTTTTCTGTTTGAATTTCTGCTCAATCTTGGCAACATACCAATATGTCCTACCAAGTGAGGAGATGTCGAGAAAATCCATTTCCTCAATGTATCTATGCAGACAACCACGATACTTTAGCACCAAATTTTTCTCTGAATCTTTGATACCCAACTTTTTTTTCAGGGTATGGAACAGATTTTTCATCTCATGCACATCTTGATCCCTTTGTTGCCACAGCGTGGTCCATTGTATGTACTTGTCCTCATAGCTCCCAGTGGGGTAGTATTTTTCCTTGATGGCATCTCGGAAATAATTCCAAGTGGGTACTACTGAGAATAGAGAGGGTTTTTTCTTGTCCTTTTTCTTAGAATAGGTTTCCCACCAGTCCTTGACATGGGGGGTAGCTTTGAGGAGTGAAAAAATAATCTTCTCCCGGTCGGAAAAGTCATGAACCGAGAAACATCATTCTAATGGATTCAACCATCTATCTATGACATCTGCATATATTTGACCCTCAAATATGGGACTGTTAAAGTTTACTTGTACCTTAAAGGAATTCGCACCTCCAAAGTGGCTGCTAGATGTAGATGCACCGCTGGTGGGTAGTCATTGAAGGATCTGGGCAAAGTTATCCATCATTGCGTTCCTTTGTTTTTCGAGGGCCTCCTCGAGAAATATTTTGATAGGATCTCCTGCTCCCTCATCGTTATTTTCATCCCCCATGGGCATCCGTCAGGGTTTGCGAGGCTGATCTTGCAAAGGTTCCACCAGATCAAGCCCTAACTCCTTATACCCTGACCTTGTTAGGGACATGCAAAGAAGGATCGAGAAAAAGCAGACCGCTCTAATACCACTGATCTGGATTTATGCAGGAATGCAACAGAATACGCATATAGCCATAAATACAAATATGCAGCAGAAATAACACTTCATTACACTAATATCAAAGAACTAAAATTTTCTTACAGACAGAATGGAAATAAACTAGCTAGGGTGCTGGTAGCGAATCTCTGAGAAGAGATGTGGCGACTACAGACCTCTGGACTGTCTTACAATAAGGCTCGAGGGCCTATTTATTATTTAGAAAAAATGGGGAACTCTAAACATCCAAAAACCTAACCCTAGGAGATGAAGCGCCAAAACTATGGGCCCCGTTTGGGTAAATTAGTGTTTCAACTTCCCGGGGACGTAACTTCAGCATACGATCTCTGTTTGATGTGTATGATACATTGTTAGAAATATATATTCAAGGACTACAACTTTTGCCACAAATATCAATTCCAAAATGTAATCATATTCACCCTGCAAACAATGCCCAAAAACCGTTGTTTAGGGCCTCAAAACGGCTCCAGAAGTTCAAGACCCGAAAAACTGCTAAAAATAGTAAGTTGTGCCAAAACTGAAAAACTGAAAGAGATAATGGTGGGGCCCCAAGTGGAATAGGTGGGTGGCCACCAATATCCACCTCGATCAGACATACAAGAAAAATAAGGCAGAGTGTGGTGTGAGAGACAGAGACAGACACAAGTCGTAGGGATATTATGTTGGGGATGTGCATATTTGGATGATAAGTGAACTCACAAAAGGAAATAAATGCTAAGGGGGAAATGCTGGTGTAACACCAGGAGTGCGTTGAGGAGCGTGGGGTGAAAGAAATATAAGAGAAGAAAAGGTGGAGACAATATGTGTTATGGATGCCTACATGGTTGAGTAGGTGGAAAAATTGTGTACTCTAGATTCTTACTTAGCAGAGTGGAGACATTGTGTTTGTTTGAATATTTGAAAAAACTAGAAATTTGAGACATTGTGAGCTTTGGAGCCTCGTGTGATCTGGCTGATGGGTAATGTTGTTGGGATTATGGCTAATGTGTTTCCCTTGATGGCAACCTACTTGATAAATATGTCAACATGATGTTTATGGAGATGCTACAGATGGTATGGACAAATGAGTACCAGCTCAGAGAAAAATGGGTGGTAGAGGTTAAGTTTGAGAAAGTATATGTGGGTCCTGAGAAGCAAGGTCACATACATATGCAGGTATTGTGAAGAAAAGTCACATAAAAAATCCGAATTATGGTATTCTAGATACCAGGGGTCCTTACCATGGTATTGGCCCATAGTAATTGGTGTGACAATGTCTATTTTATCTCGTCAAAGAATACCAACAACATTACTAAAGGATTGGCATAAGGTATTGGAGGAGGCTAAAATAACATAAGGAAATGGAGATCAAGGTGTTATGTGTGCAAGTAATGAGTTATACATACATGATCTGATTTGGAATAGGTGTGAATCAGGGAGAAAGGAGAATACTTTGATCTGAAAGATATTCAATTGTGTTGACATGTATTATTCTTGATTTATTTACTTGTTGAAAATGTCTAAGTACCTAACAATGATGAAACTATGATGAATACGTGTGCTGTGATCTAAATAAATTAATCAAAAATTTGTATTATTATTGGTAAAGGTTGTGAAAAGTGAAATTTTGTTTGTAGTGAAAGTTTCATATATGTACAAAGGCTTGTTTGGGAATAGTCGCGTCCATACATGGATTCATCCTACAGGGTCATGTATATATTCAAAGATAAAATTTTCAGATATGTGCGTGGGTTTTGTGCATGGTAAACACGTATATACACTTATATGCCTTGTGGTAGTCGTGTATATATGGTCAGGTATGCAATACTTCTAAATGATAAGTTCCCTTCTTATTGAATTTGTATGTCGATGATGTCTCTATTATGATGATCTATGTCTGACAATGTGGATTGAGATGAATTGGTTGTATTATTCAGTTTTAATGGTACATAAGTATCTATGGGTATGATTCAATGATCTATCTTTGATTGGTTCATGTTTGGCTCAGTGGTTACTTCAGTGATGCAGTGGTTCATGATCATTTGAGATCTGTACACAAGTCTCATACAGTGGAAGTGTGTATATATGTAGGTGTGCTTCACAACAATAGCGTATACATTCTAATGTATGTCTAATCAGGGTTTGCAAGAACCACACTTTGTTTTTGTGATGGTGAACAATGTTTTGTTCAGTATATTGATGAATGGTTTTTCATTGATATATTCTGATGGTTTATATCTGGTATGGATTGGTTTGATCTTGTTTTAATGGTTTATTGATATCCAATGATTGTTTTTCTTGGTTTAGTGATTATCTTTTAGATTCAGTATTCATTTTGGTATTTGGCTTAACGATGGAAGAGGATCTTGTTTGAAAATATGATGAAAGGTGGCCTACAAGTTTGATGTTTTGATTCAGGTGGATCCAATATGAAATATTATGAAACGTGGTGAATAGAAGTGTTGAAAGTTGGAGCCTTCAGTAATGTATTCAAAGCTTCCTTCCAGTTGTACTGGTAAAATGTTTCAGGGGGTAGGTGCTCCCTTTTGGTAGGAGCCGATAAACGAGATCAGGGGGTTGTATCTCCCTTCTGGTAGGAGCTAATAAATGAGATCAGGGGGTTCTATCTCCCTTATAGTGGGTGCTAGAGAACTAGAGAAGGTTGTATCCTTCTTCAGGTGGGTGCATGTGTGCTGGTAAGAGTCTACACCAATACAAGATTGTAATAAGTTTTCTTAAAAAAGAAGAAGACATAGACGGCAACAATAATGGTTTTATCCCACATTGGTTTTCCACCTAAAAATTCTAGTGTTCTCATGTGTTATTTTGTTGCTTATGTGTAATTGATCCAGGTGGATATTGGCGTCCACCCGCCTATTCCACCTAGACCTCCATTCGGCTTCATCAGTTTTCTTGTTTATAGAATCATTTACTATTTTTACCAATTTTTAAAATACTAAAATTCCAGAGCAGTTTTTATCCCCTAAACAGATCTTTTTAGGTTTGCAGCAGGCCTCTAGCCATAGGCAGTGTCTTGTGACAAATCCTATAGCACTCAGAGAGATATTTCTGACAAGGTATCATATGCACCAAATGAAGATAATATGACAAAGTTATGACCTCGGGAAGTTAGCTACCCAATTAACCCCAACGCGGCCCACAAACTCTTGGTGCTCCATCTTTAGTGGTTAGGGTTTTGGTTGTTTAGGGTTTTCCCTTGTTGTTCAATAATAAAAAGGCCATGGAGCCTCATTGTAACACAGTTTAGAGGCATGTAGCCACAACATATCTTCTCAAAGATAAGCTACCATCGTCCAAGCCAATTTATTTCCATTTTGTATGTAAGCATATTTAAGTTCTTTGATATTAATGAAATGAAGTTTTATTTCTGCTGCACTTATGTGTTTATTTTTATATCTGTATTCTATTTTGTTCCTACACAATTTCATATCAGTAATGGTTTATTCTACTCTTACTACTCATGTTTACTATTTAATTAATAATGAAGTAATGATGCACTGGTTAAAGTTGATCAGATGATGAAATATATGAAAAGTTATTTAACTAGATATATGTCGTTTGACTTTACTGAAGTTGCATACATACGTTGGTTGCATGAATGACAATACTGTATGGAAATTAGAATATGAAATGAAAAGTTTAAAGTGAAATAAAATCATTTCCACGATCCCATTCCCAATACTTTCCGAAATCCAATAGACAATCATTTCCATACTCATTAGACTACTTCTAGATTTTTATTATTTTAATCAATTTTTGTTGAGAAGTTAACATAAATTTGAAATATAGGTGGTTGGTGGTTTATTGGATTGTGAACGAATAATCAATGTCTTCAACCATGTAGAGGTTTCTTCACCATGTATATCGATGATATATACAAGAAGTTATAATACAAATTAGAATTTTGGCCACCAAGAGATGTAAATCTTGTACTGTTGAAGGGGGAATGAAAAATACTAAAATAGTCTATAATGTCAATGCAATTCAAAATGTTTCTTTACAATTTAAAAGATGATGTTCTGGGAGGAAACATTGGAGATATAGAACATCATTGATGCAGGGGCATTAGGCTAAAACAAATTCCATGTAGTTTTATAGGTTTGGGAGTTTTAAGTCTTCAAAGGGGTTATATTTTATGAAATGAGATCAGTAGGTTTTAATTAATTTTGATTAAATGTAGAGAGAGTTGTAACTGCCCTCGAATGATTAGAGGACAGGAGAAGCTGATTAGGTGGAGTAAGTTTCAGTGATTTAGGGAGTTAGGCTAAATTTAGAACTAGAGAATTTCAAGAGTTTCTGTCGAGCTGTAAAGAAGTTGAATCGATTCATTTGCGCTTTGTATAATTGTAGGCCAAAGGCATCAAGATAGGAGAGAGTAGATTTTTATTTGTTAAGTCCACGGGCAGCTCTAGACAGGGCCATTGATTGAAAATCGGGCCGAGGAAGAAATAAATTCGATGTAATTGCTGTATGTGTTAATACAGAGTATTTGATTCTGAATTCATGTTTTATTTCTAAGCCATATGGTTATGGGATTGTTGTGTTATGATTTTTCACGTAATTGAATGAGTTGAGTTGATGTATTCACTGTATGAAGGAGGGTTTCAACTCTGTTTGAAATCGTTGGGTCATATATTTCCTGTGTTAATTTGAATGCCAATTTAATATATATCAGCATCTAAGGAAGGGGAGAATCTTGTCCTTTGAAATTCCGTTGATATTTCTATTTAACAAAATTGGGTGAGATCGAGTTGTAGGTATTAATTCCCTGTGAGAAGAAAGAATCAAGGAAATCTTTGATTTGTGCTTGAGCGAACTGAGCTCTATATTCCAATGATGAAGGTCGATTTATCATCTAACCCATGCCATTAAATCGATTCGGTTTGTATGTTAAAGTCACGATGTAGGGAATCGATGCATTTCAGTCTTCTAGGAGGCAAGCAAGCGATACCAGCATCAGTTTATTGAATATGTTTGAAATTTCATTTGAAACTCTATTTTTCTAATTTGACATCGATTTAGATAAAGGCCACAGCATTATAGCGGAGGAGATGGTTTTAGAAAGAACGTAAGATTGAATAACTTGTGTTGAACCAAGGAGGCGATTGCAAGGCAGAACAGTTCCATTGAGAAAGGAGAAATGGACCAGAACCTTGAGCAATGGAAACAAGTGGAACCATGCAATGAACAGTTGAAGCAGTCTCGTGCAACAAGAAGAATGGTAAGTTGTTTTTACTTTTGGAATGCCGTATCACTAGATGCTTGACACATGGTGTTGAGTGGTATTCCTAAACCACTTATATCACGTAAATTTGGATGGAGAAGGCATGAGCACCTTTGCAGCGCGACTATGGTCCGATCAAATCAGAGTTAGATCCGAGGGCATTTTCATGGAAACTTGCACGGATGTTAAAGGAGGTATGGCCCAACGATTTTTCAATTGTAAATGTTTATTAATCATTGAATATGTGGGCCAAGGGAAAGAATAAGCGTTGATGGTTTAATGTCATAATTTTACGACTTGGGTATGTGTTGCAAAAGATTTGAAATGTTGTTTCAAATACAATATTGAAAAAGGCATAATATGTATTAAGGTATTATGTTCAATGTGAGGAAGCCGTGAACACATATGGATGATTGATCACTATAGGCCATTATGTAGTGGAGTTAATAATAAAACTCACTTGCTGGTAGGAGATCCCATGAGTACGGGCAAGGTTTGTTACTCGAATGAATGTATGTTGCGGGACTATGTTATGTTGCGTTTTAAGAGCCAAAGGTTGAGATCGATTATAAATCAAATATAAATTTGAATTGCCATATGGTATGAACATTCAAGCTTAGATTGGTCAAAACTTAGTTAAGACCAAGCATGGTATGTGAAGGAGAATTCCACATATGAAGAATTGTAATCTGGGTTGAGTGGTCTTTTAACCATAAAGAATGTTAATTTAATATCTCAAATCTCATATTTGAGATATTAAAGCTTCTGCATTTATTTATTTAAATTTCCAGTTCAGAAGATAGAGAATTGAATTTCCCAGAATAAGAATTGTATTGGAGTGAGCATTAAATTGAGATGCAGGCATTATTATATGCATGAGAGTTATTGTTGCAGATTTTGGCAGGGTACCCCGTTATCAATCATCAATTGCACTGCACTAGAGTTTCCCATCAAAGTTGCAGATTTTACGCCAGATGTTATGAATAATGGTAGTTGATGTCTAGCTCATTTTAATCCAGCTCATTTTCATCCAATACGTAATGACGTTTGAAACATGTGAGGTTGTGATGAAAAATCATATTTGGAAAGGTAACTATCATATTGTTCATAAATTAATATTATTTTATTTATTTGATCTCATCTACTACTTGGATTTTTTAAAATCTATCAAATATTTGGAACTTGAAATACCATCTTTGAATATTAAGAAGGAATCTATGTTCAAAAGGTTACAAAATCTGTTAGTTTCGCATAGTGTAAGTGGTTTCTCTTTATCTTCTAGCTTTGAATGGCATTTTGTTTACCAATTTTTATCTTCATTGATTTCTTATATGTCACAATTCTTCTCAAATTTATGCCTTAAGGCGTTTCCTTTGCAACATCTGATGCAATTGCTAATATATTTGTTTTAAATATAAAAATAAAAGAACCATCACAAACATCAAAATGAAATTAAGGAATGCTTTGTTTCCATATTCAATGAAAATATAGCATGAGTGAGAAAATGATGCTTAACCTAATTCATTATTTAACATTTAATAATAGAAAATGTTTTAGTTTTTTTACTCATTAAAACAAATCATAACAAACAAATACTTAAGTATTAAACCCTAATTACTTAAAATCTCACTACTCATTCATATAAATCATTATAAAACGTGTCATTTATTAATAAAATAAGCTAAGCATTAATTACTTATCCTTTTACTCTAGGATCCTTTGAAGGAAGTCTATTCCACTCTATACGAAGGCGAAGACAGTAGAGTCTGATATATATGTGAAATCAAAAAGTTAAAGGGCCCATTTAGATGTCATTGCGCATGTAAGCTAGTGGGAAAAGGGACGGAAACCAATAAATCATAAGTTATAGGAAATTAAATGTGATGGGGAAGTATATGCCCACAGTTAGATTTAAATTCATTTAAATCTAAGGGTGGGTATATAATGCCCCACCACATTTAATTTCCTATAGCTTACGATTTATGGCTTTCCCAAAGGGATGGGGTGACAAAGAAGTCAATGATGGTTCTGACATGTGAGGAAAGAAAGCGATGGGGGAACCAAGAGGTCATTTTGACTAGATGCTAGTAAAAGTGGGTTTTCCATGTCACAAATTTTTTTGGACAATAGATTTTTTTGCTGATTAATTTTTTTTTTAAATTAGAATGCTAGAGTGTTTGAATAGTTTTATTTAATTTTTTTATGATGAAAATGGATTCAACACCATCAAGAAATCATAGGGCACCCAAAATGTTGAAATTTGACTGATGTAATGTAGATTTTAAAAAACTTTTGCCAAATTTTATCATAAACTTGCCAAAATTTCCATTATTTTCCAACCTAATTTGTAAGTTCTTTAAACTACCCTTTCTACCAATTAAACACATGAAGGTTCCATGATGTCCGAGATACTCTAAGGTGTATATATAAAATAAATATATTTTATATTTTTTTATATTTATTTTATTACTATAATATTATTTTTTAGTTGGATAAATATGGTGTAATGAATAATGGACATTATGATTTTTTAAGTAGTGATATAACTAGCAATTGCACCAAAAGGTGCAAATAAACATCGATAGGAAGGAGTGAGGGAATGTGGAAGAAAACTCTTTGACATGTCAAGTTTCATCATCGATGTCACCTTATATGGTCGTGTGCTCATCATCAATGTCACTTTATATGGTCATGTGTTTCTGATATACTTCCACTATAAAAATCACATTTGATATACTTTGACTATAAAAATACCTTTTTAAAAGAGACACTGCAAAATTTTTACGTGTGAACATTATCATACTCATGCCATCAAATCGAAAAGGGAGTTGAATAAAGATTTATTTACCCATATATTCTCTCCTTTCCAGCAACATTATGGCTAAGAAAACTTCCAAAATATGCAACACAAACACCAGCACTCATTTGAAAGGTACATGCGTAGTTTTTGACCTCTATAAAGTGTACGTAGGTAATCGGCATGTCTTTTGGATTAAGAATATAAAAAAAAACCAGAATTATTTATATAAGTTTGATTAGTATAATGAAATTGTAGGGCACTTCCCCAGATAAGATAATGTCGTGCCTCAAATTCTGATAGCCCCAGATAATGTCATACCTCCAATTCTGATATTAATATGCCCACTTTACCTGCCTATGGTCGAATGATAAACCAAAGGCTCTCACTATAAGAAAAGCTCTTAGACACTTAACATGATACTGAGCAACAAATAAATATTTATTTCTCACGACAAATCAGCGCACTTAGTCACTATCAAACAGTGAACAACCCAGTCACATTAAAAACATGAACTTTGTTTACAACCAATTAGGTTACACCAATAAAGGTATCTTTTTCAATGGAGATCATATTGGAGTTATTTGGAAAGAAGTAAATTTTCTCAACAAAAGATTACTAGTTAAAGAACTTCAAAATTTTAGGAAGATTACTAGTTCAATAGCTTCAACAAATTTATGGAAAATTACAGAACATTATTGGCAAGTTGCATTATCAGGATCCTATAGTTGTAGGGTGTGGAGCAGCACAAGCCTTGATATGGTAAGACAGTGAAACATAATCAACAGGCTTTAGTTGATCAATGCTGAAGAACATTATTTC
The DNA here is from genome assembly GCA_034641835.2 of Pinus albicaulis. Taxonomy (NCBI): domain Eukaryota; kingdom Viridiplantae; phylum Streptophyta; class Pinopsida; order Pinales; family Pinaceae; genus Pinus; species Pinus albicaulis. The sequence continues at coordinate 818,816,051 of CM076577.1, forward strand.
CTTTCAACATAGGCTAAAATTATAAATTATAAATTAATATGAAACACTTAAAAACACAAATCTTCTGATACCTATTTATATTTAATGGTAAGAGAACAAAAATGAAACTATTTTCAAGATAAATTGAAAAAAATGTTCATTGATACAAGTAGTAAGAAGCTAAATCAGGACAATAAAAAATATTGTTATAACACAAAAGAAGAATGGGCCTACAGGTTTGTTGATAGACTACACCAATATGATATTACAATACCAAGCGAGTGACTCCAACCATTCGCAAATATATGATATAAAATTCCAAATTAAGTGCATCCAATAAAATATGACTATGAATATGCTACCCACAACAACTAAATGTTTCAAAGCATTTGATCTAATAAACACAATCGTGCACATAGGCCTCCTTTACCAAAAAATGTAGGAAAGCCTGGTAATCTAATCTTAAGACACTATTAGATTCTCACATTTCACTATTTCTCCTCCCTGTCTTCATGTTTAGAAGTATCTTTGATATCTTCCCTAGCATCCTCCTAGAAAAGGAAACATGCCGAGAGGTGCAAAGGAATGTCGATAGGAGGATTGGGGAAATGTGGAAGGAAACTCTAGAATTTTACGACATATCAAGCTACAACATCATGACGTTGACCATGGATAAACTTGATGACCATGTTTGACCATGGTTAATCTTGCTTAACCATGTTTGAACATGGTTAACTATGGTTAAATATTGTCAAATTATGGTTTATCATGAACATGGTTGTCCATTTTTTTTCATTAAAACATAATATAATGATTAGGCACAGTTAGGTAATCTAAGCAGTTTGATTGCCCTTAGTTTAGATGAATACTAGTTAGATGAATGTATACCTGTAGAGTTAAGTGTCTGTGGAAATATCGCTGAACTAACTCTTTCTTAAGACCAACTCTCTGGCTCCATACACTCTTCATTAGGGCTCTTGTAACAACTTAGTTTATATATATATATATATATATATATATATATATATATATATATATATATATATATATATATATATATATATATATATATATATATATATATATATATATGACAATAGGCTTACAGGGACATAAAAGAAAAATTTACCATTTAAATGAGAGGACCTTCATTAAGTATGGAATTTTTCTCAATGGCCAAACCTCAAACAAGTTGAAGACTAGGATCAACGAGACTAAACTTCCCATGTTTTTGAAATCTAGATGTAAATATGCAATAAATCAATTGTACATACTACTAAAAACAATAAAGATAAATTGCATTTGCATAAATAAACTCCCAAATCTTGCTCATTATTATGTATTGTTATTGAGTCCATTCATTGGTATGTTGAGTCATCATGGTGATAGGCTTGTTTTTGAGGAGTCATATGGAGTCATATTGAAACCACATTTATGTACTAATGATGATGTAATTTTCATGATGTATTATGTATTTGAGTAATTCGTCCATAGGATATTATCATAATAGCTATGCATTTCATTGATGTATTCATGTATAATGCTCATGGAGCCATTTATTTATATTGTACTATCTTTTGAGTCATATAGCCATGAGTCATGAGGTCATGTTATGGTCATATGAGGTTATGTATGGGGTCTTATGTCGCTACTACAACCATGTATTTATCATGTATATGTCACTTTAGTCATGGTCACGTGGAGTCTTGGTCCATATGGTGCTTCAATTTTCCAAGGGAAGCATTGTTTGTAGTAGAAGAAACCATTTCACCCCAACAATTGGTAGCTCTAAAACTTGGAGATGGTACGTGTTTAGGGGGAGCACTATTTTCTCTTATTATTTCGGCCATACATTGTTGGAATTTCGATCTGTTGGCAATATGATGCAGAAGTGTTGTCCTTGATGGCAACCCACTTGATGAAGATGATGGCAACCTACTTGATGAAGTTGTCCTTGATGGAAATCTACTCGATGAGTTGCCTATGATAAGCAACCTATGTGCTAAAGATGTAAGAATGATGTATCTTCAGATCAGTTTAGATGTAGCAGAGAAAAGAATTCCAGTAAGTGCCAGAAAAATGATAAATATAATATGTCACAATGTATACGCTACTTTTGTGAAGGAAACCCGCGTATATACTCTACTTTTGTGAAGGGAACCCGCGTATACATTCAGGGTTAGCATATACGCATATTTTATGAGGCTAAGTTGCGTATACACACGGAAAAGAACGCTAAAAGTCGCGTATGCCCTTTTGCGCTCTAAAAGTATGATACCAAGGGGCTTTACCAGGGTATTGACCCATTGTATTGAGCGCTGGATTATCTATTTGATCCCGTCTAGGAATACCATTGGAAATAATGTGGTTTTGGCTCATGGTATTGAAAAAGGGTAAACCTATATAAGGAGAAGAAAATCATTGTGCAAAGGGTGTGCATGAGTCTGGGTTTGAATGAGTACTTCATTATGAAGTATATATGTATGGAAAGGGTAACAGTTTGATGATCTGAATCTATGATGCACCTATGAAGAAAATGATGAAGAAGTGAATCTAGATCTGAAATGTATTTGTATCTTCTAGATATGTTTATGGAATGTTCTGATCTAAGATGAGGTGAAAATGTTTCTGAAGTAAAGGGTAAGATCTGAGCTATGCATCTGTTCTAAAGAATTGCGCTGAAATGTCTGAAGAAGTATACGCTGGTTCGTTTTGGTAAAAGTGCGTGTATACGCGGATCTGATGAAGGAAAACCGCGTATGTCCAGTTAGGGTTTTTCTGAAGTATGTGCAGAGGTATACGCGGGTTTATATGCATGAAGGCACGTATATACACAGGATCAGTGAAAGGAAAGCGCGTATGATAAACTAGGGTTTTTTGAAGTTGTGAGATGTCTGAAATGTTCTGTTGTCTTGCTGATATCTATTTCTGATATGTACTGCTATCTGTCAATGTTGATCAAGGTAGTTCGAATATTGATTATGCTGCTATAGAGAAAGTTGTTGAATTGATGAATGTTCCTTGAGCTTAATTGTGTGGGTTGGATCCAGTGTGAAAATTGATGAAACGTGGTCCATAGAGGTGCTGAGGGTTGTAGCCTTCAGTCAGGGGGTTGTAGCTCCCTTCCAGGTAAGGCTGGTAAACGAGAGCAGGGGGTCGTAGCTCCCTTCCAGGAGAGACTGGTAAACGAGCGCAGGTGGGTGCCTGCGTGCTGGTATGAGTCTGCACCAGTACATTGTTGTAAGATGTTTTCTCTATAATAAAATATTGAAGGCTGAGACAACGGCAGCGGTGGTTTTCTCCCGACTTGGGTTTCCACGTAAAAATCCTGGTGTTCATGTGTGTTGCTTGTGTGTGATGATTTATTCTATTCTTACTGCACATGTTTACTGTTTATTGAACATCTAATGAATGAATGATGGAATGATATAAGTGAAAAATTAATGGCATAATTAGATCTCTGTGTATACGCGAGTTTTATGAAGGATATTCGCGTGTATATGCTAGTTGGCTTCAACAAAGTAGCGTATGGGTTTTAGAGAGTGGAAAAGTAAAAATACTTGAGTAATGCCTAAATACTGATTCACCCCCCCCCCCTCTCAGTATTTTTCCCAACAATTGGAATCAGAGCAGGTCCTTTTGTAGAAGCTTGATCGCTTGAAGGAGATCCGTCGCAATGGGAAGTCACGAAGGAGTAATGTCTATTAGGCCACCTCTATTCAATGGAGATAATCTGTTATTCTGGAAGATACGAACAAAAGCATATCTGCAAAGTCTTGGTGCAGAAGTATGGGCAATCGTGGAAGAAGGTTATCAATATCTGGCAAGTATTCCCTCTGATGCAACAGAAAGGAAGAAGTATGAAATCAATGCCAAAGCAGTCAATGTCTTGTTAGGAAGCATGTCTGAACCAAAATTTGCTAAAGTGATGCAGCTAAATTCAGCAAAAGAAATATGGGACAAAATCATCCTAAGCTATGAAGGAGATACAAAGGTAAAAAGTGCCAAACTCCAAACCCTCAGAATTGAATATGAAAATTTGAAGATGCATAGTGATGAGAGTATTGCCAGTTTCTTTTTACGTCTAGATGATATTGTAAATCGTATGAGAAGTTTGGGTGAAACCATAACTGATACTACTCTTGTTGAAAAAGTCTTAAGATCTTTGACTTCAAAATTTGAGTCAAAAGTAGCAGCTATTGAAGAAAGGCAAGATATGCAAACTCTTACTATTGTTCAATTGCATGGTATCCTAACTGCTTATGAAATGAGACAAGGAGGTCCTTCCCAAATTAAAGAAGCTGCTTTTAAGGCATGTGCAAAAGGAAAAGAAAAGAAAGATGTCAAGGAATCAAATTATATATCAGAAGAAGAAGAAGCAAATTTTGTGAGAAAACTCCAACTCGGAACTGGAAGATTCAAAGGTAAGCTCCCCTTCAAATGTTTTTGTTGTGGAAGAGTTGGTCATTATGCTGCTAAATGTCCTTATAAAGAAAATCATGATAAAGGGAAACAATTTGAAAAGGGAAAGAGTTATTATGCAAATGAATATAATGATGAAATGTCAAGTGAAGATGAAGAAGATTCTGACCAAGATCTACTAGTGCTCATGGCAAAGAAGCAAAAGAAGAAGGCTACTCAAGGAAAGGAGATATCTTAGAAAACATGTGCAGCAAAAAATGAAGAAGATAAAACAGGTACTGATTGTTGTTCTTGTGATTCACTTCTTGTGCATGTAATAGTGAAGATAGTGAAAGGAATGTTATGGATCTAGAAGAAGCTCTTAAGATTAAAGTTGAAGAACTACAAAGATCATCTAATAAGCAAGAAACTATCTACAAAGAGATGATCTCTCAAATGAAAGGACAGATAGAAATACTGAATGGACAGGTAGACAAGTATCAAAGATTGTACAATTATGGAAGCAATCGAAATAAAATACTTGAAGTAGAAATCAATGATCTAAATGAAGATCTGGAAAAATCAAACAAAAGGAATGAAGTACTTGAAGCAGAAATCATCTCTCTGAAAGAAGATCTCGAAGCATCGAATAAGAAGAATGAAGAACCCCTATCATTTGAAAAGGAAGGACTTGAAGCAGAAATTATCTCTCTCAAAGAAGATCTGGAAAAATCAAATAAGAAGAATGAAGAGCTGCTACAAACATGTGAAGAAAACGAAAATTGGTTGAAGGAAGAAATTCTAAAATTGAATGATCAAATTGAAGAAGGAAAAAGGGTTAAAGAAAGTATGAAGAAGCAATGCCAAAAATTGGAAGTTGAGGTAAACATTCTCACAGGTAAATTAGAAGAAAAGGATAAACTCTTGAGATTTCAAGATGGTACTAAGATTCTAGACAATATTCTTAGTAATCAAAGATCTCCTGCTATTAAACTTGGTCTTGGTTTTCATGAAACTGTTAAAGGAGAATCTAGTTCACAAGGAAGTGCTAAAGATTCAAAGGATGTCAATACAAAATCTGAAGTGTTGAAAGAAGCAAAGGGTCAACCGACAATCATGAACTCTCAAAAGAAACCATTCCCTCCTAACTATAGAAGCATCAATAATGTTGAATGCTTTAATTGTCATAATTATGGGCATGTTGCAGCAAATTGCAGAAGAAAATTGTTTCAGTCACAAACAAGAAAATTCTACACAGATAGGTACTTTGTTTTCTTTAAGGGATATTTTTTTTCATGCAGCAGGTTTGGTCATAAAGCAGCTGATTGCAATAGAGGAAAGAATAGAAGAACACAGTATGATTCTTATGCTTACTTTTCTGGTCATGCAAGATGTTATGCCTGTAACAAATATGGACATGTGGAAAAAGAATGTAGGATGAATAGATCTGAGAAATTGAACAATTTCCAGCCCACAATAAGAAGTTTCAAGCAAAGCTGGAGAAAGAAGGAGGACCGGTCAGAAACGTAGGGAATATTGACCCTACAGCAGTCATCAGCTTCTGAAGCTTACTTATCTTAATGACTGCAGAAGTGATGTAAGATACATTATGGAGCTTAGTAATGTATCGTAATAGGGGGAGCAATGTATGGTGATTCCCATGGTTGTTTTGGTGATTCTGGTTATATTTATTTCTGACAGTGCATCTGATGTGAAGAATACAGCTACAGGAGGCATAAGTTCAGGGGGAGATGAAGGAAAGTGAAATTTTCAATGTGTCACTGTCCATACGCGGGTTAGATGAACTAAAGTTGTGTATACACGTGAGTTACAGCAGACATAGTCGCGTATGCATTGATGTTAAGATAATTGGTATGACAGCTGAAGAATTGGGAGCAGAGGTTCAGGGGGAGCATCAGTCTGATTGTTAATAACTGTGTTATTGACTCTGTATCTGCTTATTTCTTAGTTCTAAATGATAAATGACATGATACATGGTTTCTTATGATAAATTTTATGAATGAGCCCAGATTTCTATTTGATGAAGAGTATCTTTTGGATGAGATGGAAGTCATATGTTTCAGAGACATGGACAGATCATGCAGAGATTGTTGCTAATGACTTATTGCTGTAGGTGTTCAAGCTAAGGAGTAGCCCTAGTCATATGGAAAGGATCTTTGGATGCACACTTTCAGGGGGAGCCCTAGCCTTGCTAAGTATAATGCATTGTTGGCATTATGATGGTTCTGATTTGTGATCTCTCTCTTGAGGTATTTCTGGTATTGGTCATAAAAAGTCATACTTGTAATTTGATAAAAAGGTCTTGTTGAGACCCATGATGTAAAATTGTAATATTCAGTCATGTAAGGACTTGTCAAAATTTGTAAACCCACTTGGTTGGGTAGCTGAGTCAAATTTGTAAACCCACTTGGTTGGGTAGTTGAGTTGAGATGTGTAAACCCACTTGGTTGGGTATTTGAGTCTCATATGTAAATCCACTTGGATGGATCTTTGATGTACTTCATTGGTGATAGGAAGATCATAGAGTCATGTACTTCATTGAAAAATATGTTTGTGGGTTCAGCATGAACTCAGGGGGAGCATGGTCACTTCAATGTACATCAGATCTACAACTCTCTTCTGTCTACATGAGGAGAAAAACCTTGTGTTGGTTTTGGTCCGCCCTTTTCCCTTGATGTCAAAGGGGGAGAGTGACAGGGTGTTTGAATAAGGGGAGAATATCATTATGCTTAATGTATACATCTGTTGTGGTGATCAAACACCATCGTGGTTGCCATCAAGTCCAAAGGGGGAGATTGTTGGCAATATGATGCAGAAGTGTTGTCCTTGATGGCAACCCACTTGATGAAGATGATGGCAACCTACTTGATGAAGTTGTCCTTGATGGAAATCTACTCGATGAGTTTCCTATGATAAGCAACCTATGTGCTAAAGATGTAAGAATGATGTATCTTCAGATCAGTTCAGATGTGGCAGAGAAAAGAATTCCAGTAAGTGCCAGAAAAATGATAAATATAATATGTCACAATGCATACGCTACTTTTGTGAAGGCAACCCGCGTATATACTCTACTTTTGTGAAGGGAACCCACGTATACATTCAGGGTTAGCATATACGCATCTTTTATGAGGCTAAGTTGCGTATACACGTGGAAAAGAACGCTAAAAGTCGCATATGCCCTTTTTCACTCTAAAAGTATGATACCAAGGGGCTTTACCATGGTATTGACCCATTGTATTGATCGTTGGATTATCTATTTGATCCCGTCTAGGAATACCATTGGAAATAATTTGGTTTTGGCTCATGGTATTGAAAAAGGGTAAACCTATATAAGGAGAAGAAAATCATTGTGCAAAGTGTGTGCATGAGTCTGGGTTTGAATGAGTACTTCATTATGAAGTATATATGTATGGAAAGGGTAACAGTTTGATGATCTGAATCTATGATGCACCTATGAAGAAAATCTAGATCTGAAATGTATCTTCTATATCTGTTTATGGAATGTTCTGATCTGAGATAGAGCAGAGCATAATTTAAATCAAAGGGTAATATCTGAGCTATGCATCTGTTCTGAAGAATTGCGCTGAAATGTTTGAAGAAGTATACACTGGTTCGTTTCGGTAAAAGCGCGTGTATACGCGGATCTGATGAAGGAAAAGCACGTATGTCCAGTTAGGGTTTTCTGAAGTATGTGCAGAGGTATACGTGGGTTTATATGCATGAAGGCGCGTATATACACAGGATCAGTGAAAGGAAAGCACGTATGATAAACTAGGGTTTGCTGAAGTTGTGAGATGTCTGATCTGTTCTGCTGTCTTGCTGATATCTGTTTCTGATGTGTATTGCTATCTGTCAATATTGATCTGGGTAGTTTGAATATTGATTATGCTGCTATAGAGCAAGTTGTTGAATTGATGAATGTTCCTTGAGCTTAATTGTGTGGGTTGGATCCAATGTGAAAATTGATGAAACGTGGTCCATAGAGGTGCTGAGGGTTGTAGCCTTCAGTCAGGGGGTTGTAGCTCCCTTCCGGGTAAGAGGCCCGGTAAATGCAGAAGCGAGGAGTCGTAGCTCCCTTCCAGGAGAGACTGGTAAACGAGCACAGGTGGGTGCCTGCGTGCTGGTATGAGTCTGCACCAGTACATTGTTGTAAGATGTTTTCTCTATAATAAAATATTGAAGGCTGAGACAACGGCAGTGGTGGTTTTCTCCCGACTTGGGTTTCCACCTAAAAATCCTGGTGTTCATGTGTGTTGCTTATGTGTGATGATTTATTCTGTTATAACTGCACATGTTTACTGTTTATTGAACATCTAATGAATGAATGATGGAATGATATAAGTGAAGAATTAATGGCATAATTAGATCTCTGTGTATACACGAGTTTTATGAAGGATATCTGCGTGTATACGCTAGTTGGCTTCAGCAAAGTAGCGTATGGGTTTTACAGAGTGAAAAAGTAAAAAGACTTGAGTAATGCCTAAATACTGTTACCCCCCCCCCCCCCCCCCCTCTCAGTATTTTTCCCAACACGATCCACTTGAAGGAAGGGTTCATGTTATGTGTCATACTATGTTATGAAAATGGGGTTCTTGGCCTCATGTGATGAGATGTTTTGGTGGTTGTAGGTATGTAGTTATGGGGAATATTGTGTGTGGTTTCCTCATGTGGATGTTGCAACATTTAATGATGATTCTCATATGTATACTTGATTCTTCTAATAGTTGTTATTATTTTTATGTTGCATATGTTGATGATGGTTGCCATGTGATGGCATATGCTGGTTGTGGCTAGTAGATGTTGGTTGGCATTCTTCTCTAAATGGTGATTGGATATTATGTTGCTTGTTGCTTATATGGAGGCATGGATGATCTTTGATTTCTTTATATTTTAGCTATGTAGCAATGTATTACTCCAGTATGTGCTTCAGTTATTGTTTCCTATTCATATGGAGTTGGCCCTTTGCCATTGATGTCAAAGGGGGAGAGAATTAGGATGGATAGACTTTGGTTTTTTGGAGAGTGTATGGAGATCAGCCTCACATGTTGATGAGGTTGACATCAATTCCAAAGGGGGAGTTTGTTGGCATTGTTGTGTTGGAATTGATGTCAACAGGCTCATGGTCATACTTTTCATATGCATGAGTGATGGATGGTTGACTTGGTGGTCCTATTGGTTGGCATTGATGTATTGACAGTGAGATGGTTGTGTTGGAATTTATGTCAACTCTTGAGGTCATGCACTTATTTCAACCTCATGATGATGTAGATTGATGGACCATGGTGTCTGTTAGTATGTGTTGGAATTGATGATTGATCCTATTGATAATGACACACTTCATGGCATGGTATCAGAGATGGCATTGGTGGATGATGATCAGCTCTACATATGATAGTGATGGTTAATGGCACACTATTTGAGTTTTAAACTACATCTTCATGTAGGTATTCATGATTATGCTTCATGGAGATGACTTGTTGCAGTGTGATGGATTAATGATAATGATGTTGATGTTGAAGAGGTGTTGCAGAGGTTAGCAGGTCTGACAAAGGTTTTTCATCTTTAGATTTGATGGAGAGTGGAGGACTTATTGGCACACTTTCCAACCTTGTTTGTTGGCCCTTATAGGTTAGCTTGGCAGTGACACTTGGGAGGAATTTTTGATCTAATTTAAAATGTGTTAGAGGAAATTTCAAAAGTCTGGAGGCATGTACATGAGCTAAATAAGAGCATCCAATAGGTGGCAGAGATTATGATTTTAAGACATGATGTTTTCCCTAATTTTTAGCCATAACCGGATGCACATAAGCCTATGGGAGAAACTAGACATTGGCAAATAATCCTATGGGAGAGGTTATAATCTCAGTCGCATGTAGAATGTATTATGGGAATGGGTAAGGGTTTTGACGATATTTCCTATGCATTCCTCACACTGATTGGAAGAAAATTAGCTTGGAAATTTGCAGAGGCTTCCAGAAAAACTGAAAAAATGTCACAAACGGTTTGAAAAGGTCATCTCATGATGTGAATGCATTTAGTGCACTACTAGTGACCTTCGCGTATTTATTTGGTCTAATTTGTGCACCTTTGATCATAGCCCCAAGCTCAATTTCTCCCTACATGTTTTATATTCTTGCATTGTGAGCTTTATGGTTGTTGATGGAGTTAGATGTTGAGTGTATATGTAGAAGAGAAGGTTGAATAGTATGTTGATGCTTCAGACCTATTGGAGAGCATAGATCCTTCAATATAAGAGTGTTTATGACTAACTATTGAGAATATTTGAAGCATGTTACAAAATGGATTAGAATTGAAGCTATTAGATTAGAGATCGCTTGGAGAAGTTTTTGTATGGTGTTGGAGTATATGGTTGGTGATCATCACATTTGTTTTTGCAAGAGTTTTTGATGCATTTGGCTCATATCCATGTGTCTTATGACGTTATTTGTATTATGCAACATTTTATTGTTGTGAGTGTCTAATTGTATTCAAATTTATTATGGCCACAATTTTACTATTGGAGAGCACATGTTTTTTGAATTTGTTTTATTTTGATTTGATGATGAGTTCTTTCTGATGAGAGAATGTATGAAGAGCTGATTTTTTATTGAGCATAGTTTCCTTGGATCAAGTTTGAAAATACATAAAAGGAGATCCACCTCATGGTAGAGGAGAAATAACTTCATGAGAGATGAGCAGGAATATCAAGGCCTCAACGAAAAGAATGGTTTCTCATCCAAATATGGTTGGATAGTGGAATGGTAGTTGGGAGAGGATCATTGATACTGGTGGCCTTCAACAGATGGTATTCCATAGATTCGTAAAGAATAAAGTCTTCTGATCTAATCAGTGGTATCGAGTCTCCTAACCGATGGGTGTGAGAATTATGTATATGAGGTTGATTCTCCATGCTGACAAGAGTCAACAAGTTATGTAAAAGACCGATTTCTTGAGTAATAGAAATTCATAGCAGAGAAACAACAACATCATGGGTGGAGTTTTTTCCTTAAGGGTTTCAACTAGAAATATTGTGTCTCATGTGTGATTATGTGATTGTGTGCATTGTTTATTGTTAATGTTTCTCACATGATTTATGATTTAGCCGCTTATATGTTTATATGCATGGAGAATCTAATGAGTTGTTGGTACATGTATGTTTGATTAAGTAAAAAGAAATAATTGGTAAAAGTTGTTAAGAGGGTCACACAAGACTGATTCACCCCCCCAGTAGTGCTCAAAGGTTATTGGTATTAGAGCCAACATATAGCTTCCAAAAAACCCACACCATGTCTTCAGATAACTATCTGAATTGTTTAGCACTTGTGGCTACAATATTCTCTAACATGTTACTAAAGTGATCATGCCAGAAACCAAATATTAGCAATATTCACAACTATGAGAACTTGATCTCATCAATGAATATGTATCTGTATGCACATGATGAAAAGTGAATTTTATTTTATATATGTAGAAATAATATTAGCAAGGAGAGGAGATCCTCTCATGATGCCCACAAAATTAGCAAGTTACAACAAAGAAGAAAAGTGAGCAGCTTATGTTGATCAGCGGTTGTCATTAATGTCAACCCAAGAAGCACTAGGGGCTAACCCAATATTGCATGGGAATTTTGACCTATCAAATTAATATATTCTAGGTCAATAATTATTTTTATGGTTTCTACTTGTCGAGATGTTTCCATTGATATATGGCACGCCATGTAATTCTTCATGTTTTGAGAGATATTCATGTTTGAATTTTGTACCCCCAGTTAGTGGGCTAAAACCCCATGGGGTTAGGGCATGGGTCATTGAAAAGTCATAATTAATATTTTTTAAGCTCCTAAAATCCCTCCCACGTTCACTTGTTGAAGCCCCTCTCAACCTAAGCATTTATATAAATTGTGATCCTCATTTCCTCCTTATGTAAGAGATTTCGCCTTCTGAAACAGGTCATCGTGGAATTTGCGCTCTAACTTTTTTTCTAAGAAGTTTCAGAAGCTGAAATTTTTATGAGGCAAAGTAGAAATCCTGTGGAATTTGTTGTAAAAGTTTCAGATTAAGCTACACAATATTTTTGGAGATATGATATGTGGAAGTCAGGGTTTTTGCAGGCTCCTGAAATTCATCTCAAAGAAGTGACCTTGGTAAATTCGTCATAACTCTCTCTATGAGTATCAGATTGGAATTTCGTAAAAAGTGGAAGATAGTGCATAGTCTTTAATTTTATCTCTATCAATTTTAGAGCCAAATGAAGAAAAAAAATTACACGTGACATGCCATACCAGTGCGCTCTGCTGAACCAGTCCATAATTAGGACATTGTGAGAGATTGGGTATAACTCTCTCTTGAAGAATCCAAATTGGGTCAGAACTATGGCATTGGAAATATGACTCAGAGAAATACTACAGGACCAAGAATCAAATATTGAGGATCTGAAATAACAGAGATACACCAGATTCAATATCAAGCTCCTAGAAGGCAAGGAAAAGCTAGATCATGTGTTGTCAAGGGTTGCAAAGGACCAGAATTTCTAGGGAAGCAAAGCAAAGCAAGGTGCAGCAGAGGGTAGCATGAAAATAACAACAACCAAGGTGCATAACAGTAGCAATAAGTTCATCTTATGAAGTCTTCAAGTGGGCAGCACTGCATACAATCATTGTAAGGGTATCATTGTACTAAGTCATTGTAAATACATTATTGTAAAAATTGTACTAGTGTCTATCTGCCAAGGGTTGAATAGGTAGTTTTTGGAGGTCTAGGATCATCATTAGGTGGTTGTGTCAAATTAGGGGTTATGATCTAGTATATCTTCTTCTTCTACATCATTCTATATCATTGTAAAGTGGACCATTTTCCCTTGTACGAGAGTCCATTCTTATTTTATTCTTCTATAGGGTGGTATGGTGGTGCTAGGGTGAGTTGTAGCTCATTGGGTGTTGTAGCATCTATTCAGTTGACTACTGAAGAATCTCGGGCATTGGAGCGTCCATCCAGTGGGAGCTGGAGAATAATTCTTTTCTATATTCTAGGAAGTTGGAGCTTTATTTTCAATTGGAGTTGAATATGAAAGAATTATTAGAAAAGCATTAGGTGGTTTTTATACATGAGTGGGTTTCCACCTTAAAAACTATGTGCAATTATGTTCCTCTTGTTTGCTGCTATCATTGTACAAACACCGATAATAATTGAAGATTAAATAATGCTCTAATTGAAAGGAATACTGATTCACCCTCCCACCCTCTCAGTATTTCCAATAATTGGTATCAGAGCTTGGTTCCTTCAATAGCAGTTTAACAAATGGAAGGAGGTCATGGAGCATACCAAGAATGGTGTACCTCTATTCAATGAGAATAATTATGCACTTTGGAAAGGAAGAATGGAGGTCTATCTCTTGGCACAAGGTTACGAAGTATGGGACACTGTTCAAAATGGATTTACATCAACTACGGATGAACAAGGTAAAATTAATTTGGTAAATGATGCAAAAGCAAAGAATATTATTATCAGTGGACTTATTGAATCTGCTTATCATAAGGTGTTTGGTTGTAAAACTGCCAAAAATGTATGGGAAAAGCTTGAGAATATATATGTAGGTGACTCAAATGTGAAAGAAGCAAAGCTTCAAATCTATAGAGAAAAATTTGAGCAACTCAGAATGAAAGAAGAATGCAACATTGCTGCATACTTCCAATATGTTGATGAAGTAACCAATACTCTGGAAGGATTGGGAGAGCCAGTTGATGAGAAGACTATTATACGGAAGATTCTTAGAACTTTACTAAGGAGATTCAACCCAAAGGTATCATTCTTAGAATATAGTGCAAATGTGGACAAACTCAGCAAAGAGGAATTACATGGAGCTCTCATAGCATATGAAATGAGACTTGATGAAGAAGAGGGTACTTCGCATCTAGAAACTGTGTTCGTTGCATCTAAGAAAACCAATAAGGATAAAAAACCTTCAATTGAAAATACATGCACCTACAAGTGTGAAGAAAAGGGAGATGATGAAGAAGGTCTTTCAGATGAAGAATATGCTTACTTCACGAGAAAACTAAAAATTGGTAAGTGTTACACAGTAATTTGTCACTGTCCCTGCAATCCCTATCTCGCACATTGGAGGGATCATTCTGTGACCTGTGAGAAGTGAAATGGCTTGAAATCACTTTCATGACATCCCTCTAAACAAGAGCTTTCATTGTCGTGAAGACATCTCCTTGTAAAAAACCCTAAAAACACCCCTTTTTACATTGGCGCGGGCAGCCAGTTTAGTACCCACGCCAATGGGGAAAATCCTTCAAAGAGGTCGTGCCAATTGGTGCTCTGTCCTAGATTCGTACTCACGTTGGCCAATTTAAGTAGTGTTTTTTAAAAATAAATGGTGGAAGTTTCTTCCTAACCAATTCATGAACTAGTATCTATCTTGAGTTGGGAGGGTTGGCTCCGGATTTCCATGTAGAGGAAGTGGTTTGCCACCTCTCATAAAAGCTTCCTTGAGGATAGGGCCAATCCCATGATTATAGGGATCCCAACTCCCCTTCCTCCATCTATAAAATCTTGCCCATCTCCATTGCAAGCTAGTCTTCAAGTTCCCAAATTCCCAAGATCCTTATGCTGCAAGAGCCTTGATTATTCCCCTAAGGCCAAATTCAAGCAAGGAGACTATTGTCAAGATCCGAAGAGAGAGGTTTGTCCCATCCTTGACAGGATTTTCGAGACGTGTTCTACTGGTGACCCTCCGAAGGGGAATTCAGCATCAGAACTTGGTTGTAATTTTCCTTTGATTGATTAATAATAAACGACTATTGGTTATGTTTCCACTCGTGTTGTTGTTTATAATGAAGAGTTATGTCCTTTCTGACTGACATATAAGTTGCATATACTGGATTTTACGCTTATGTTTGTTTTGTTTCTTGCATGTGCAGGTGTCCATCACAGAGATCATGGGGATCGTGATCTGCTAGAGCTAAGGAATGGGAGTGCTACCTCTTCTACAAGCAACAACGTTGGACTCCAAGTAAGCCTTCATCACTAGTTGGTTTATTTGCAATTAGGAACATGCACTATAGCGTGTGACGATTGTTGCTAGACCCGGTCTGGGCTAGTAGGGATTGCCTCTGTCTGCAGAGGGGATTTACCTCCACAACAAATTGGCGACTCCGCTAGGGATCGCTAGCTTGTTGTTGTTCTACTTTGTAAACTATAGACGGAGCCTGAAGTTAGCCAGATAGCCTTTGAAACTCTCTTGCTCTGCAATTACGAAGTAGATCAAAGCTGCTTCAGTCAATCTCTGGTTTAGTTTGTAAACTAAACACTTGGAGCATCGTCTTGTCTTTTCGGTCGATTCTTGATCCTCCTTGCTTGATTAGCTCTTTTGGGCTGGTTCTTTCTATGAATTTGGGCTTTTGATAGCTTGGTCATCACTGGTTTTCTTGTTGGATTGCTCTTTTTTATTTTGGCATAGCAAACTTGACTGGCGCATTTTTTAGCGTGACAGTCGTGCCAATTGGCGCTAGTTGTCAATGTATTACCTGCGCCAATCCTGATATGGCGCTAGTTTCAGCCTGACAGTTTCGCCAGTGTTGCCGACTACTAGGGTTTGCTCAGTCCTGAGCTTCCTAAGCCTGATCTGTGTGTTTGGTCTTGATTTTTCCACTGCTTGAGTGTTTTGGAGCCTCGTTTAACTGACTGTTACCTGCATCCTTTGGTTGTTTGCCCATTTCCATCGATTTTACATTCTAGCCCTAGGGCATCTAGGTGCTTTGGTGTGTCGAGCCTCCCTTGGGAGTTTTTGGTTTTTATCAGTTCAGTCAACTTCGTGATTGCTTCCCTGCATTCGTTTGACAGTTGTTTATCATTTTATTGTGCTATTTGAGTGATTGACTCCTCCTTCATTCGAATTTCACTTTTTCTCGTTTTGGGCCTAGATTACACGACTCATTTGTGTCTTTGGGATTTTCTTGGTTTTGAGGGACTGTTGGTCGATTTGAGGTCTGATTGTGCTTGCTATTGAGTGAAACTTGCTTGTTTTTTCTCTCTTATCATCATTTCTCAAATTTCTTTCCACTATTTTTCATTTTGTTTAGTGCATTTTGCTCATAAACATTGAAAATATAAAAAAAAAATATATGTCTTTTGCTTTTCATTAGTTAATGTGATTTTCGGTGTTATTAGTGATTAGTAAACTTGAACGAAAAGCTTTTTAGTTTTCATTAGCTGCATTAGAGACATCATTGGTTGTTTTATGTTCATTTCGTTATTGTGTGAAAAGCTCTCAACTCTCTCATAAATAGCTTTCATCAAATGAAATGATATACTGTGGCATATAGAGTGCATTTAGGAGATTTTGAGACATTAAATTCGCTAGGGCCTGAAAACTAAAACGTAATTGAAGATAAACATTAAAATTTACTCAATTTACACTAAGGCAGTATTGAAATCTAACGAAACACATTTAAAAGTCTAGGCTAGAGACGTGTTCCGACGTCTTAAAACCTAGTAGCTAGCATTTGCCTCTTGGCTTTAGACAGCACTAGTACAGACTTTTGCTCCCCATACCGTCGAGTATATAAAGGGAGACCCCACTAGGTTTCAATCCTTTATCCATAGGAAGCTGAGTCTGACGCCCTATACCCGTGATACACCGGACACAGCATTTGGGGAGATTGCCTGCATGTACGGAAAGTCCTTAGTTGATTTCTCTTTCATTTTGAAACCAAGGTGTATATTGCAGTTCACGGTTATTTGGTACACCCTTTGCCTAGTATTCCTGAGTAATCATTTTAATATTTTCTGACTCTTTAAATTTGAAAGGATCATTAAGCGCTTGTCCTTTCATGCTTGTTTCAAAACTGAAAGAGATAGAGTCACCTTTTGCCTGTTTCTCAACTCTTAAAAGATGAAACGATAGAGTTTTGTTTCAATGTTTTAAAAATTAACTGCCCACGAAATATTCCTGGTTAAAGTTAGTTTCCTTAGGGTGTTGCTCTGAAGATTGTTTCTAATGGAAACTTTTCCGAAGTTCACCAACCAAGGAATCCCCTCCAATGGGAATCCTGGTCCTTTTCCTCCTTTTGGAAATGTTGGTGCTCCTTATATGGCAACGTTGTCCCTTCCTGGGTTGACTGTTGGGTTGCCTGTATGGTTGTTCTCAACCTCTGTGGTCTCGAATGTCTCGGCTACTGTTCAATCCGTTCCTCCACCTGAACATCATCATGTTGATTCCAAGGTGGACCTCTCCCCTTATTCGCCTGTTTTTGCGTCCTCCTCTTCAACTTCGCCTAGTGAAAGTCTGGATTCGAGTAACCGGGTGGCTAAGAAGAAGAAGAAGAAGACAAAGAAGAAGAAGTCTGATAAGAGAGAGGCTAAGGCTGCAGCTAGTGCTTCTAAAGCACCTCCTCTTGATAAACCTTCCAACCCTCTGCAGAAATTCAAGTTCCCTTGCATGTTATGCCAGGGAAACCATATTCTTTGAGAATACCCTGGCATTCCCAAGGTGCTCGAAGTATGGTCCAACGGTCGTCTGTTGTTGCCTTTAGCTTTCGGGAGTCAGGTTGGGGGCATGCTTTCAACTGGTACTGGTAAAGCTCCTAAGAAGCAGGGTAATATTACTAATCCCTGTAAGTTGTGTGAAGGGCACCATGCCATTCACCTTTGTCCGTATATGGATGAAGCCAAGCGAGTTTTGGACAACTCGACTGTTTCTGCGCCATGCCTTCTGGCTAGTTATAAACAGATTTCTTTGAGTCCTCCACCAGTTGATTCCTCGATTGGTCAAGATTCATCCTTGGTTGATCCCGCTCCCCCGAAAATTCAAATTCAAGAATCTGTTCCCGACCAACCATTGGTTGTGGGATCAGTTGAGCTAGCCCCGTCTACGGTGCACCAGGTCTTTTCCGTGGAGAGTGGATCTCACATCCCTCATGTTCTTCTAGTTTCTTCAGGTTCCTCAGACTTGGAGAAAAATTCTCCTATCCCTGTATCTCAAGAAGTTGCTCCTTCACCTCCGGTGATGGAGGTCCTAGAGGATACCCCTCCCACCTTCGAGATGGAGGTCGTGGAGGATGTTCCTTCTTCTTCCGTAACACCAGGGGAAGACCATCTCATTTCGATGGTAGCCCCACCAAGTAGTTTGGTCGCTTCCTTTGATTGGAATCGATTCGCGGGATACCGCCTTCCGTCTTATGTGGCTTTCGAGATCACAGTACAGGCTTTTGGTCTGGTCGTACCCAGCACCATTATAGATGAAGGCGCGTCTGTTAGTGTTTTATCCTCAAATACTTGGTAAGATTTCGGTTCGCCGCCAATTGCGCCTATTACGCAGAATCTGTTGGCATTTAACAGAAGAACGAGTCAACCCTTAGGGATCCTTCCAAGGTTACCTGTTACTCTGGGAGGTAAAACCGTCCATATGGATGTGATGGTTGTTCCATGCCCCTTGGATTTTAATCTGTTCTTGGGGCGTGATTACACCTATGCCATGGGAGTGCTTGCATCCTCCCTTTTCCATGTGGTCTGTTTTCCACATGAAGGATGGATCGTGACCATTGATCAGCTTTCATTCTTTGGTCCTGATGTGGCAGCTAGCCCACCATCATCCCTTCCTGGTTTTTATCCACCCGTTGTGTCTGCCCCACCGCAGGTCAACTACGTGGCCACCTACCCTGTGTCTGTACTCAGTGATGATACCATCGTACATCGTGTGCTGGGGGCATTGGGTCCTGACTTCCAGGATGTTTTCCTTCCATCGGGAGTGGAACTCTTGGAAGCGATGACTTCTTGTTCATTATGATGAAGTCGGTCAGAGCATGGTTCCTTGTCTTGTGTCAAGCTCCTTAAAAAATGAAACAAGGTTGTTAGAGCATGGTTCCTTGTCTTGTGTCAAGCTCCTTAAAAAATGAAACAAGGTTGTCGGAGCACAGTTCGTTTTCTTGTGTCAAGCTCCTTAAAAAATGAAACAAGCTCGTCGGAGTAGAGTTCCTTGTCTTGTGTCAAGCTCCTTCAAAAATGAAACAAGGTTTTCGGAGCAAAGTTCCTTGTCTTGTGTCAAGCTCCTTAAAAAATGAAACAAGGTTGCGGAGCATGGTCCTTGTCTTGTGTCAAGCTCCTTAAAAAATGAAACAAGGTCTGTCGGAGCAGAGTTCCTTGTCTTGTGTCAAGCTCCTTAAAAAATGAAACAAGGTTGTCAGAGCACAGTTCATTTTCTTGTGTCAAGCTCCTTAAAAAATGAAACAAGCTCATTGGAGCATGGTTCCTTGTCTTGTGTCAAGCTCCTTAAAAAATGAAACAAGGTTGTCGGAGCAGAGTTCCTTGTCTTGTGCCAAGCTCCTTAAACCATGAAACAAGGTGTCCTGAGGATAGTTATTTTAATGTGTCAACCTCATTAAAAAAATGAAACACTTTCCCATTCAATTCGAGTCTTTGATAAGTTCTCGTAAAATCCCAGTCGAGTCTTTCTCTTGATCTCGTAATTTGAACCTTCACTCCATCTGCCTTTCATATGGATTGAAGCTTGGGGGGCATGTACCTCGAATTGAGTCACCATGCTGGGGGCATGCTTACTTTT
This sequence comes from Pinus albicaulis, assembly GCA_034641835.2. NCBI lineage: Eukaryota > Viridiplantae > Streptophyta > Pinopsida > Pinales > Pinaceae > Pinus > Pinus albicaulis. The sequence goes on from CM076577.1 coordinate 818,836,016, forward strand.
TCAAGCATAGTTTGTTTCCGTTTCAAGCTTGTGTAAAAATGAAACCGGTTTCAAGCATAATTTATCTTTGTTTCAAGCTTGTGTAAAAATGAAACCATGCCCATTTTACCTCTTGTGATTGCCATTTTATCAGCCTATTTTTGCCAGATGAGCCTTGGTTTTCTCACTCCATCGTCACTATCTGCTTGGCCGATCATATGCCTTCACTTGGTTGTTTCACCCATTCCTGAGGAACCGCTGCGATGAGTGGTCTTGTTAGCCACCCTCTCGACCTTTATCTTGTTCTGAGCAGTTCCACCAGTATCGGAACCAGTTGCTACCCTTTATATCGTTCCTCTAAGGAGGAGTCACCTTTCAGCGCTTTTTTGACTCTCTAAACATGAAAATATTTTCGAGGCCCTTGTCGTGTCGATCTCGTTAAAGTGGCCACGAAACGACATCTACCCAGTATACGTTTACCCCTTTTTCAGGCTGGGATAGATTATGTACGAAAAAGGAATACCCTAGCCTATTACGACTAGGAGGTTTTCTGAGACATAGTTTTCTACATTTTCGGATCTGAGGAACTATTTACGAAATAGACCGTTGGAGTTTAATTTTCCACTGTCTTTTCAAACTCTCTAAATATGAAAAGATGTCGAGTTCTTCCTCTTTCAGACTCATTAAACCCTAATGACATTGGATGACGATGACATTGGATTCGGTCGTGATGATGATATTCGAGTTCCTCCTTCCTAGGGCTCGTTAAATGTACTAGGATGGATTCATCCGAAGGACGGGCTTATATGACAAGCATATGGTATCCTCTTCAAGCTTGTGTAAAAATAAAGAGGTACTCGCTAAAAATCGTGGGGGAAAATGGAACCAGTATCGTCATCGTGTCGGTAGCATGTCGCTCTTGAACATGGCACTTGTCTGCATTCGTGTCGGGTTGGGGACATCTCATCTCCTTTTCCACTTGCTTCCATGGGTTTGGGTGATCCCTTTTGACCTCTCATTTTCTCTTTGCCTCATCATCATGACCTCAGATATTTTGATGACAAATACTGCCAAATCCAGTATCGTGTCGCCGATATGTTCAAGAGAAGTTGACCTCTGCAGTTCTCAACCCTCCTCTGATTCTCTACTTATCCTGATTCAAAAAAATTATGTTCCTTTGTCTCACGTCGATGATGTGGGAAATAGTATGGCCCACCTTCGATCGAGGTCAGTTCCTGTCGACTTCAGCTCATTATCCAAGAAGCTGATCTAGAGACTCCCTTCCGATACCTTGGAGCCTGCATTCCTCAATGGCAGGTTCTTCACATTCGATGCAAGGTTTTCATCATTGGCCTTCGATCGGATGATTCTACGGGTGTTCGATGCCAGCTCACTATTCAAATTCTGTGGATTGTACCTATAGTACCTTGAGGACCATTGTCATTATTGGTGGTTCCTCTCGCGTCTGTTAACAACTTTCATCATTGGATGGTAATCAGATGATGTTCTTGCATGTTTGACTTCAACTCACTTATGCACATGCTAGAACTTGTACTTTGTTCGGGTTGAGATGGAGTGCAAGACCTTGGATGTTGTCTGTTGGAATCTAGGTTGCGATTTTTTGGATTATCATGATTGTTTACATGACTCATTTCTTGGATGGCTGCGACCATACTTGAGTCTATTTATCAATCCTCACTGGATGGCTGCGTCCATGCCTTGGATCTAGATTATTGTATACTCTGTTATGGATGGCTGCATCCATACCACATATATATCATGTATTTGGGGCCTGTTGGGTTGTACTTCTTCACGCGGGTTTTACGACGGTGGAGTTTTCAGTTGGACACGTTCTCGTAAAGCATTTCACCCCTCTCTCTCTCTCGGGCCTCATGCTTTAGGGGGCATCTGTTACACAGTAATTTGTCACCGTCCCTACAATCCCCGTCTCGCACATTGGAGGGCTCATTTTTTGACCTGTGAGCAGTGACATAACTTGAAAATACTTTCATGGCATTCCCCTGAACATGTAATTTCATCCCCCTAAAGATATCTCCTTGTGAAAAACCCTAAAAATGGCCCTTTTTGCATTGGCGCGGGTAGCCAGTTCAGTACCCGCGCCAATGGGGAAAATCCTTCAAAGAGGTCGCGCCAATTGGCGCTCTGTCCCAGAGTCGCACTCGCACCAGCCAATTTAAGGAGTGTTTTTTAAAAATAAATTGTAGAAGTTTCGTCCTAACCAATTCATGAACTGGTATCTATCTTGAGTTGGGAGGTTTGGCTTCGGATTTCCATGGAGAGGAAGTGGTTTGCCACTTCTCATGGAGAGCTTCCTTGATGATAGGGCCAATCCCATGATTGTAGGGATCCCAACTCCCCTTCCTCCATCTATAAAAGCTTGCTCATCTCCTTTGCAAGCTAGTCTTCAAGTTCCCAAATTCCCAAGAGCCTTATGTTGCAAGAGCCTTGATTATTCCCCTAAGGCCAAATTCAATCAAGGAGACCATTGTCAAGATCCGAAGAGAGAGGATTGTCCCGTCCTTGACAGGATTTTCGAGACGTGTTCTGCTGGCGACCCTCCGAAGGAGAATTCAGCGTCAAAACTTGGTTGTAATTTTCCTTTTATTGATTAATAATAAACGACTATTGGTTATGGTTCCACTCTTGTTGTCGTTTATAATGATGATTTATGTCCTTTCTGACTGACATATAGTTGCATATACTGGATTTTACGCTTGCGTTTGTTTTGTTTCTTGCGTGTGCAGGTGTCCAATCACGGAGATCGTGAGGATTGTGATCTTCCAGAGCTGAGGAATGGGAACGCTACCTCTTCTACAAGCAACAGCGTTGGATTCCAGGTAAGCCTACATCGCTAGTCGGTTTATTTGCAATTAGGAACTTGCACTATAGCGTGAATGATTATTTCTAGACCTGGTCTGGGCTAGTAGGGATCGCCTCTGTCCGCAGAGGGGATTTACCTCCACAACAGTAAGGGAAAATTCAAAGGTAAACTTCCATTGATATGTTTCAGCTGTAATGAGGTTGGGAATTTTGCAGAAAAATGTCCAAACAGAAGTAATGGCAACTCAAAAGGAAAGAAAGGCTTTAATAAATTCAATAAGCAAGGATCCAAAAGGAACTTTCTCTCTAAAGAAGATAGCTCATCATGCGATGAAGACAATGACAGTGAAGAAGAAGCCAATGAGAGAGTATTTTTTATGGCCAAGCATAATAAACCCAAGCACAATAAACAAGAGGTATCAAACAGTGAAGAAGAATGATGGACCATAGAATAATTTTGTGATGAAAAAATCAAGCTTATAAAAGATCTCAAGGAGGAGAAGATTCGTTCCAATACTCTTGAAGAACACGTTCAAGGTCTCAAAATTGAAGTTGAAGAAGACAAATGCATTGAAGATTCACTTCAAAAGCAGTTGGAAGAAAGCAACCAAGAAAGGGAAGAATTAGAAGTTGAAGTAGTCTCGTTGCGTGACAAAGTGAAGAAAGGAAAAAATATCCAAAACTATGCCAACAGCTCAAGGGCATTGGAAGAACTCATCAACAATCAATGATCTTACAATGAAAAAACTAGCATTGTTTACAAAGAAGAAGAAGCAGGACCCTCTACAACAAAATACAATGAATATATGAGATCTAACATGCATGTAGACTTCATTGGACAAGATTCGCAAGAACAACCTTGGAAGACAATTCCTTGATGAAGATTTCCATCCAGGTACCAACCTATTTTTTATGGCTACTGTTATTCATGTGGAAAATATGGTCATAAAGCTGTAGAATGTCGCACGTACCCTAGGAAAAAATACAATTCCAGGAGATTTGTCAAATATGAACCTCCCAGGGCTCAACAAAACATCAATAGATTTGAACATTTAAGAAATAATATTGAATGTTACAAATGTCAAAACTTTGGACACATAGCCAAAGACTGCAGACTTGAAAATCCTCTAGAAGAATCTTCGAAGCCACAAAACAAACGAACATGGAAGAAGAAGAAGAATGATAATTGTGCTCTCACTGTCAAGGCTCAAAACAACAAATATGTGTGGTATGTTGATAGCGGTTGCTCAACACATATGACTGGAGATAGAAATAAATTTGTATCTCTGGAAGAGAATAAGGATGGAACCGTGTCCTTTGGAAATGATGGATCTTCAAATGTTATAGGATAAAGTACTGTCACTCTCAGAAGAAAAGATGCTCTAGCTAAGAATGTTCTATTGGTTGAAAACATGAATCATAATATGCTCAGTGTTGGAAAAATGTGTGATCAAGGACACACAATACTATTCAACTCCACAAAATGTGAATTCAGGAAAGGCATGTATGGTGAAATTGTGGCTACAGCAAGTCGAGCTCCAAACGACATATATGTTCTAGATGAAGCAACTAATGCATGTCTAATAGCTAAAGAGGATGATATAATATTTGGTAGCAATGATGATCAAATAAGTAAGAAGTTTTCTACAAAGGTGCAAAGTGATTTTGAGATGTCTTTACTTGGTGAGCTGACATACTTCTTAGGGCTTCAAATATCTCAGCAAGAGAAAGGAATATTGATATGTCAAGCTAAGTACATCAAGGAAATGCTCAAGAAATTTAAAATGAAACATTGCAAACCTGTCCTTACTCCAATGGTAACAGGTTGCAAATTGAGCATAGACGACTCATCTAAGGATGTGGATCAAAAGTTGTACGGATCTATGATTAGTAGTCTTATATGTAACGGCCTCCGGAACGGATGTTATGCGAGCGAGTTGGACAAGTAGCAAGATTCAAAGCAACACCAAAAAAAGAATCAAATATTAAATATTCGCCGGCATTGGAATATCTTTGCCAGAATCTTGGGATTCTCCCAAGTTCTCATTAGATTTTCCTTTTTTAGAATATAAAGGGGGAGTGGAAGTGTGTATAGGTCTGCAGGACAGTTATGTGTTAGCGTGAGTATAAGTTTGTACATGTTTGCGGGATGGTTGTGTTTTAGGGGAGTTACCCTTTGCCATTGATGTCAAAGGGGGAGAGAATGTTGTAGGAAGAGGTGTCATGATCGCAGGGGGAGTACTTGTGTTGCCATCAATGCCAAAGGGGGAGATTTTTGATCAACGGTTGTCATTGATGTCAACCCAAGTAGCACCAAGGGATAACCAAATATTGCATGGGAATTTTGACCTAACAAATTAATATATTCTGGGTCAATAATGCTTTTGATGGTTTCTACTTGTCGAGATGTTTCTGTTGATATATGGCACGCCATGTAATTCTTCACAGTTTGAGAGATATTCATGTTTGAAGTTTGTACCCCCAGTTAGTGGGCTAAAACCCCATGGGTTGGGGCATGGGTCATTGAAAATTCATAACTAATATTTTTCAAGCTCCTAAAATCCCTCCCATGTTCACTTGTTGAAGCCCCTCTCAACTTAAGCATTCATATAAATTGTGATCTTCCTTTCCTCCTTATGTAAGGGATTTGGCTATCTGAAACAGGTCATCGTGGAATTTTCGCTCTAAATTTTTTTATACGAAGGTTCAAAAGCTGAAATTGTTATGAGGCGAAGCCGAAATCCTAAGGAAGCTACAGTAAAAATTTTAGATCAAGGTGCACAATATTTTTGGAGATATGATTTGTGGAAGTCAGGGTTTTTGCAGGCTCCTGAAATTCATCTCAAAGAAGTGACCTTGGTAAATTCGTCATAACTCTCTCTCTGAGTATCAGATTGGAATTCTGTAAAAATTGGTGGATAGTGCACAGTCTTTAATTTTTTCTCTATCAATTTCAGAGCCAAATGAAGAAATAGTGACACGTGGCACACCATACAAGTGCGCTCTGCTGAAACAGTTCATAATTAGGGCATTGTGAGAGATTGGGTATAACTCTCACTTGAAGAATCCAAATTGGATCAGACCTATGGCATTGGAAAGAAGACTCAGAGGAATACTATAGGACCAAGAATCAGATATTGAGGATCTGAAATAACAAAGATACACCAGATTCAATATCAAGCTCCTAGAAGGCAAGAAAAAGCTAGATCATGTGTTGTCAAGGGTTGCAAGGACCCGGTTTCTGGGAAGCGTGAAAAGAAAAGGTGCAGCAGAGGGTAGCATGACAAGAGCAGCAACCAAGGTGCATAACAGCAGCAAGAAGTTCATCACATGAAGTCTTCAAGTGGGCAGCGCTGCATACAATCATTGTAAAGATATCATTGTACTAAGTCATTGTAAATACATTATTGTAAAAATTGTACTGGTATTTATCTGCCAAGAGTTGAAAAGGCAGTGTTGGGAGGTCTAGGATCTTCAATAGGTGGTTGTGTCAAAGTTGGGGTTATGGTCTAGTATATCTTCTTCTTCTACATCATTCTATATCATTGTAAAGTGGACCATTTTCCCTGGTACTGGAGTCCATTCTTCTTTTATTCTTCTATAGGGTGGTAGAGTGGTGCTAGGGTGAGTTTTAGCTCATTGGGTGTTGGGGCATCCGTTCAATTGACTACTGAAGAATCTCGGGCATTGGGGTGTCCATCTAGTGGGAGCCGGAGAAGAATTATTTTCTAGATTCTAGGAAGTTGGAGCTTTATTTTCAATTGGAGTTGAATATTAAAGAATTATTAAAAAAGCATTAGGTGGTTTTTTTCTCGGAGTGGGTTTCCACCTTAAAAAATATGTGCATTTGTGTTCCTATTTTTTTCTGCTATCATTTTACAAACACTTATAATAATTGAAGATTAACTAATGCTCTAATTGAAAGGAATCTTGATTCATCCCCCCCTGCGCCCCCCCCCCCCCCCCCTCCTCTCAATATTTCCAACAGCTTATGGACACAAATTGAGGAACTGTGAATAAATCTTTGCAGTTTTCATTTCTCCACATGCGTCAAGTTCTATATTTCCAAATCAAAGTGTCAGAGTATTTAAATAATAATAATTGTCCTACTGGTTTCAATATATGTGGGCTTTGCATTTTTCTGTAAGCCCCCTCAATCCTCCAAAAATGGCCATTATTGTTAACAATATACAATTATCATAATCAAAATTGGAGGAGCTTGCAGGTCTTCACTATCATTACATTGACAACATTAACACCTATAATGGTCTACCTTCGTTATTACATTCATGTCCACATGGATGAATCATTCAAATTTCATTTTATGAGCTCACATAGGTGTACATTTTGTTACTATTCAAATTGTCTTTCCACTTAGATGATATTGTCAATTCGTAGTCTTCAAATTTTGAGTGTCCTTTCAGTTATCTCATGTACATTACATAAATCTAGGCTTAAATGCATACTAAATACTTTTAGGCATGCTAAGTTCATATTGGATATGTCTCTTCTTCAGTGAACTAAGTTTTTTTTGTTGCTATGGAAAATGATGGTGTTATTGTTTTTACTTTCCTTCAGCAAACCATATGGGTATTCTTTTTCATTATAGAAATCATTGTTGTTTGATCCCTTATTGTACTCTTAAATTTTTACCATAGTTGGCTATTTCTAGAAATTATGAAAACCTGCTAAGATTGACTAGGCCCTCTGGTATCAATAACGCTTCTTGATTACAACATACCACATTAATGTTATTCCAATTGAAGGTTAAAGTTCCCCCTCAAGTCTGAAGGTGCAATCATAAATAGAATTATGGTAAAGGCCACATGTTTAAGGTTTTCAAATTGGAACCATTGAATTCAAAAAAGGAAGGAAACACTATGCTTCCCATTTCTCCCTCAAGTCTTATCAGGAATTGATATTGTTGCAAAGCAGGGTTGTCCTTGATTTATATTTTAATATTTAAGATAAAATTGGAAAGACAAGAGTAACCAGCCAATTAAAGCCAACAAGTAGGTCTTTTCCATTTCCTTTGTTGTTCTTAGCGTTTAGTATGATTACATATCTAGTCTAATGGTTGGAGGGTACATACCTTTCTTCCAAAAGTCAATTTATAATTGGTATTTCCAAATGGTGGACAATAAAGAATTGGCCTTCTCACATTTGGGCTAGTCTAATTAGATTAGTGATCATTATTTATGATCTATTGTTGTTATATTAGGTTGTGATGGCACCTTATACTTTTTACTTTTCACACAGGGATCACTTCTGATTTATGCCTTGGAGATTAATGTTTAATGGTTTATTTTTTACTTGCATTATTCACACCAAAAACTTTGCAAATCTAGAAGTTGGATTTATGGTGAGTCACCACGTTGACATGATAACATCCCCACTATGGTACTAAGACCACTTGTGGTTGATGTGTCATACCTTTTGAGCATTCTATATCTTGTGGCATTTATCTATGTGATTTTGCAATTTTTCTTACTACAATGGCATATTCCTATGTTAGGATTTTGTTCAATATTAATACTCCCTTTTATTTATGAAATCATGCATTTATGGTCACAAAATTTGGTGCACCTTTTTATTTTTTAAATATTTAATTGGAATGATGAACATATGAATTTAAACCTTATCTTGGTTTCCATTTTGGCTATGAAACATTGTGAATCTACTAGTTTTTAAACATGGATGACTCATACTTGCACTTTGTTAAGTTGACCCCTAACTGAGTCAACTCAGCCTTCTTCTTAGTTTGGGGACCTGTTTGGTACCTAACCAGTCCAACTCAGCCGAGTCGATCAAGTTGGTCTGAGACCCCCAATTTGGTGAATTTTATAGGAAAAAGTCAAAACTTTGAGGAATGACTTAAAATATGGAATTTTGAAGTTTAAATAATTCAAAGGGAGGTTGAATTTTTGTTTAAAGCCCATTTTTTAGCACTGAAACAAACCATGATAGGCATAAAAAGTTGGGATGAGTATTACTCTATCTTAGTGGCTACAACATCTAGTGGATGATAACAAAATTCCAAGAATACTGGAGATTAGATATTATTTCCCCTCATTCCCAACTGTAAGTTTGTCATAGTAATGACACTTGTATCTCTCTCAGGTCGTTATTTCTCTCGACAAGTGTGATGTCCCATTACCACATTTTTCATGAAATACAACTTCCTCTTACACAAGAAAGAGTCAAAATACTCTTCCTAGTCCTTTTGGAAAACACACCCAAACATATCTAATAGAACTTTATAATTTTTAGATGAGATTGGATTAGGAAAGGTTATCAAGGGTATTGAAAATATTAATTAGGGATATTGCGATCCTCCAATTAATCCACTTGTCAAAGCACCTCTCCAACATATATAAAAAATGTAATCAAGCCAGCGTGGAGGAGAACTGTGTAATCCCACAAGAGAAGAAGGTGTTTGTTGCACTAGTGGTAAAAATATATAATTGGAAAGGGACATGGAAAGAGATAGATGTAGCACAAGTGAAATTCATGTCTCTGGAAGATATTGTCATCATGTTTCCCATTAAAAGCATTAAAATTGAGGTGGAACCACTTTAAGGAAACATGGCATCGTTTCAACTTGTCAGTGGGATGTCACAGATTTTAGTGAATAAGTTTATGGTATCCTCCTTTGGAGAACAAAAATTATATGAAGAATATTCTACATCCAATAAGAGACATGTCAAGGAAGAAATAAATATGGCATAGTCAATTTTGCCAAATTAAATCTTCAATTCTTGATCCATTACATAGTGTATAAAGGTTCAAGAAAGAAAATATTTTCACAAAAGTTATATGCTCTGAAATTTTGATAAAGTTTATAGTCTATGCTGGAATTAGTTGGTTCTCTAACACAATGAAAATATAACAAGCCTTTTGAAGTGTCTGGAGATGATGATATGGAAAAAATTAGTGGTTGTGGTCATTGGTGAAGGAAGTTCAGGAGTCATAAACAACTCTGAATATTATAGAAATGAAAAAATAACATTTAAAATTCTTGCAACAGTTAACCAAAACTATATTAGATATTCTGGAATCATAGACATTGACTGAAGGGGATTGAGAAAATTGTGTTGAAATTGACAAAGAAGAATTTTTCTCAAAATTTAGGGAATTCCAAGTGAATAAATGAAAAGGACCTAATGTTTCAAACAAAAAGAGATGTGTCTAATAAGCACGGAGTTTTATGTTCGAGCTCCCAAGAAATTTAATACAAAATAATTTGTTATGATGCCACATGGTAAGAAACAACATCCATAAAATGATATGCCCTATTACTGGAACACCACCATCGTTTGAGGCAGCTACAATCACCACAATAATATTCACAACATAAAATTTATCAACATCACCTCAAACAACAACAATAGACTCTTATTATTGACTTCCACATTCCCCCACTCCTCCTATCAACGTTCCTTCGCAACCCTCGGTGCAATTGCTAGTATCAGTTTATTGAGGAAAGTACAGATGTGGCTGCTATGAAGTAAAAACATTTAAATGATTTTTAATATTAATGATTAAATTTTAGGTGACCAACATTTCGTTTCCAGATTTATCAAGCGCCAATTGGAACTAAATGTATGATGATGCTCATTAGATCTGGCATGTGATGGATTTAGATCAATTCATTAATCATTTACCATGAGAAATATAGGAATTTATACATGTCCTGTAATTGAAATGTGCATCACCATGCCTATTTTTAATGACATTATTTATTGTTTACACATGATTCTTTAAAGCACATATAAAGAAGAGTCTACATGATTTAATACCCTTTTGATAATAGTATGTATAGTTTATAGGTGGTCGGTTAACCATTGATTTAATTTTAACTAAATCATTACCTTTTTGTGTTAGATCATACCCACTAGAACTTGGACAATATTTTTCAATTGCTTTTTAAAAAAACATTTCTAGTAACTTAAAAAAACATTACAATTAAGTTTTAAACAATTAAGTTATACATAAAAGAAACATTTCTAATTACTTTAAAAGACATTACAATTAAGTTTATAATCATAAGGTTATTGAATAGCAACTAATTCTATAAGGTTATTGAATAGCAACATGGTTATAATTATTATATATAAGGTTATAACATCTACTTAGTTGCTATTATAATAGCAATTAGATTTAGAATTATTATAACCTTATATATTAATAATTCTAAATCTAATATAATCATGGTGAGGAATCAATCGAGTTGGTTGACATCCAATTGAAAACACTGGTAGAAGCTCAACAAGGAGACTGTGGTGGGAAGTCCAAATGAATGTTGTTCATCTATCACATCACATTCCAGCTCTCCTTTGTAGTGTACAGTAAGGGAAGGTACGACACTGCAGCTTGTACAGAGCTGGGGAAGCCATGGACGGTAAGGAACTTCGAGAAAATATGAAATCAGATGTCACATCTTCTTACATATAATAATTTTTATTTTTATTTATTTACTTTTTTTATTTTATTTTACTTCTACCTTAATCTATCAGGATATTTATAATATTTAATATATTATTCATCATTATATAAATTTCATTATAATACAAAACAAACCGTTATATGGAAAACATTGTAATTCTTTTCTGTCATTAATTTGCATTTGGTCCCAAACAAACCTTAATCCTATCTACCTACCTCTTACGAATGTAATTACTTGGAGTTCCACCTAATACTGGTGACATATGCCATTTTCAATATTTATTATATCACTAATGGAATTACACCTGTGGGATTGTACCCAACACTTGCATTCGTCCAACTAAGATATTAATGGAGCAGTGAACTAACACATTTGAAAGATTTATGGTGGTAGTTCTGAAATTAAATGCTAGTTGACAACTGTAACTCAACTAGCTCTACGGTAGTCCCCTTCATGTGCTTTAGTTTTTCTCCATCGTTCGATCTTTGGCAGATCGAGGGTGCAGAGGATTGGAGGGAAATTCAACCTCAGGATAACCCCACAACCCTAAAATACTTCTGCCATTTTTTTTTCACTTAGCTATGTCGAAGACGCTTCTTCGCAGACTTCTTTACTCCGATGATGTAAGTTAGAGTGTCTCTGTTAGACACAGGTTCACTTATCATCGAGCTATGGCTAAGAAGAAATCCTCCACAAAGCACCTTGTAGTGGAAATTTGTTTGTTGCCGGCACCTCGCCGAGCCACCAGGCCTATACAGACCTTCATTTCCACTCCCTAAGCCCATGCATGCGACTTGGAGTCAGCAAGTAAAATAATCTAAAAAAAAATTACTTGTTTTTCTTGATCGATTCCTGATTTTTCTTTGGTTAAGGATTTCATATTTACAGATTACCATTTTCTTTTTATCCACAGGTTCCAACCCGAAGATATGAAGAACACTCGACTTTTCTGGGTAAGGTCTCTTTAGATTTCTACTCCCTTATTCCTCGCTTATTCAAGCTTACTATTAAATTTTCTGTTCGTAAGTCCTACCTTAGTTTAGTTCTTACATGCGTTTTTTTTTTTGTATATGAATTTGTTGCAACTAGCAGGTGATTTTCCTCCACGGAAATGACTACCACATTTAATAACCCTTCTGAGGATGCATTTCTAGGTCCGCCCATTTACATCTCTAATTTCCTTCTACAGGTATTTCCGGATTCAATGAATCCCATCTCTAGCTTAGTGCTACTTCATATTTCAGTGAAATAATTTGTTTTCCGCACATGATTTTACCCGTCTCCTTATGATGTCAAAGATCCGTTTCCTTTGAGAGGGTTTGTGATAGTCGGGTTTTTAATGTATTTTTATTTTTGTCAAAGAGGTCTCTCATAAGACCGTATTAAAGAGGCTAATGCTGGAAACTCATTTCTTTAAATTTGTAATAGTTTTACTTCTCGGAATTTTTAATATTAAAGAGAAGCATTATTAACTCATTTTGGATATTATAACTCGTGGACTATTATGTCTCCTCTGCGTCAAGGTTGAACTTAAAGTTACAGTTCTTACCATTCCTATTTTTTTAAATAGATTTATTAGAGTTAGGAGTAAAAGCGACTTTTGCAAAATTTATGCTATTTTTCTGTTATTGAAAGTTATTCCTTCGAATTCCTGTCTGTGAACTCTATTAAGTGATTTACTTATGGTTTCTTGTATTAATACAATAAGAGTAATGAAAAGGGAAAAAAATCCTCGATTCAACATTTGGCCCTTAATTTTTGAGAGTAAATATTCTAATGCTAAAATAGTAATTTTGAATTTCTTTGCTCGATATACATTTATTGTGTTCTTTTCTGATATACAGTATGTAAGGAACTCTGCAATTTTGTTCTCTATTTGTTTAAAAACAGTCAACATTACTTTTGAGTATACTCTGGTAATTCCTAAAAGGGTGATTTACCTAATATTTACTGTTCAATATTATTATTCTCTCATAGTTAATGGTGACTGGACAACCCAGAAACTATCCATGTATAGCTAGATAGGAAATAACGAGGTATTCTGGGTTCCCTTCCATTACCCGGAATTAACAGTTATGTTCCGACTACTAGGTTAATTCGTTCTGAAACCCTTTTAGCAATTTTATCAGAATAACAGTAACATAAATTCAACTTTACCTCTACATCCTTACTAATACAAAGTATTAATCTACACCACAACAATTCTTAATAAAGAAAAAGCTACCACAATTCTTATATGTTCTTTATTCAAATAAATTTAACAACAGACATTTCATATTTCTAAATCTCTGTTTAGGTTAACAGTTTTCCATATCATTCAGTACAAATTACAATATATGCTTATCTATAAATCATGTTCTATGGCCGATGTTCCTCCCAACCTTAAGAGCGGCAATAATGTCCAGCTCTTCCCCCTTGCTTCCATTGAAAAGCTCAGGTTGGCGGTAGACTTGATTCTGCTATGACCTCAGGACATACAGTCCAGTCAAGCCAGAAACCTTCAGGATTACTGAGTGTTTTTCCACTGGTGTGCACTACCTCAAGAAAATCTCACCCTTTCCTTCTATCTATCCAAAGAACCCCTACTTCCTCTTGGAATGACTCTCTTATCCCGAGAGGAGTAGGTAACTGCTCCAACTTCCCAACCACCTTTCCAGTTCTTGGAACAACATTATTATCAGCCCTTTTTACTTTTACTTTTCTTCTTAATTAATCTTTATTATTTCAAATAACAAGATGAAAAAATAAATTTTCCATCCACATAACAATTGTCTCAATTTGAAAAAAAAAAAAAAAACAATATTTAAAAGTCATCATCATTCTTCTAAACTAGTTTAAAAACTAGTTAAACTTAAATGCAACTGTCACAACTTCCCCCCCTGGAAGTAACACCATCCTCGGTGTTTCATTCTATCTCAGAAAATAGCTATGGGTAGCCCTCACGCACAAACTTTTCATCCTCCCAAGTAGCCTCCTCCAGGCCGAAGTGCTTCCATTGCACTTTGACCTGGGTGATGACTCATTTGCGGAGCATGATTTTTCTTCGATCAAGTATGTGTTGCGGCTTGACCAGGAATTCTCCATTCGGCTGTACCTACAACCATAAACAATTTCTTGTCAATTTATCACAAAGGAAAATCATATCGCAAGTTAGGATTGCATTTCTATCCTACCTCTATATGATGCCAATGAATTACGTGCTTTGCATCATGCTCGTAACGCTTCAACGGGGACACATGAAATACATTATGAACTCAAATGTGACTAGGTAAGGCCAACCGGTAGGCCATAGGTCCTATCCTTTCCAAAACTTGGAAAGTTCCACAGAACCTGGGAGCCAATTTGGCACAAGAGGTCCACCGTAAGGTGCTCCTCTTGGGTTTAATCCTTATGTACACATGGTCTCCCACTTTGAATTCTCGATAAGACCTTTTTTTGTCTACATAGATCTTCTATCAATCTTGTGCAACCCTCAGATTTTGTCTTATTCTTTTTACTTCTAATTCCATTTTAGCAAGCATCTCAGGTCCCAACATTAATTTTGTCTTGGGGCTACTCCAATTTATGGGTGTGCGACACTGCCCCCCATACAAAGCCTCAAAATGACTCATCTTCAGGGATTCTTGATAACCATTGTTGTATGCAAATTCGACCAGGGAAAGGTAATCTTCCCATTTAGTTGGTTGTTGCATTACATACATGCGCAACATGTCTTCCAAAATCTAGTTTACTCATTCCGTTTGTCCATCGGACTGGGCATGATAAGTTGTTCTAAAGTTTATCTGAGTTCCCAATCGTGTGAAAAACGTCTTCCAAAATGCAGAAGTAAACTTAACATCCCAGTCTGAGATAACTATATTTGGAATTCCATGTAGTCTGAAAATCTCCTTCATGAATATGTCAGCTATTTGTACAGTCTTGTAAGTGGACTGTACCGGTATAAAATGTGCAAATTTACTCAATCTATCCACCACCACCATGATGGAATCATTTTTCTTTTTTGTTCGGGGTAAACCTGTAATGAAGTCTAGAGATATGACCTCCCATTTCCATTCAAGTATTGGTACGGGCTGCAACAATCCTGTGGGATGTTAATGCTCCACCTTTACATGTTGACATTCCATGCATTTAATTAAATACTCGGTAATGTTTCTACGCATACTAGGCCAAAAGTATACCTTTCTTATTGCATTCGGCATTTTCTGATATCCTAGATGACCGACATAATTGCTACGGTGGTATTCATTCATTATCAGCTCTTTCAAATCCATATGGTTAGGCACATATACCTTGCATTGGAAAGTTAACATCTGATATTCATTTATTCCATACTCAGATGTAGGTCCTTGATTTTTTATTTCCTCCATCTACTGCCATAAAAATTGGTATTCTGGATCTTTTTGTGCTTCTTCCTTCACTTGTTCCAAAAAATTATTTTCTAGTTGATTATAATACAACTCATATATACCATGTAATTTTTTGCTTAAATCATCTGCTATCCGATTTTTTTTCCCCTTAGCGTGTTGAATATCCATATCAAACTCACTTAGGAAAGCATTCTATCTTGCCTGTCTTGAGTTTAAATCTACTTGCTTGAAGTAACTAGTCAAGCTGCTATGATCTATTTTTAGCACAATTTTCTTGCCTAGCAAGTAGTGCCTCCACACCCGGAGCGCATGTACTACTATTGTTAATTCCAGATCATACGTTGAATACCTTTGTTCATGATCTTTCAACTTTATAGATTCATACGCTACCACCTTGCCTTCTTGAGATAAGACTACCCCAACACCCTCTTTACTTGCGTCGGTACAAACTTCAAATTCTTTGCTTGGGTCATCACTCTTAACACAAGTGCTGTAGTTAAAAGTTGTTTCATCTTTTCAAAACTGTTCTAACATTCAACATTCAACTTGAAAACTTTTCCTTTCTTCTGCAAAGAAGTGATGGGAAAAGCAATTCTGGAAAATCCTTCGATAAATCTTCGATAGTACTCAGCTAATCCCATAAAGGATCTAATGTTTGCCACGTTCTGGGGTACTCGCCATTCCATTATTGTTTTGATCTTCTCTAGATGAACAACAATTCCCTTTGCTAAAATAACATGGCCTAAATATTGGATTTATGTTTTGAAGAAATCGCACTTGCTGAACTTAGCGTACAGCTGGTGTTTTCTTAGCATCCCCAGCACAATCCTCAAATTCTCCTTATGCTCTTCCTGGTTTTTGGAATAGATCAAAATATCATCTATAAATATAAGTATGAAATTATCTAGGAAAGAATGGAAGACTCCATGCATTAGCCTCATAAAGGTTGTTGGTGTGTTTGTTAACCCAAAGGGTATCACTACAAATTCATAGTGTCCATACCTGGTACGGAATGTTGTCTTGCAAATGTCTTCATCCTTG
Organism: Pinus albicaulis; assembly: GCA_034641835.2. Lineage (NCBI taxonomy): Eukaryota > Viridiplantae > Streptophyta > Pinopsida > Pinales > Pinaceae > Pinus > Pinus albicaulis. The sequence continues at coordinate 818,852,690 of CM076577.1, forward strand.
ATTCGAATTTGATGATACCCAGATCTCAAATCTATTTTGGAAAACATTGTGGCCCCTTTTACTTGATCAAATAGATCGTCAATCCTTGGTAAAGGGTATTTGTTCTTGACCGTTAATTTTTTGAGTTGCCTATAATCCATGCACATTCGCATAGTCCCATCTTTATTTTTCACGAACAGAACTGGTGCTCCCCAGGGGGACACACTTGGGCGAATGTAACCCTTATCCAGCAGTTCCTGTAACTGCATCTTCAGTTCTGTCAATTCTAGCACACTCATTCTATAGGGAGCCCTTGACACAGGAGAAGCTCCTGGCATTAACTCTATGGTAAAGTCAATGTCTCTCCTTGGTGGTAATCCAGGAATTTTTTCTGGAAAAACATCTAGAAATTCATGCACCACGATATATATTCCATCATAGGTGATTTTTCCTTAGAATCTTTATATCCCACCTGGATAGCATATAACTGGAATCCCTTCCTTATAAATTTATTCATTTGGGATGCTATAATTGGGCATAACTGTAAAGGTTTCTTATCTCCCTGAATTTATTTACAAGTTTCATCGTGCATTCTATAATAAATAATCTTTTCTTTACATTCCACCAAGGTCCAATGCTTTTCTAACCAATCCATGCCTAACAAAATGTCATAGGATCCTAAGGGAAGAACATTCGGATCCACTTGTAACTGCTATTCTGAAATTTCCAAGATACAGTTTGGTATTTTTGCAGTTACCTTTCATTTTGCCCTAGTGGCTAACTGTACTAGCCATGAATTTTTAAATTTTCGTTCTTTCAATTTACATAGTTCCACTATTTTGGGACTAACATAGCTCAAACTTACACCTGGGTCTACCAAAATAGAAATAGATTGAGTTAGTATTTTACCTTCTAGCTCAATCGTTGTTGGCTGATAATCCACCTGTCGATCCTCCAATGCTGCATTAATATGAGGAATATTTCGCACCACGACACCTATCGTAGAAGCTTCCTGCAATTTTTCAACTGTATCGTTTCTTGCTTGCTGGGGACAGTTTTTATAGTAGTGTGCTTCACCACACCCCCAACACTGTAAAGGTGGCTTAGTCACTTGTCCCTACTCAGGCTTGCTGGATGCCTCTGTGGGTTTTTCTTCTACTGTCCATCTGGTCCTTTGGTGATTTCTGCCAAACTATTTGCTAACTCGGTTACGTGCAGAATTCTTAAAATTGCTGCTCTTGGCTCCCTTGAAATTTGAGTGACTTTTCTGTCCTCTCTTCGGCTGCCAGCTCTTGCCAACCTCCCCTTTTGCCTTGGACTGCTGATAGCACATTTGTGCTTTTCTAATGGCTTCATCCATGGTTTGGGGGTTTACAAATTCTATTCACTCTTTCATGTGGTTTGGCAGACTGCTTAAAAATCTCTGCACTTTATCCTTTTCCTCTCGAAGATATGGAACATATCGTAACAGGGAGGTAAAATTAGTGATATATTCATCCATAGTCATCTGTCCCAGCCTCAAATGATGAAATTCCTTAGCTTTTTCGTCATAAAATCATTCTGTTAGATACTTATCCTTAAAGTGTTGTTGAAAATATTCCCAAGTAACATCCTGTTCCTCTATGCTGCAAACATTTTTCACTTCTTGCCACCACAAAGTGGCTTTCTCCTTCAACTGATATATTGCTAAGCTGGCCTTCAGGTTGCTACTATACTCGTACACCTGAAAGTACTTATTCATGTTTATTAGCCGTGCTTCAACCACTTCTTCAGCTTCACCATCAAACGTTGGTGGTTTTATTTTATGAAATTCCCCTTGAAGTTCTACCTTCTGCCTCTTGACTTCTTGATGATCTGACAAATTTCCAGATTCTACCTCATTATAATTTTTATTCTTACTTCGCTGAGATGGGCTTCTTTCCACTCTGTTTGTGGTGTTGTTTGTTGTTTGTTGTTCTTCTTCCTCTTGCATGCCTCTGTCAGTACTTGGATGTTCCATTGCCTGGTTTTGTTTATCTGACATGCTTTTTAATATCTTCTCCCGGTCTTGCAGTAATCATTCATTATCTTTTCGAATACGCACCATTTCCCCCTATAGTTGTTGTACCGTATTCAACAGGAAACTAGTTTGGTGCTATTGTTCTTCCACCAGCCTACTAGTTTGTTGATGTTGTTCGACACTTAGTTGAACCCACATTTCTGGGTTCATCACTGGTGGAACTTGGGGTTCCCTGGTGTCTTGAGGGGGCTGCTGTGCGGTTCCTCTTCTTGTGATGTTTCCTGCTATGTTGCTAAATTCTGTGCATCAATTTACACATAGCTTGAGCAAGTTAGTTTGACCCTTAGGGTCCTAGCGTTTGAACTCGGCTCTGATACCAGTTGTCACATCTTCTTACACATAATAATTTTTTTTTTTTTTTTTTTACTTCTACCTTAATCTATCAGGATATTTATAATCTTTACTATATTAGTCATCATTATCTAAATTTAATTATAATACAATAACCGTTATATCGAAAACGCTGTAATTATTTTCTGTCATTAATTTGCATTTGGTCCCAAACAAACCTTAATTCTATCTACCTACCTCTTACGAATGTAATTACTTGGAGTTCCACCTAAGACTGGTGACATATGTCATTTTAAATCTTTATTATATCACTAATGTAATTACACCTGTGGGATCGTACCCAACACTTGCATTCGTCCAACTAAGATATTAATGGAGGAGTGAACTGACACATTTGAAAGATTTATGGCGGTAGTTCTGAAATTAAATTCTAGTTGAAAACTGTAACTCCACTAGCTCTATGGCAGTCCCCTTCACATGCTTGAGTCTTTCTCCATCGTTTGATCTTTGGCAGATCGAGGGTGCAGAGGATTGGAGGGAAATTCAACCTCGGGATAACCCTGCAACCCTAAAATATTTCTGCCATTTTTTTCACTTAGTCGTGCTGAAGACGCTTCTTCGTAGACTTCTTTACTCTGGCGATGTAAGTTAGAGTGTCTCTATTAGACACAGGTTCACTTATCATTGAGCTATGGCTAAGGAGAAATCCTCCACGAAGCACCCTGCAGTGGAAATTTGTTTGCTGCTAGCACCCCACCAAGCAACCAAGCCTATACAGACCTTCATTTCCACTCCCTAAGCCCATGCATGTGACTTGGAGTCAACAGGTAAACTATAAAAAAATATTACTTGTTTCTCTTGATCGATTCCTGATTTTTCTTTGGTTAAGGATTGTATATTTACAGATTACCATTTTCTTTTTATCCACAGGTTCCAACCCGAAGATATGAAGAACTCTCGACTTTTTTGGGTAAGTTCTGTTTAGATTTCTGCTCCCTTATTCCTTTCTTATTCAAGCTTACTATTAAATTTTCTGTTCGTAAGTCCTGCCTTAGTTTAGTTTCTTACATGCGTTCTTTTTTTTTGTATATGAATTTTTTGCAGCTGGCAGGTGAGTTTCCTCCATGGAAATGACTACCACATTTAATAACCCTTCTGAGGATGCATTTCCTGGTCTGCCCATTTACATCTCTAATTTCCTTCTACAGGTATTTCCAGATTCAACGAATCCCATCTCTAGCTTAGTTCTACTTCAGATTTCAGTGAAAGAATTTGTTTTCCACACATGATTTTACCCGTCTCCTTATGATGTCAAAGACCCATTTCCTCTGAGAAGGTTTGTGAGGGTCGGGTTTTTAATGTATTTTTATTTTTGTCAAAGAGGTCTCTCATAAGACCGTATTAAAGCGGCTGATGCCGGAAACTCATTTCTTTAAATTTGTAATAGTTTTACTTCTCGGAATTTTTAATATTATGGAGCAGCATTATTAATTCATTTTGGATATTATAACTCATGGACTGTTATGTATCTTCTTCGTCGAGGTTGAACTTAAATTTACAGTTCTTACCATTCCTATTTTTTTAAATGGATTTATCAGAGTCAGGAGTAAAAGCGACTTTTGCAAACTTTACGTTATTTTTTTGTTATTGAAAGTTATTCCTTCGAATTCCTATCTGTGAACTCTATTAAGAGATTTACTTACAGTTTCTTGTATTAATACAATAAGAGTAATGAAAAGGGAAAAAAATCCTCGATTCAACATCTAGTCCTTAATTTCTGAGAGTAAATATTCTAATGTTAAAACAATAATTTTGAATTTCTTTGCTCGGTATACATTTACTGTGTTCTTTTCTGATATACAGTATGTAAGGAACTCTGCAATTTTGTTCTTTGTTTGTTTAAAAACAATCAACATTGCTTTTGAGCATACTCTAGAAATTCCTAAAAGGGCGATTTACCTAATATTTACTGTTCAATATTATTATTCTCTCGTAGTTAATGGTGACTGGACCACCCAGAAACTATCTGTGTATAGCTAGACGGGAAAGAATGAGGTATTCTAGGTTCCCTTCCATTACCCGAAATTAACAGTTTTGTTTCGACTGCTAGGTTGATTCGTTCTGATACTCTTTTAGCAATTTTATCAGAATAACAGTAACAAAAATTCAACTTTACCTCTACATCCTTACTAATACAAAGCATTAATCTACACCAAAACAATTCTTAATAAAGGAAAAGCTACCACAATACTTATATGTTCTTTATTCAAATAAATTTAACAACAATCATTTCATATTTCTAAATCTTTGTTCAGGTTAACAGTTTTCCATAGCATTTAGTACAAATTACAATATATACTTATCTGCAAATCACATTCTCTGGTTGATGTTCCTCCCAACCTTAAGAGCAGCAATAACGTCCGGCTCTTCCCCTGTGCTTCCACTGAAAAGCTCAGGGTGGCAGTAGACTTGATTTTGCTATGACCTCAGGACCTACAGTCCAGTCAAGCCAGAAACCTTCAGGATTACTGAGTGTTTTTCCACTGGTGTGCACCAGCTCAAGAAAATTTCACCCTTTCCTTCTGTCTATCCACAAAACCCCTACTTCCTC
>CM076577.1:818865129-818887629 GCA_034641835.2 Pinus albicaulis
TAGGGAAAGGTAACTTGACTATAAATCTACTAAACCTCACTTCCATGATTAAAAAAACACCCCCACCTTCTCAGTGGTCCCATCATGGTCCACCTATTGAAAAACAACCAACAAATATTATTTTTTATATATTTTTGTATGGCCATTGGACAATGATTTACTATGGTTTTCCTACTAAATTCCAATGGATGATTATTCAAAAATATTGAGAATTAGTTTAGTCTCAAGGCATAGCCAAGAGTCTTACTGGATAATTATATATTACCTCTCCATTGGATGATTGTACATTTTTCATCTACTTTTTCACGTGAGTTTTAGTTGATGCTAGATCTTTTCCTTCTATTTCTTTAGTGAAGCTAAGAGTTAACTTTGATCTTACATTAATAACTATACTTGCATGAATATCCATGCTTTTATACTTCCCCACTGTGGTCAATGTTGATGTATGGCCTTGGCCCATTGATCTTATAATTAACTCAATATTCATATTCAATTTTCTCCAGTTCAGCCCAATAAAATAAGGAAAATAGAAAATGAAGTCTTGATTTTTCTTTCCAGTGCTCCTACATAATACAAATACTCTTAAAAACCAATTAATATATAAATTGTCATCATTCATGCTAAAATTAGTTTGAATTTTTTTAATGAATCTGCTTACAATTAATAGATTACATTGCTCATAGAATAAGAGATAATTTAGAACTATGATTTCACAATAATAAATTACCCTAGCAGTTCAAACTTCGAACATACCTTATGAAATTAAAATATGGTAGGTTAATGAGCCAATCTAGTTTCCTTGGAGCCAATCTTGAGCTCGGCCTAAGTCTGAATGCCTTGAGAGTGCGAGTGTAAGGAACTAGACGCCTAAAGCTTTTATTTTGTGCTTGTGTAATTCACTGTTTGACCATCAAGCCAAGCCACCAGCTATATTAACACAACTTCATGTTGGGGCAGATTGGAATTCTAATTTTTTAGTGCTATAGTCGTACTTTTTCACTGCTTCACTAATCACAACCTTGGAAGTTTGCAGGGCAACAGGCTTTATTCTTTCTTTGGTGTTTTATGTAAAAGAAAGGATTTGTGAACTTTCTGTAATAGGAAGGGGAAAACTAAATTGATTTTAATTTTAAAATATCAATAATGATAAGTGGTAATTCCTTTATTAAATTTTTAATTTTGAGTGAGCCAAAAAAGTAACTTTCCTTACTTTTTGAGTATAGCCTTGCAATTGCGAAGAGGACTAATGTTGCAAAATTATTGGTAAGTGGAAATTAAAGGGCATAAGAACGTTTTTGAAAAAATTTCAAACATCAAAATTAAGTCTTCTATCCTTCCTAGCACGTCACGGAAAATGGGAATCCACAAATTCTAGTTGTCAAATACGTGCAAAATGCCTTATGACGAGCAAAATGGAGGACTGGTCCTATGCTGCTACATGAGCTAGGGTTTCATGTGGTAGCAGGGAACCTTGTATAGTTTTTCAAGGATAGGAAAGGAGAATATTGTCAGTTAATCATCACATGAAACTTCATCACCATTTGAAAATTGTGTCCTAATTTGAAACAATAAGACTACCCAACTATTTCATTATTTAATTTAGATTGTGTAATACAAAAAAATATCCTAGATAACTTAAATAATGTAAGCACTTTTGCAAAAAATTAGTGGAGAGAACCTTCATTTACATTTATTTTGAAGTTCCACTTGCATTTTAAGCCATTTTAATTAGTCTTTCATGGCTATTCTAGTAAAAATTTCAACCTCTTGTAGAAATTTGTTTGTCACTTGTATTAGAAATGCAAAAATCAAATGTGCGCTACATAAAAATGATTTTTTTAAAAACTACATTAACGTCTGATATCACGCGCACATTCGCCCTCAGCTCTTGCATAATAGCATTCACCCTCATCATTTGCCCTCAGCTCTTGCAAAATGGTAAGTTCTTACTGCAGGCCCTTCCTCATATAGTAGGGTTGACCCTATTTGGGTTTTTTTGGAGCCTCTGAGAATACAAAGGTTGTGATTGATTACGGGGCACTGCCTATATTTGTGGAACTTCTTACCTCTAGGAATGATAATGTTCGAGAATAGGTAGCACGTTTATTTTAGAGGCATAAAATTATTCTTCCCAACTATCTTTATATATCTGTAATTTTGGAATTTGATTTAAAAAACTAGTACCCAACTTTGAGTTCAACTGGTGTTCGTGTAAGGTTGTTTGGGCTTTGGCAAATATTGCTGGAGACTCTGCAACATTTAGGGATCTTGCCTTTAGTCATGGAGCTCTGAGGCAGGTGCTTGCCCAGTTGAATGATACTACCAGAATTTTGATGATAAGAAATTCTACATGGGCTCTGTCAAATTTTTTCTGTGGTAAACCCCAACAACTATTCGAACAGGTAACCAGAATACATTTTCTGCCTCTTCTTCTTAGTTCGCAGATACTGTGAATTTTTTTTTATAGATCTTGGTGCTTGGTAGATTTGGACTTCATATGGACCTAGGCGCTTGTTCATTACAATGACTCCATCATCAGGTTTTAGAAAATGCTCAAAAATTTGGGTTTCACAAGGGGATTACCCTTGCTTGCAATTATCGATTATCAATCACATTCAAAAAAATTCTTTCGTAGCATTGCTGAGCTCTTTGTAGGTGAATTTCTGAGGCAATTTCACAATATCTAAACTAAATTTTTCTGTCCTTTTCAATACTCTGCACTTGTAACAAAACCAGACAAACAATCTAGTGGCCAATGCAACAACAACAACACCTCTTGTTGCAATGCCTGCAATTCACCCTCTCTGCACGCGTGAATGACTATGGCACCCTCTTTTGTGAACAGGTACTGGAGCTGAAGGTACTGGTTTCCATTAGGATCGTGGAATTCAACATCCAAAATAGTATCAAATTCCACTACAATAGTATTCCCCGGTGAGGGCAACAGTTCATTGAGACCTATTTGACTCATCACCCCCAAATAGCCTCCAGGGCTACCCAGAGTGTGATCATCTGGAGTAATAACAAATGCTAATCCATCCCCAATTGAAACAAGAACAGGACCCACATTGGTTACAGAAAATGAGAAACACGTTTTGAAAGAAGAAGAAACTTTTGTATTAGGGTCTAGAAATCTAACTGGTCTATTGTACAATGCCCTACCTGCACTTCAAATTGGTACTCCCAACTCCATGCTAAGGCTCACTGTGCCATTCTTCAGATGAGCATCTTAACCTGAAGTTTGATTCCAAAAAACCCAAGTCCCATGTTCTATGCCCAAGACCTATGTTACAACGAGTAGAGTTTTGAGCGAAATACTTCACAATAGGAAGCAAAATAAGCATCGCAAAATTGCTCCACTTTAGACTGATAATTTTTTGTGCAAAAATTCAACTGCGGACAGTAAAAACATAATATCAAACATAACCAATCCACAATGGAATTTGAACATGAGGATTTATAACCACAGAAAACCCTCTCCAGGTTAAAAGAATTCCATAATGGCTTTAAGATTCTACTAATGAGCGCTTAAAACACCATAGCAATTACTGTCACAATGAAATATGTTGGAAGCAAAGCCCTTTTATAGTTTCTACATTTCCACAGTGGAAGCAAGAATCTTGCTATCTCTCATGATCCGGTTCTGTGGTCAAATCCTTTGCTATGGTTGTCTTGTTCTGCTAAACGTGGATCTGTCTTAGCTTTGGCTCTGGTTCTCATTTAGGATCGTGGCTATCTGATCTTTCTGTGGCTTTGACTATACAAACTTGTTCAATAGGAAAATGTTGACTCTGCTATATATAGGAGCTTCAATGGGTGCTCTCAAAAACTTTTTTGGGCAGCTTTGTTTTATCTCTGATTCAAGGTAGAACTATGTTGGCCTTGGTTTTTTAGACCTTGGAACTTAGTTCTCTCATATTTTCCATCCTATCCCTAGTTTTCTACCAAGAAAGACATAACTTCATGATATCAAAATTGACTATTTTTGGCCATTTATCTTTAGTAATGGTACAGCTTTAATTTGGTTCATTTGTACAGTATCTAAAGAGCACTCTCAAGCTGTTATTCAGTATTTTAGCATAAATACTACATTTAACTGCCATGCTCTAATATTTATATCAACCATAATCATTCTTAAGGTAGTTCCACGTTTGTGAAGCAGAAGGAATGCTTCTGACAGCTTCTTATCATAGTGGTACAATTCTATTCGCAGTTTATCTTTTATAAACCTCCAATTTTCCAAACGTAGTAGAGACTACAGTTTGCATCTCAAATTTTGGACAAGTCTATTTAGTATTCTATAGAAAATGCATTAAGAATAAAAAAAGCCCACAATTTGTAAAAAGCCCAAAATTTTGTAAAAAGCTCACAATTTTGTAAAAATCCCACAATTTGTAAAAAGCCCACAATTTTGTAAAAAGCCCACATTTTATTAAAAATATAAACAATTTGTAAAAAGCCCACAATTTTGTAAAAAGCCCACAATTTGTAAAAAGCCCACAATTTTGTAAAAAGCCCACATTTTGTAAAAAGCTCACAATTTGTAAAAAGCCCACTTTTATTTTCTTTTTTCTTATATATTGAGCTCCCATTGAGTTCAACAAGTCTTGGGTTTTCTACACCATTGAGAGAGATTTATTATTTTCTTTATAGGATAATTTGCATCAATGGAAGAAAACATTAGAGGTGGAAAAAAAATTCAAAAGGGTGAAAGGGGTGATGGTAGAGTTTATTGCCCTTGTAAAAAATGTTGTATGAGAAAGAATGTTAGAGTTTTAATAGAAACGGCAACAATGCATTATAGGAAATATGGGTACATTGATGGTGGTTCGAATGACTATCGTCCCGTGGTAATTAATTATCTATCTTCATTATCTATCTTCATTTTGATTATATAATAAAATTTTATATTATTTTAATATTTTTTATATGCGCACTAATGTTTAATTATTAATGTTTGTAATTTTCATAAAGGCACAGTTGGCCCCCAACTTTTTGCAGATGATCAACCAGCTTCCACAGCTAAATAGTAGTAGATTAGATGATGTTGGACCAGTACAAGAGAATATTGCAGCAAATATTAGTATTGGAAATGATGTTGTACAAGGTGAAGAACATGAAGCGAATGATGAAGGTAATTTTAATGATCCCATGGAGGTAGATCATGATGACAGTAATGAGACAATTCACATTAATGATGGGACAAATCAAATGCTTCAAGACTTGTATGGTGAGTCAGATGATGATGGTGGAGATAGCAGTGACGGTATTTATGATGTACCTCTGATTGAAAGGTCAAGTGAACGAATTTTTGAACACTCAAATGCAACTCTTCTCTCTGCTACATTGTTGCTGGTGAACTTAAAGGTTATGAATAATTTGTCGAATAGATGTATGACACAACTCCTAAGGTATGCAATATGTATATATGATCACATATATGTAAATGTTGATTATTTTCCCTTTTTTAGTTGTAATAAATGTGTAAAATAATAACTTATATATATATATATATATATATCATAGTTATCAAAACCGACCGGTCAGGACGGCTGCTGGTTGGAACCGGCCTTGCAACCCGGTCAATAGCCTATTCTCACTTGTTTTGGCTGGCTAACCCGACCTAACTAGCCGGCTAAGTAAGGAACCGGCCAGTTTATGCATAAACCAGCCAGTTCCGTACTTAACTGGCCGGTTAGGTGCTCCTCCATGAGTTGCAAATTCCTCAGTGTCTCCTCCATGAGCTGCAAATTCCTCTATTATACTAGCAACAAACTTGTCTAATAACTCATACTCAACACCTTATAGCAGCAACAATACACATGATGACTGATAAATACAAGGCTGGCTAGCATAAAATCCCTGGCAGCATGCAACTCATCAAGTGTACTTTTTGAAAATTTATGTTCTCAAAACAGTCAACAGCAACCTTATTTCACACTCAGCTAGGAACTGTCAGACCCACTCTCTCTGCTATATGATATCAAAATTGACTATTTTTGGCCATTTATCTTTAGTAATGGTACAGCTTTAATTTGGTTCATTTGTACAGTATCTAAAGAGCACTCTCAAGCTGTTATTCAGTATTTTAGCATAAATACTACATTTAACTGCCATGCTCTAATATTTATATCAACCATAAGCATTCTTAAGTTAGTTCCAAGTTTGTGAAGCAGAAGGAATGCTTCTGGCAGCTTCTTATCATAGTGGTACAATTATGTTCGCAGTTTATCTTTTATAAACCACCAATTTTCCAAATGTAGTAGAGACTACAATTTGCATTTTAAATTTTGGACAAATCTATTTAGTATTCTATAGAAAATGCATTAAGAATTAAAAAATGATTTGTAAAAGCTAAATTTTATAAAAACTCACAGGTACATAAAAATCTAATTTGTAAAAAGCCAACAATTTTGTAAAAAGCCCACATTTTATTAAAAATATAAACAATTTGTAAAAAGCCCACAATTTTGTAAAAATCCCACAATTTGTAAAAAGCCCACAATTTTGTAAACAACCCACATTTTGTAAAAATCTCACAATTTGTAAAATGCCCACTTTTATTTTCTTTTTTCTTATATATTGAGCTCCCATTGAGTTCAACAAGTCTTGGGTTTTCTACACCATTGAGAGAGATTTATTATTTTCTTTATAGGATAATTTGCATCAATGGAAGAAAACATTAGAGGTGGAAAAAAATTCAAAAGGGTGAAAGGGGTGATGGTAGAGTTTATTGCCCTTGCAAAAAATGTTGTATGAGAAATAATGTTAGAGTTTTAATAGCAACAGCAACAATGCATTGTAGGAAATATGGGCACATTGATGGTGGATCGAATGACTATCGTCCCGTGGTAATTAATTATCTATCTTCATTTTGATTATATCGTAAAATTTTATATTATTTTAATATTTTTTATATGCCCACTAATGTTTAATTATTAATGTTTGTAATTTTCATAAAGGCACAGTTGCCCCCCAACCTTTTGCAGATGATCAACCAACTTCCACAGCAAAATAGTAGTAGATTAGATGATGTTGCACCGGTACAAGAGAATATTGCAGCAAATATTAGTATTGGAAATGATGTTGTACAAGGTGAAGAACATGAAGCGAATGATGAAGGTAATTTTAATGATCCCATGGAGGTAGATCATGATGACAGTAATGAGACAATTCACATCAATGATTGGAAAAATCAAATGCTCCAAGACTTGTATGGTGAGTCAGATGATGATGGTGGAGATAGCAGTGAGGGTATTTATGATGTACCTCTGATTGAAAGGTCAAGTGAATGACTTTTTGAACACTCAAATGCAACTCTTCTCTCTGCTACATTGTTGCTGGTGAACTTAAAGGTTATGAATAATTTATCGAATAGATGTATGACACAACTCCTAAGGTATGCAATATGTATATATGATCACATATATGTAAATGTTGATTATTTTCCCTTTTTTTAGTTGTAATAAATGTGTAAAATAATAACTGGTGAACTTAAAGGTTATGAATAATTTGACGAACAGATGTATGACACAACTCCTAAGGTATGAAATATGTATATATGATCACATATATGTAAATGTTGATTATTTTCCCTTTTTTTAGTTGTAATAAATGTGTAAAATAATAACTTATAATATATATATCATAGTTATCAAAACTGGCCGGTCAGGATGGCTGGCGGTTGGAACTGGCCTTGCAACCCGGTCAATAGCCTATTCTCACCTGTTTTGGCCGGTTAACCGGACCTAACCGGCCGGTTTATGCATAAACCGGCCAGTTCCATACTTAACCGGTCGGTTAAGTGCTCCTCCATGAGTTGAAAATTCCTCAGTGTCTCCTCCATGAGCTGTAAATTCCTCTATTATACTAGCAACAAACTTGTCTAATAACTCATACTCAACACCTTATAGTAGCAACAATACACATGATGACTGATAAATACAAGGCTGGCTAGCATAAAATCCCTGGCAGCATGCAACTCATCAAGTGTACTTGAAGACAACTTCTGTTCTCAAAACAATTAGCAGCAACCTTATTTCACACTCAGCTAGGAACTGTTAGACCCTCTCTCTCTGCTCACACATAGCAACAGCATAAATACAAAACCTTTCACACAGCATACAAGCAATTTTATCATGGAATCAAGACTGATGAAAATGGTCTGACGCCACTCAAGGGACAACAACATACAACCTAATGAAAATGTGACTGGCAATAAACACTAGAAAATTCCCGCTTGGAAATGCACTAAACTGTCCACTGAGTTTTCTGGGTTTTAATAAATCTTTTCAGTGATAAATTTCGTCAAACACATTGTGAGAAGACTGCTGAAGTTGTAATTCTCTCTCAAATTGTTAAAAATAGCACTAATAGTGGGTTTCATAAACCAATTCAATACCTCTAAGTGTTGTAGATGTTTTTCTAGAAATTTATTGCCAAGCAAACATAGATAATGAAGAATACAAGATCTTCAAAATGCTGGTCTGATATATATATATATATATATATATATATATATATATATATATTGAACCCATAATTGTCTTTAAGGCTGATACAATGAATTGACAACAGATCTGAGCAGGGACAGATTGTATATTATAATATTAACTCAGCAATAAAACACAGTGAATAATATAAGAGAAACTTGATACATTACTTCAACAAGTTTGCTTATGTATTTTTCGATGATATGTATTGCATTTGGTGCCATTTTGATATATTCACCTTTGCATGGTATATAAATGAGCAAAATTTTCATATTTTGTCTCTATTGGCTTGGAATCATGGTTGCAAATCTTTAAAATAGTTTTTTTTTTATTAAAAAATAATTATTTAATGTATTTTTTTTAAACCGGTTCATTGAGATCTGACCGCTACCAGTTAGACCAGTTCTGGTTCGAAACTTGGTTCATTAGCTCCACCATTCCGGTCACCGGTTCTGGTTTTAATAACTATCATATATATATATATATATATATATATATATATAATTAATAATCTTTACAAGACACTAGTTTTTGTTTATGTTGTAGATTTTTGGGTGAATATTTGCTACCATCGCCAAATACTTTACCTCGAACATATCAAGATGTACGTGCTATTATGAAACACTTTGGAATGGAATATAACACTATAGATGCAGGTCCTTAAGATCATATTATATATTATGGAGAACATGCGTTGAAAACAGAATGTCCGAAATGTGGTACCAGTAGATATCGAACAGATCAACTAACCAAAAAGGTGCCTCAAAAGGTTCTTCGTCATATTCCCATAATTCCTCGTTTGCAGCAAATGTTCAGGTGTAACAGCATAGCACAGTTTATGGATTAACATTCAAAGAATAGAAGTGGAGATGGTGTTCTTCGAATTCCTGCAGATGGTTCTGCAATTAGAGAAATCGAGGAAAAATATGTAGATTTTAAAAATGAACCTCGTAATGTCAGGCTTTCATTGGCAACTGATGGTGTTAATCCATTCGGAGAGCTTAAATCTACTTACTCAGTGTGGCCTATTTTCGTTATCAACAATAACATTCCTCCTTGGATGTCAATAAAGAGGGAGCACATAATGTTGATTATGATTATTCCAGGTATTTGATACATTATTTTTTTGAATGTAACATTTTCATTTCTCTCGTTGTTTGCATAAATATATATTTTATTTATTTACTTACTTATATATACATATATCATGGAAGTAATTATTATGTACCGTAATTTTGAACAATTAGGTAAGTACCAGGTCAAAGATATGAATGTATATATTGAGCCTCTTATCGATGAGCTAATACAGTTATGGCATGGCATCACTATGTATGACATCACTAAACCAATCAAGCAGAAGAGATTTCAATGTCGTGGAATGTTTGTATGGACAATTCGTGATGCCCCAAGACTAACACATGTTTGTGATATGTAATATTTCGTTGCACTTTAATATAATACATAATTATCTAAATTAGATATACCATATTGCATGTTTTAAAAATGATCTCATAGTATATTAATTGTTATTGATCCATCTATTGTAGGTCTTCAAACAAAGGGTAGATTTGCATGTCCAGTTTGTGGCCCTAAGATGAAGTATTGTCATTCGCCAGACTTAAGAAAGATGGTGTTTGATGAGTTTAGGCACTTCCTCTCTAGGAACCATAAGTATCGTACTACTGAAAAAAAATATTTTCAATGATAAAGAAGAAACTGGATTAAAACCATGAAGAATGACACCTCAGTTGTGGATGTTGGAATATAACAGAATTAATAATCGTCAAGCAGCTGGTACGTAATTTGTGTGTGTATATATATATATATATATATATAATTTGTTTATGTAATGTTTGGAATTTTTGTTTTAACTAATGAATTTATTTTATTGTATTTTATAATTAATATTGTTCTGATTTATTTTATTCTTTGATATCAAGGTCATCGTCGCGGTGAAGGTACTAATATTGTACTTCCACCTGGAATGAAATGTTATCCTTCTCAATTCGCAACGTTGCCCTACTATGAGGACCTAAAAATAGCTCATTTTTTTTATACAATGCATGTCGGGAAGAATGTGACAGAAACGTTATGGCGAACCATAGATGGTGCACATGATAGAGATAAAATTGACAAAATTTGTGCTGACATTGAGAAATCAAATCATGTAATGAAAAGTGTGGTCGACAGATCAAATAACAATGGAGGTCGAAATTATAATAATATTCCATGGTTATTAACAGAACAACAAAGCAATGATGTAAAAGAGGTCGTTAGAAGAATTAAATTTCCAACAGGTTTTGCTTCAAACATAAATAATATCTTAATGAAGAAAGGCGACTTCAGTCGGGTGAAAACACATGATTGGCATACCTTTGTTAAGGTAATTGTTTTGGTATATGTTTTTGTATGTTATTGCTTGAATACATATTTTAAATTTTCCTTTTCTTTGTTTAATTTGGAAACCAATAATGATTCATTTTTTATTGTTATAGTATGTTCTACTTGTATCTCTCCCAAACGACTTTGACAACAATGTCAAACAAGTTATATATGATCTTATTAAATACATGAGGTAAGTAGTTTTTATTTATATGCAAAATCTAATTGCTACAATTTCTTTTCGTACTTAATGAAATGATGTATTAATTTACTTGTAATGAAATATATATTATGTTTCATTGAAATAACCTTACGTAATGATTTGCAGATGGTTGTCATTGAAAGAAATCCATCAAGATGAAATAAAGTATTGGAAGAGAGAAATTCCTCGGCTAATGTGTGAAATGAAAAAGTATCTACCTCCAACATTTTTCAATGCACAAGAACACTAATTGATACACCAAGTTGAGGAGATTGAAATGTGTAGACCAGTACACACAAGGTCAATGTGGATGGTCGAGAGGCACCTGAAATCCTTGAAGGCTTTGGTTAGACAAAGAGCACGACCTGAGGGTTCTATGGTGGAGGGATATGTGGTATATCAATCCATGGTGTATATTAGTCATTATCTTCCTATATTAGTTCCGCCAGCCATGAAGGCAGTGGATTGCATTTGAGATGTGAACTCCATCAAAAAATTTGAAGTAGAGCACCTGTTGGGAAAAGGTAGAATGAAGAAAGTGAGAGGTAAAAGATTTATTATGTATAATACATATAATGTTTCATTTTTTTACATCATGTATATGATCATTATATTCATTTAGGTCTTATTCTTTCATATTTTATTAATTAATATAATTTACCATGGTTATAAGTAATATTTATTAATATTGGTGAATTATTGTTTTTTATTCAGGTGCTCAAGATTATGAGGCACTACTTTTATACATTGCAAACAATCTTGAGTGGATGAGTGAATGGATTGAAACATGTAAAGCACGTAACGACGGTAGGTTATCATGGCAACTACTGTCTGAATTGATTAGAGAAGTGTATCGTAGTGGAGATGGAAACGTTACGGACAGGGAAATCGATTTAGCATATGGTTTGAAAGATAGAAAGGTAAGAAATTAATTCACCTATTTTATTCATTACTTATTTTATACTATATTTATAATGTGACAACAAGTTTGATTTTTCAATTAATTTTCATGTTGTGTAAATTATATGATTAATTATTAATTGAGAGTGCATCTTTTTCATGTTTGGCATATTACAGTTGAAACACCACAAGGCTATGTGGTGCAATGGTCATAAATTTCGCGTTAGACAGTTGGATGATAACAGGAAAAATTCTGATAGTTGGATAACTGCAGTATTCCAGGTCACTAACGTTTCCTCCAGGAGTGAAAGACATCCTCGAGAATCTGAAAATAGATATTATGGGTTCTTAGATGATATAGTTGAGTGTAACTTTAATTCCTTCAAAATAGTTTTGTTCGACGTCAAATGGTATAAGCTACGAATGAATGTATGTGATGATGATAGAACACTTATTCAACATGACAATGGATTTCCAATGGTTAAAACATCACAGTTTGAAGCAGGAAAATATCGCTATGTTTTTCCAAGCCAATGCAAACAAGTCTTTTACTCAGAGGTTCCAGGTGAGAACGAATGGTCATTTGCTATTAGATATGATCCAAGCGGAAGGCCAGTAGAGTGTACTGTAGAGGAATAAGATGATATTGATCAAGAAGAAGATGATGCAGTGGAAGATGAGCAGGAAGATGCATTGACAAATGAAGAAGATATCTTAGAAGATGAACCAGGCATAGGATATGAGGCAACAATTATTGATGATGATGTCGATGAGAATATTATTGAAAATGACATAATTGATGATGATGATGACATGGTCGATCATTTCAACACCGTTTCTGAATCAGATGTTGATATAGATGTTGATCAGTTGGATGAAGATCAAGAAGATACAGAAGAAGAATATTGATAGAGATGTTATGTTCGAGTATGATCTGGTATGTTATAACTTTATATTTTAATATGTAGGAATTATTGTCTTTAAATAATTTACTAATTATGTGGGTTTGTTTCATGTTGTTTATTATTTCAAACCAATAAATAATGGCCTTACTATTGTTTATTATTTCAAACCAATAAATAATGGCCTTACTATTGTTTATTATTTCGCAGGATTCGCAAGATTCATTTGATTCTATGGTCAGGTCTCTGAAAAAAACCAATTAAATGCTTAAATAGTCAAGATCTGGAAGATAGGCTTTACCCCCACCATAAATTGCTGAAAAACCGGCCTTCAGTTCAGCTTGTTGTGCTCAAGACGAGGGTGGATTTGCATGATCAGTTGAATGAAAATGAATCAGATATTCGGGATGTTTTTTAGGGCAGATCCATAAGCCCCATAGATGAAGATCCCATTGCTACAGAATTTCTATCTGCATTGAAGCACAAGTATAGTGTTGTATCAGAATAGAAATCAAAGGACAACTATACCAAGTCTAAATCAACTGAATCCAGTTCTAGTGCTCTTGAACTTACCGAATTAAAGCCAGAAGCGGGATTTACAATCTCTAATGGGAACGAGTATGGCAGTTCCAATATTGGATTGGATGTCCAGAGCTCTGCTATAGGCACTGGACCTGATTGTAATGAACCCCAACTTCAATGTGATGAAAATATGGACTTTGATGATCAGGAAAACAAGCCAGAGAATTTTGGCAATATTTAAGAAACTGAAGAGGTTTCCTGTGATTGATTGAATCAACTCAGCCATAAGACATCTACTGCAGGCTGGTTTGTATCAAAAGGAGAATCGGTTTTGCTTTCCCATGATGATGGATGCTGCTCTTTTCACAATATCGCAAATTCATAGGTGTGAAGGTTTTAATTATTGTACTTAATTTTGGGGTTTATGGGTGTTATAATTTATACATTTTGGGATTTTCTATTATAAATAGGGAAAATCCTAGGTGTTAGATTATTCTCATGGTTTAAATTTCCATATTTGAAATAAAATTCACCAATTTCTATTTAAAAAAATGATTTTCCTAAATATTTGATGTAGTTTAAATAGGATGTAGTTCATTTCAAAAACTGTTGAAATTTTCTAGAAACTATGATTGGGATTTCAAGAATATTTATGCACTCTTTAAATTTTCCCTTAACATAAAGGGCAGTTGATGTATGAGTAATACTCTGTATTGTTTTTTTCCAATCTCCAGGAGAAGGCTGAATATAAAGCTCCATATGGGCTTACCCCAAACATGTGGGGTGATTGCTGGTTGATCAGAGCAGCTGGTTCAGATGGTCGCTCTGGTAAATATGTTGTGGCAGCATCTGCAGGTTGTACATTGGACTCAGGTTTCTGTTCATGGGAATTTTATAATAAAGAAATTATGGCATTCCATACTGAATCAGAGGCCTTCACTTCAACGTCCAGTACCATCTCTCTAGTTTTGGCAAAGAGGGATGTCTCGGGGAGAGGTACAGGCCATGTGGGCCTCTTATGGTATCTACTGCCAGTGCCCAAAAGATAGTTAATATTTATGATATTCGTGATGGAGATCCTACGATTTCAATGTGTTTGTTTTGAAAGTTTAGGTTTCATAGTAAATCATCAATGGGCTCTGAAATAAGGCACATTGAAATCTTGGATACATGTTTCATGCCAAAATCAGTTGTATCTTCCATAAATACATAATCTTGGACCACTTTGTATAAATCTGCTTCTCAGACAATATTACATCTCCCTCATTATACAGGTGGTGTTCTTACATCCATAGCAAAGGCATTGTTTTGGCAATCATTTTATAAGTCACCAGATATTGTGGGTACAAGGATCTAGGGTCTCCACATGAAACTGTGTTTCCTGGAGACTCACTCTGCTTGTCCTTAAATTTGTAAACATAGTAGTATTCCAATGCTTCTTTCATTTTGTATGCATAAGACGATTTTTTGTCAAAGTCCATAATTGTTTTTAAGTTTTATCCATCCTAGTTTTGTTGTGAATGCACAGGTTTTTGGCTCAACATAGATCTGTTATATATTTGTACTTTTCCTTTACTAACTATTTGAAATTTCTAGTTATATTTAGAGGTGTCTTTTAAGGGATGAGGGGAATTACTTGGATTTAGTGCTGCCCACTCTCAATAGAGGCTTACAGTAAACTATGACACATTGTGATGTATATCAGTGGTAGTTGGGGTAGCAAAAAAATCAGTTTCATGCTTTAGTAGATTTATTCTTCTTGGAAAGCTTTCATCTGACAAAAAAAAGGGAATAAAACATGCAACCAGTCCCCTTCCTTTTATTGGACCACCTGCTTTCTTTTTATGAGAGCATCTATAGGATAAAGTTACTAGAAGTGGTCAAAAGTGAGTTTGGTTAGTTGGCAAAGTCCAACTATTCTTAGCCCTCAACAATGTTTAAATACTTCATAGGCATGTTAACCCTTCCTAGACTGTGTTGCGTAAGTGGGTTTTGCAGAATTTTATGCACTTAGGGTTAGACTCAAATTTTGATATTTGATGTAATTAGGATTATATTCAAGTGTTGGCCAAATTGGTAAAATTGATACTCAGCCATAGCTGAAAGGCAGTAATATGCAGTGGAGTCATTCTATGAAATGATTCAATTTGGCATGTGAATCTCACATATAAGGGCCATTAAAATCCCATGGATGGAGACTGATCAGGATTCAACATTGTTGTTACTATTAGTGGAGTTGGGTATGGCACAAGTACAATAAAAATACTGGCAACAATAGTAACATCATAGATTCAGAATCTTAATCTCTATATTAATTGATCATTAGAATGTAACTTGATTTCAGTAAAATCTCTAACAGGTTTGTTCTAAATCAGACCTGAAATGCTCACTTGTAAAGATGTTTGAGGCTTGAGGTTGTATGACACTGCAACAATTGACTTGTTGAGTACATGATGAAATTAGGTCATTGTGAAACTGAATATATGCTACTTCAGTATGAAGATTGATTGCACACACTGTGTTTTCTAAATAATGTTTCCAATGAAACCTGAAATGGCTCTTGTTACGCTGAAAACATCTGTCATCTTTAATCTACTATCAATTTGAGTGAAAAGGGTAGCTAAACCACATGAAAATGCTCCGAAGATGTTACAGATGCATGGAAGCTCTAGAAATTTAGCCCCTCACTATGTTATCTGATGCAGGGGCATTAGGCCCAAGACAAACTTTGTACATAAATAAATGTAAAGGGGGGTCTCATGTTTTATTTCCCTATGAAATTATCCATAGTTGAGCTAATTTAGTTAATTTTTAGAGCAAATGTAACTGCCCGAATGATTAATGGGCACCTGAAGAGATAGTCAGTTTCAGAAGTTAAGCTAATTCTAGGAGTCCGTCTCTGTCTGTCAAAGTGTTAGTCTCAGAGTTAGGAATTTGGAGAGTTTGTAATTGATATAAAAATAAACCTCCGTGAAAAAGTCAATAGACCTACACAGAAGACCTGCAAAGAGAACTGCATAGAGCTGCATTGGGAAGAGGAGGCCATTATATCGAAGATCTGGCCGAGGACCAGGAGACTATAAGAAATTTCATTTATATAAGGAATCTGTTAGTATTATATGTGCGTTGATTGAGTAAGTTTTCTGTGTGTGAATATATGTACGCATCCTGCTGAAAGATAATTGAAATCCCATGGTAAGTAAGAAACCATGTGATGAGGTTATGTGCATATAGACTGGTTGATTTCTCGGTGGAACACGAGCTAATGACTCAGGACTTATGAGCATTGGTGAATTCCACAGATAACTGTGTCAAACAGTTGGGGAATTTCTCTATAATCAGTTGTGTGAACAGAGGGTGAATTAGGTTAATGACATTCCCGTGCGCCCATGGTAGAGCAAGGAGATGTTGTGCTCGAACCTCCGTGAGCTAGGTAAAACCTTGTAATGAGTGTTGTGAATGTGTAGGTGATTAAATGAACCAAGGACTGGTGTATCGATTTGCAGAGTCGATACTAACCTTGTCAGAACCATAAGACATAAACCATGGCATATGTAATGCGTCGTGTCTCCTCAAAATGGTCGTGCCCGAGTTCATTTGGTATGGCTGCGTGAAGGATGAACAACGGGGCAGAGTTCAATGGCAGTAAGGCGTTGGTAAGCGGACGAAACCTAGAGTAAAAGTAGTCGGAACCTTGAGGACCGCGCAGTTAAGACGGGTTTCCGGCATATCGCACCGCCTTTGTACGGTAAGCAGTATTCCCCATTTGGACGCAATCAATGTCATAGGCTGACACGTGGCCTTGAGCGGTTTTTAAAACCCACTCTCATCGCGAGTTAACGATCGTGCAACTAACTCCCGCGATATCCAGTTGGATCATTGGATCATCAAGACCAGAGCGACGTATTATCCACCGTTGGATGTGGAAAGGCCGCTAGCGCTGGGCCTCACGCGTATATACATCAACTATTGTTGTCCTAACTAAGGTTCAACGGAGGTATGTGCGGTTGTTTGCATTGACAAAAGTTTATTCATATTTATGTGTCCAAGCCTCATATGAAGTCCCAGTTATAAAGTGAATGCCATCACTAAAGGTTAGTGGGGTCTGATCTTATTATATTATTTTTTATAGTCGAAGCACTGCGGGGTGGTTTATTATATTAATATTTCACGGTCGAATTATGTTCATAACAATTGGAACGCCCACAATTCATAACAAATATTGGAGATTTACTGTCATGTTTTAAAGTTTCATTTTTTTTTTAAATTGAACCGGCCATCGGTATACCGACTCTTTGTAAGCGTCGCTCTTCCGATGCCTTATAAGCGTCAGTCTTACAACATTTTGAATGATTTCCATTTTCTTCGGTCTTTTGACATTTGTCGATATTGCGACAGTCCTTCCTGGCGTCAATATTGTGACACTTTTGGAAAGCGTCGGTATTGCGACACTTCTGGAAAGTATCGGTCTTGCGACACTTTTTCAATGCGTTGGTCTTGTGACACTTTTGTACGGCGTCGGAATTGCGACAGTTTAGAAATGTTGGAAGAGTGATAGTATAAAAACGTCGGAAGAGAGACGTTCAAAACGTCATACCACATTTCGTCGGAATTGCGACAGTTTACAAACATCAGAAGATTGACATTTTGGGAAACGTCGGAAGAGCGATGCATGTTTGGAAGCGACGGAAAAAGTGTCGGTATTGCGACACTTTGTCAAGGTGTCGGAATTGCGACGTGATGGCGAACCATTTTTTGTCCGTCCTCGAACTGTCGCTCTTGCGACGACTATGTGTCGGAATAGCAACGAAGTGGCCGTCGGAAATTGGGCCAAATTTTCTAGTGTTTTGATGTAGCATAGTACCTTACAAGAGCCTACATCATCCAGCAAAGCAATTAAATACAAATTTAAGGTAGTGATATATGTAGAGAAAATGGAAGACAAAGATATTCAAAGGCAGCGAAGTACACCTACCACAAGAGCATTGGAAAAGAAGAAAGAGTAAGACAAAGAGCCATCTCCTCCTCAAGCCCATGACACCATAGTTGTTTCTCAAACTCATGATACTATATTTGACCCTATGAGCACTAAGGATGAGAAAGGTAGAGAGTATTTTCTTGAAAAAGTGAATGTGTATTTGGAAAACCTAGTGGAGAAGGAAAATAGAAACACTGCCATGCAAAGGCACATGGCAAGGCATTATTACGCAAGAAATATGAATTGCAAGATTAGGGTTAAAAACATGAAGAAAAAGATAAAGAAAACCCTAAGAAAACTCAAAAAGAAGGATAGCCTTGATGTTTTTGTTGATGCATAACTAGTTGCCTAAGCCATGACTGAAAAATGCAAAGCAGATAATTTTGGGGAATTTTCATCATTTTTGAGTTTTTTTGGTAATACAGGAAAAATAGCTACATGACGCAGCCTTAGCTGCATAAACCCACAAAATACGGACAAAATGAAAAGTCTCATGCATATAAATCGAGATAAAAATAACAGTGTCGATACCTCATGCGGAAGCTATTCCTCTTTATCCAATTCACATTTACAAACAATATGAAAATACCCACCGTATGACAATTCATATTTATGAATTGACTCTGGTTAAAACCCAAAGTGTCAACATATAAATATATCGACCCCATAACTATTGTTAACAGATCTTTTCCAATGATCTATCCACTTCCATTTATCCAACGACAATCGCACTTCAAAATGCACGATGTTTAAAGTTTTTATAACTTGTGAAATAGGTGGTTTTTATGTGCTACATGTCATCCTCCAAATTGTATCGCACATCCACTTCCTTTACCGCTTACTTCTTGCTAGTTTTGCGATATACCATTAACACTTTCTGAAGACCACTTCCAAGTTATGTTCTCCCTCTGATTCAAAGTTTCACAACACTTAGTTCCGGAATCAAGAAATCAATGTTTTAACGATCACACTCGACTTATGGTTCTAACCTCATGTAGGTTTCCATAAATGCGTAGTTATTATAGTCACATTTATATTGTGCAATCAATATTTCGTTGCTCTTTCCAATATTTGATTGAACCCCAACGCACTCAAGAAAACTTCAACTTATTGAATCCTATGGTGTATGCTTCAAAATCTGATCACAGCGTCTTCAATGGACTATCTTAATGCAACCTCTGCTCCCAATGGTGATTTAAAACCCCAACATGAATTTATTCAAAGTACAACATTTTCTTCCCTCAAGGAATCTTCCTAGTATATGCAAAGGATATGGATCTCAGCACTGTCCACAAAAAAAAAGTTTGAAAGCATTTACAATCTTCAATCAAACAAGAAGGGTAATTTCAACAAGGAAATAGACTCAATTTATTCAATTCCTAGGAATCAATACATCCTTTTGCACCCTGCTCATGCCCAAATATATGGTGGTGGCTACAAACTTATGGAAAACTTTAAAAACCAAATCCAAAATCAACACAAAAAACCAAACTTTTACAAAGATTCCAGAATACAAATATTTCATTAAGTCAACTATGTGCAGAAAGCTTAAACTCAGAATTAAATCTTTCCCTAAATTGTCTAATTTACATTGTATGTAGGTGCTCTCAAGGCCCTGGACATTCTCTTCGTATATATATAACCAAATAATTACAAAAATTTCTTCTCTCTTGCCTAATATTCTAATTGGTGGCCTTTTCATCTATTCACTGGCCCGTAGGCTTCCAATCCAAACTCTACCTATCTAAATCCTGAATCTCTCCTTCTCTATGCCTTGAGGATTATCATTTTATGCAAAAGGTTCTGAAACCAATTTTGCTTTCAGATCCTTTATCTTCTATAAAAACCATGAATATCCTCTAAGTCCTCATTTGACTCAACTAATCCCTAAGGATCCTCTCTCATCCACAAAATCATGAAACAGATTCCTAATCTAAGATTTACAATTAATTCCCAAATCTTCCAATTCCTAATTCTCTCATTAAAATCACTCAAACTATAAACAAATTATTTTAATTTGTTACATAGGAATCCAACTTCCTTTAAAACACAAGACCCCCTATGTCTACTAAATTACAATGAAATTTTTGAGCCAGATGCTCCCGCATCAGAATTCCAAGGTAGAAAATAATCATGATCTCCTGATCATGTGCTTCCAATCTTTGGCCTCCTGGATCCCATACTTTGTTTTGTTGTTGTCCATAAGTTACATTGTCTCCATCATTCTTCAGCTGCACTTTTCCAGGCTTCCATACTTTATTCTGCATCTTCCCACTAGCTATGCTTTCACAATCGGTTCTTGTATTTTCCTTGATGTTGTTGCTTTGCTTTCTTGATGTTGTCTTCTTCTGAGACACCTTCATCATCAACCTTCTTATGATTTCAATCTCTATGTCCAGGTTATCTTCTGTCTGGTAACCACTCTGCCATTTGTTGCTACCCTTTGTCTAGTCATTTTCAATTTCTATTTTTTTACTTTGAATTACTCCATTTACTACTGCAAATTTTGTTCTTCTGAACATTACTTCAAATATTGTTGTAGATATTGCTCCAAATACTCTTGTAGATATTGCTGCCTCCCAAACTTTCTGAATATCTCTTAAGATATCTCCCTCTGCAACATCCTTCTTCTACTCACTACCTGCAAATTTATTTTTAAAAAATAAATTATCTTCTGATTCTTTCACTGTAGCAACTTACTCCTTCACTGTTCTTTGTATAATAGCAAGCATAAAATATTTTGGCAAACTAGTATCTGTTTCTGACTCTTCCACAACTTCATACATTTCCACTTTATTATCTATGATTCCTTTCTCTTGTTCAAATGTTTCCAGCAAGCATTTCAGCCATTCATTTTGTACTTGTTTCATTTCAAACATATCATCAATATGCTGCAATTCAGTTTCAGCATAACCTTCTTCTTCTTCCTTGACAACCTTCAGTGATTGTCCTTCACCTCCTTGACTGATTCTGATAGTCAATTCAACTCCTTCAAACTTTGTATCTTCATCCTGTATCAGAAAAGAATTCTGATTTTCCACCACTGTGATATTTCTAAGGGTCTGTCCTACAGTCTTCTCTTGGCCAATCAGACAAGCCAACTCCTCCTTGTCATCAACAATAACAATTTCATTCATATGAGACATGACTATCTCACCTTCCTTGTAGATGTTCTCCTTATTAAGTAAGGAATCTATGGGTTCCTTCTGCTGCAACAATTCATCTTCATTCAAGACAACTCCAAGAGATGGATTGCCTTCTGCAACACCTGTAAACACAATCAAATTATTAATTTCAAAATCACAATACCCAATGGTCTCATTTGATGATCCAGTCACCAAATCTTCCTCTTGCAATTTTAAGTATTTTTTAGGACTCAGAAAATATTTATTGTCTTTCTTTCAAACTTCCAAGGTTATCTCCATTGTGCCAATCACCATGATAGAATGATGATCCTTCACTATGTTTTATGCTAGTATAGTTTCCTTTTCATTAGGTTTTTGACATTTTCCATTTTTTGTTCTCCTTTAATTGCATAATTAACACATGAATTATCAGTATTAAAAATACAAAGTTTCAATGCCTCTTCCTCCTCTAGAAATATCTCAGTATTCTGCTTTGAGTTTTCATTTAACTCCTTTGTCAGCACATCAGTATGTTGATTTAAATTCTCAATGAGATTGTCAGCAAGTCTCTCCTCCATATCATATGTTTCAAGAATGTTTCCCTGCTCTGGTTCACAATAATGAACTTCTTTGATTTGCTGAATCATTCTTACATCCTTACTCTCTGTTTCTTGACTATCATTCATGACAATTTCTTTGTCTTTCTCTTTTAGCAATTCATCCTGAGTATAGATCCTCTGCTTTTCCAACTCTCTTCTTTAAAGATCTAACTTTCTATATAACTCAACGATTTCAATTGGGGTAGAATTTGGAAACTTTACAAAGCTTTCCATACCTTCACTTCTTGTTGAAAAATCATCAATATAGCCCTTCTTCCCTACTAAATCATTTTAAACGTGTTGCTGTATATTTCCATAAGACACCTCTGTCTCTTTTTGTTTCTAAGATCTTACTATCTCAGTACTAATCTAAATGTATTTCAGATTCAGCTCCTTCT
>CM076577.1:818892629-819120209 GCA_034641835.2 Pinus albicaulis
CAAACTCTAAACAAATTATTTTAATTAGTTACATAGGAATCCAACTTTCTTTAAAACACAAGACCCCTTATGTCTACTAAATTACAATGAAATTTCTAAGCCGAATGCTCCTGCATCAGACTTCCAAAGTAGAAAATAATCATGATCTCCTGATCATATGCTTCCAATCTTTGGCCTCTTGGATCCCATACTCTGTTTTGCTGTTGTCCATAAATTTCATTGTCTTCATCATTCTTTGGCTGCACTTTTCCAGGCTTCCATACTTTATTCTGCATCTTCCCACTAGCTATGTTTTCACAGTCTGTTCTTGTATTTTCCTTGATGTTGTTGCTTTGCTTTCTTGATGTTGTCTTCTTCTGAGACACCTCCATCATCAACCTTCTTATGTTTTCAATCTCTATGTCCAGGTTATCTTTTGTCTAGTAACCACTCTGCCATTTGTTGCTACCCTTTGTCCAGTCATTTTCAATTTCTGTTTTTTCACTTTGAATTACTCCATTGACTGCTACAAATGTTGATCTTCTGAACATTACTTCAAATATTGTTGTAGATATTGCTCCAAATACTCTTGTAGATATTGTTGCCTACCAAACTTTTTGAATATCTCTTAAGATATCTCCCTCTGCAACATCCTTCTTCTGCTCACTACCTGCAAATTTATTTTTTAAAAATAAATTATCTTCTGATTCTTTTAACTGTAGCAACATACTCCTTCACTGTTCTTTGTATACTAGAAATCATAAAATATTTTGGCAAACTAGTATATGTTTCCGCCTCTTCCACAACTTGAAACATTTCCACTTTATTATCTACAATTCCTTTCTCTTGTTCAAATGTTTCCAGTAAGCATTTCAGCCATTCCTTTTGTACTTATTCATTTCAAACATATCATCAATATGCTACAATTCAATTTCAGCATAACCTTCTTCTTCTTCCTTGACAACCTTCAGTGATTGTCCTTCACCTCCTTAACTGATTCTAACAGTGAATTCAGCTTCTTCAAAATTTGTATCTTTATCCTTTATCAGAATATAATTTTGATTCTCCACACTGTGATAGTTCTAAGGGTCTTTCCTACAGTCTTCTCTTGGCCAATTAGACAATCCAACTCCTTGTCATCAACAATAAAAGGTTCCTTCATATGAGACATGATTGTCTCACCTTCCTTGTAGATGCTCTCCTTATTAAGTAAGGAATCTATGCGTTCCTTCTGCTGCAACAATTCATCTTCATTCAAGACAACTCCAAGAAATGGATTGCCTTCTGCAACACCTGTAAACACAGTCAAATTATCAATTTCAAAATCACAATGCCCAATGGTCTCATTTGATGATCCAGTCACCAAATCTTCCTCTTGCAATTCTAAGTTTTTTTCAGGACTCAGCAAATCTTTACTGTCTTTCTTTCCAACTTCCAAGGTTATCTCCATTGTGCCAATCACCATGATAGAATGATGATCCTTCACTATGTTTTTAGCTAACATAGTTTCCTTTTCATTAAGTTTTTTGACATTTTCCATTTGTTGTTCTCCTTTAACTGCATAATTAACACATAAATTATCAGTATTAAAAATACAAGGTTTCAATGCCTCTTCCTCCTCTGGAAATATCTCAGTATGCTGCTTTGAGTTTTCATTTGTCAGCACATCAGTGTGTTGATTTCAATTCTCAATGAGATTGTCAGCTAGTCTCTCCTCCATATCATATGTTTCAAGAATGTCTCCCTACTTTGGTTCACAATAATGAACTTCTTTGATTTTCTAAATCATTCTTACATCCTTACTCTCTATTTCCTGACTGTCATTCATGAAAATTTCTTTGTCTTTCTCTTTCAACAATTCATCCCGAGTATAGATCCTCTGCTTTTCCAGATTTAACTTTCTATATAACTCAACAATTTCAATTGGGGTAGAATTTAGAAACTTTACACAGCTTTCCATACCTTCACTTGTTGTTGACCAATCATCAGATAGCCCTTCTTCCTCTGCTAAATCATTTTAAACATGTTGTTGTATATTTCCATAAGACCCCTCTGCCTCTTTTTGTTTCTGAGATCTTACTATCTCAGAACTAATATGAACAGATTTCAGATTCAGCTCCTTCTCCTTAACAAACTTCAAAGTTTGTTCATCATCCTGTGATGTACCTGCAATCATACATAAATCATTAGTTTTAAAAACACAAGATCTTTCAGTCTCGTATGCTTCTTCAAGCACCAATATTTTACAATGTGCTTTCTGGTTTTCAGCAGATCCTATTTGTTGTGATTCCATTCCTTTGAATCTTTCATTTTCCAACAAAGAAATATGTATCTGTTCAAGTTCTTTGAACTTGTTCATCAGCTTAAAATTCCATTTATTTTGTAATAGGTTCCAGCTAACCCATTTCCTCATTCTCCATCCATGTTTTTAGCATTCATTCCCTGTCTCTTGTAGCCATCCCTGTAGTATCTCCAGTTGTACTTTCATCACTGCAATATCTCTCTCTCGATCCTCATCACTTATTTTATCTTTGTGAAATTCTTTAGAATCTCTTCTATGATCCTCCATGGCCATCTTCCTTATGAGCTCATCAATGCTCAATTGTAATCTGCAACATGGCCTTCTCTTGTAGCAATCTCTTTTTGCTACTCAATACCCTATCAAGCTTCCTTTCTGAGCTTAACCTCTTCCTAGGTATTCTTTTGGTTCACTCTCTTGAACCTGTTGTTTCTTTGGCTGCTGCACTAAGTCACCTTCCTTCTTTCAGAAACCTTTACCAGATTAAAATAAAACACACTATCTCACCTTCAAGATTTTTACATGACCTTGTTCTCCCATTCACTAGTACTTTGAATAGAATTTTATTTCTGCAAGTGTTTGTTACACTTCAATTCTATGTATCTTTTGCTTATCAGATTTAATATTTGATCTCCTCTTACTTCCTCAATCACACATGCATTACGTACAATTCTAATTTAATTAAAAAAAAAACTTTAACCTTCAAAAGAGCTTTTGCCAACTCTGATACCACTTGACACAACCTTAGCTGCATAAACCCACAAAATACAGACCAAATGCAAAGTCTCATGCATATAAACTGAGATAAACTTAACAGTGTCGATACCTCATGCGGAAGTTATTCCTCTTTATCCAATTCACATTTACAAACAATATGAAAATACCCACCATATGACAATTCATATTTATGAATTGAATTTGGTTAAAACCCAAAGTGTCAACATACAAATATATAGACCCCACAGCTATTGCTAACGCATCTTTGCTGACGATCTATCCACTTCAATCTATCCAACGACAATCACACTTCAAAATGCATGATGTTTAAAATTTTTATAACTTGTGAAATAGGTGGTTTTTATGTGCTACGTGTCATCCTCCAAATTGTATCGCACATCCACTTCCTTTACTGCTTACTTCTTGCTGGTTGTGCGATATACCATTAACGCTTTCTGAAGACCGCTTCCAAGTTCCTTTCTCCCTATGATTCGAAGTTCCACAACACTTAGTCCCAAAACCAAGAAATCATTGTTTTAGCGATGACACTCGACTTATGGTTCTAACCTCATGCAGGTTTCCATAAATGTGTATTTATTTTGGTCACATTTCTACTGTTCAATCAATATATCGTTTCTCTTTCCAATATTTTATTGAACCCCAACGCACTCTAGCAAACTTCAACTTATTGAATCCTATGGTGTATGCTTCAAAATCTGATCACAACGTCTTCAATGGACTATCTTATTGCAACCTCTACTCCCAATGGCGATTTAAAACCCCAACATGAATTTATTCAAAGAACAACATTTTCTTCCCTCAAGGAATCTTCCTATTATACGCAGAGGATATGGATCTCAACGTTGTCCACAAAAAAATTGTTTGAAATCATTTCCAATCTTCAATCAACCAAGAAGGGTAATTTCGACAAGGAAATAGACTCAATTTTATTCAAGTCCTAGGAATCAATACGTCCTTCTACACCCTGCTCATGCCCAAATATATATGGGTGGCTACAAACTTATGGAAAACTTTAAAAACCAAATCCACAATCAACACAAAAAACCAAACTTTTACAAAGATGTCAAAATACAAAGATTTCATTAAGTCAACTATGTGCAGAAAGCTTAAACTCAGAATTAACTCTTGCCCTAAATGGTATGATTTACATTGTATGTAAGTGCTCTCACGACCCTGGACATTATCTCTGTATATATATAACAAAATAATTACAAAATTTTCTTCTCTTTTGGCCTGATATTCTAATCAGCGGCCTTTTTATCTTTCACTGGCCCATAGGCTTCCAATCCAAACTCTACTTATCTAAATCCTGAATCTCTCCTTCTCTATGCCTGGAGGATTATCATTTAATACAAAAGGTTCTGAAACCAATTTTGGTTTCAGATCCTTTATCTTCCCAACAAAATCCTGAATATCCTTTAAGTCCTCATTTGACTCAACTAATCCCTAAGGATCCTCTATCATCCACAAAATCATGAAACAGATTCCTAATCTAAGATTTACAATTAATTCCCAAATCTTCAAATTCCTAATTCTCTCATTAAAATCACTCAAGCTCTAAACAAATTATTTTAATTTGTTACATAGGAATCCAACTTCCTGTAAAACACAAGACCCCCTATGTCTACTAAATTACAATGAAATTTCTGAGCTGGATGCCCCTGCATCACTGCACAGAAACGCAGCATGGCCACACTACGCTTTTTCTGAGGGGCCTCAAATGACAAATGGTAAGCATGTGCAGGTGGATTTTGACTTGTACATCTCATAAACCCACTTTGTTTTTCTTGTTAGCTCATAAATTTTCATAAAAGGGTCAAAAATCATCAATTTTTCACACTTCTGCCACTGTTTGGAGGCACACGTTGCGTTTCTGGAGTAGTTGTGGAAAATTGATTTTTAAGTGGTTTTGGTGAAGTGTTTTTGCTGGTTTCAAGCTTCAAAGGTCTAGAGGACATCCCCAACTATTAGTATTAGTCTTCAGTTCAGCTTAAAGATCCCTCAAACTCATCCAAATCACCCTCCAAATTTTGCTACACTTCTGCATTAACATGTTGCGTTTCTAAGAGAACATATTGTGCTTTTGGGTAGGAGGAGATTTCTGGGCATGTGGAGGTCAAATCTCGAAATTGGTGTATGTAACAACTGTCTCATGAGTTGATTGATCGTTAATGAGCATATTTAAGGTTATATTTGTTATAGAATCTTGTATTTAATGACTGGAGACAAAGACACAAACTTGTTAGTTAAAAAAGGGGAAGTTGTTTCTAACTCCCCTAAAAAGTAGGTTATGAGTCATTAGCTGCATTAATTAGTTGTTTTGGATCAGGTTTCAACCCATAGAGGTGGCATGATGTCTATTTTCTACACATACTCAAATTCAACTCATTGTGAGGGTTGGATACTTGATAATCATAGTGTGGAGCTTGTGTACACCTTTTTTACAGTGATATCAATGACAGATGCAGAATTATATTGAGATTGATATGGTATGCTTATTGACAATGTTTCTTCTTAGTTTTATCATCAGCTTGAATGTTTATTTATCCTTACAACCGTATGTATGCTCTCATGTGATGATCTCATTAGTTTTTTAAGAAGAATACAAAAGTTTTATGCTCTTTTTTTATGATATTTTCATGTTTATGTTTCATTTCTTCTAATGAATGAATTCATAGTTATATGTTCATTATGATCCTTCATTTTTCAACCCTATACCACAATGACAGCCTAAATATGTCAATAAACATACCTACTTTTCCTCATTTTCATCTCTGCAATTTATTATTTAGAATTATGACCTGGTTCCTACATATGTGACCTTGATCCAACAAACCCTAATGAGCTGAATATCTAGCCTAATATCTATTTTTCTCTCTAGTCACTTCATTGGTTGTGAGATCAGAGAGAGCCCTCTCTGATTTGGTAGGGCTAGCTACCAATTCCAAAGTTGGTTTGAGTTTACCTCCTTCGGTCTCCTTTCTCAACCTTGGGAAACTGGAGGGAGTGCTAACATTTTTGCATCGTTGCCAAGGAATGAAATGTTTTATCTTCTTCGGGAAAGATTGTTCAAGTTGTAGATCTAATTGTTGATGGTGGACAGTGATCAGACACATGGAGGCTGAAATTAGTCACCTGGTGACTCCAACCTGATTCAAAGACTCCACTGGAAGCAAGATCCAGAAATTAGGGTTTTATTGGTGATTTCACTAGCAAGAGAATCAGTAGCCTAAAGGATGCCTTAGTTCATCTATTGTTCTCAAGATGGATTCAATTGCTAGAAGGTATGATCCTATGAATTGTTCTCACATTCTTGGTTTTCCAAATCGAATCCTTGCATAGATTGGAAAATATATCTGCCCAAATTCATAGATGGAAACGAGGATGAGGCTATTCTCCATCTAATAAAATTTCATTGGCATATATATATATAAGCTTGGGATTAGGTTTCATGAGGATTGTTTGATGAAAATGTTTATGGCTACCCTAGAAGGGAAAACAATATCATGGTATGAAGGGTTGAAGCTAGGTAGCTTATTTTCTCTTAAATATTTCCACATACCCTTCTTCGATTTTTATGGAAAATCTCATCATTCATTCTTGTTGTTCAAAGATTGTTGTGAATCCTGTGAAGATTTCATTCAATACCTTAAAGAGGCTTTTGGTGATGAAGAGTGTCCGGATTGTGAGATTAGAGAGAGCCCTCTCTGATTTGGTAGGGCTAGCTACCAAGTCCAAAGTTGGTCTAAGCTTACCTCCTTCAGCCTCCTTTCTCAGCCCTGGGAAACTGAGGAATGCTAACAATATCTCTAACCTTGCCTTTGTGGTTTTGATAAATGGGGAAGCTTCTCTCTTTTTTTAATGCAAATTTAGGCCTTTTTTAGGGATGCCCCCTCTCCCCTCTCTTTCTCATT
Organism: Pinus albicaulis; assembly: GCA_034641835.2. NCBI lineage: Eukaryota > Viridiplantae > Streptophyta > Pinopsida > Pinales > Pinaceae > Pinus > Pinus albicaulis. Next base: position 818,899,560 of record CM076577.1, read on the forward strand.
GTTGTGAAGGGCCTCAGTAGATTGATATTGAAGGCTATTAGAATTAGCAACTACAAAGTTGTCTTTATATCTTAGAATCGTTTCCTCTTGTACCTCCTTTTTGTTGATGATATATTAATATTTTCAGATGGGAAATCCCTCACCTCAAACATCTTCAGTCACTTCTAGATTTGTTCAGTCATGCATCATGCATGATAATCAACAAACAAAAGTCCTCTATCTATAGTTGGGCTATCCCTGGTCATGAAATTTCCTCAATTGAAAACATTCTATCAACCCTTCTAAATAACATTGGATAAGGATTCAAATATTTGGGTTTCATCCTCAAGCCATGCAAATAGAAAAATCAGGATTGGTCATTGTTATTAGAAAGAATTGAAAAAAAATAAGGATATGGAGCAATAGATGGTTATCTCGAGCTGGGTAGTTGGTTCTTTTCAAACCAATTATTGAATCCATCCTTGTATATTGGGCTTCTTTGGCTTGGATTCCCAAGGGGATATTATACAAGATTCAACATCCTCGACCTAATTTCTTTGGTTCGGAAAGGAGAAAAAGTGTACCTTTGCACTCACTATATGGAATTATATTGCACTTTTAACGTCTATTGGTGGATGGGGGATTACATTGCTCCCAAAATTTGTACAATCACTAGCAGGGAAAGGTGTTTGGTGCCTCATTTAAGGAAATGGACTATTTGCGAACACCATGATTCAAGAATGCATTCAACCCTTATCTACTGTGGATCATATCCACACTCCCCATAAACCTGTCTGAAATGCTTGTATAGCCTGGAAAGAAATCCTTAAGGCATTCTATATTGTAGGTGACCTTTGTTGGAAGGTGGGGAATGGAAAAAATGTCCTTGGAAAGGATCTATGGATAAGTGGTCTACATTGGAATCACCTACATGACCCACTTAGCAAGCTCCTGGCTGGAAAAAATATGTTTACTCTTGCTTAAGTATCTATTGGTCAATTTTGGAAGTTAGCCATTGATATACAGTTAGATGATGAGAATATTGTAGCATGGGAAAATTAAGTGAAGATCCTCAGATTTGAAAGTGTCTCCATCTTCGACAGCGATGATTAGCTCATATGGATAAAAAGTCTCAATGGGCAATATGATCCAAACTTTTTGGATACCTATCTCTTATTTTTGAAGTTGAAAATCCTTGATGGCACTGAGGGGAAATTCTATGGAAACTGTTTTGTCCTTCAAAATCGGTTTTGTTTATGTGACTCGTTCTAAAGGGAAGGTTCCTACTTGTTACATATTACATAAAAGCCTCAACATCTATTTTATTTTCAAATTGAATGTAGAGTCAATATCTCACCTCTTCATAAATTTTCCTTTCACAAAGCAAGTCTGGACAAAAAAGAAGCGCTCATGCCTCCAAGCATTGGAGTGGAGTATTGAAAATATATCGCAGTGCTTAAAACCTTGGCTCTCAAGTCATTTTCCTGGTAATCTCAAAGGATTTCCCTTGTGTGTTAGTCGGGGCATTTGGCTTGAATGAAATGCAACTATATTTGAAAAAAATCCCCCCAATGCTCTCAAAGTCTAGATATCTCTGCTTTGCTCCCCTCTTCATCCTCCTCAAGTGGTCTTTCCCCTCCTGATTCTATTGACATTCTAACAAACTCTCCATGGGCATTCTTTGATGGTTTAACACAGGGCCCTCCATCCACTAGAGGTGCTAGGGGAATATTGCACTAATCAATTTCTCACTCTCCTTTTCTGCAAACATTGGTTCTCCTATGAGAAATCTCGTTGAAATATTAGCTCTTTATATCGTTACCCTTCTAGCTATCTCCAAAAATGTCAGATCCATCCATACCTATAGTGATTCTCAGGTGGTCATACGTTGGATGCAAAATAAAGCCCTACTAAGAACTTTCACACTACCACTGCTTATGGAAAATAAATCTAAAAACACAAATTTCTCACATATCTCATTTGACCATATCTACAGGCACAAGAATGAAGCAAATCGTCTCTCAAAAAATAGATTGGATTTGGATAGAGGCACATGCATTGTCATTAAAAATAAATAAGGCCACAAAACATAATTTATTTTTGGCCCTTTAGGTTTGAATGATTTATGAGAGATACTTACACATCATGGAACTCTTTACATGGGCTCATTTCCAATTCCAAATATTTTTTGGGATGGACATATTGTGTAGGGGTTCCTACTGCCCTAATATTGGGGCACTGATGATAATTGTTTTATAGTTGTGATAGATCATTATCATCATATTGACTTATAAAAGTTGTTTCTAAATACTCAAGAAAATTTTTGAACAATGTTATGTCATTGTCATTTTAGATCCAAGACTTTTGTGATCCATAAAATAGATAAATGTATTTCAAATTAATCACATTATTGTCATTTTTTTATGATAAAACTATATATAACAAAAATGTTTCTGGATATACATACAAATACAATCACTTTTATTTTATATAATAAAAGTTGCAGCCTTAAAATTTCCATTGCATATTCATTCATTCATTAGAATATCTGGAAGAAAAGCGCGTAGTCTAAAAAGGCCGCATTTTCACCCAGAATCCAGCAATGATTTTCAGAAAATCCGGCAAAAATTTGCCCAGAATCTTTTTTTTTGTAATTTTTTTTTTTTTAAATTAAAATTTGCCCAGAAGAGTTGTTAAACTCTAATATTTTAAGTGCCCTAAGGATTTTTGATAGCGCTGAATCCATTTCCAGCATCAAAAATGGATTCTAAACACTCCAAGCACCTGATTTTTCGAGTTTTAGTTGACCAGATTCCTGCAATTTTCTGCCATCCAAAGTATTTCACAGGCTCGGTAGACAACTTCGAAGACAAGTCTTAGAAGGACAAGAAGAAGTGGATTAGTTATCCGTTAAACAATCGTGGCATGACTGGTTGCTGTCCCTTTACGCCCCCATTTCTACAACGAACAACTAAAACACAAATAAAAATCGGGGTACGTCGATGGTCAGGAGAATCGCTCGGTACGTTGTCCAGGCGTATCTGGAGTTCCGGATCAACGGTTAGGGAGCCCACATCAGACGCCAACACAGTACGAGACATGATCAACAAATTGAGAAGACTTGTCCAGTTGTTTGACAGGGAAACCACCAGATCGGTTCAACTTCCGAGATTTAGACCGTTCTCAAATTTCACCGTATAATTTGAAAATGTGAATGTAAACAGGGAAGGAAAAGAGCGTAGTCTATGTCCGCCTCCCTCCGGATAGTGAGTCTTTTCATGGAAGTTGGCCCCTGGTATCCCAAAGCTTCCGGATAGCCTTCTTTGATGGTGCTTCCTCGGACGGCCACTGCGGTTGTGGTGTTTTACTCAAATTGGATCTCTCTGTCCACTACGGATTCTATTGGTCCGGTGGGGATAACTGTGGGGTTCCTTCTAATTATGGGGTTCCCTCCAATGCTCCAAATGGCTGGATCTATACTATATTCTGGTTGTGGGAGATTCCTTCTCGGTGATCCGATGGATTCGACCATGCTTTCGATGTCCCCGCTCTTTGTAATTGTAATTGGGCATAGATGATCTCGGAGTTGAGATCTGCCTTCATGGAGGTCTCTTTCGAACATATCTACCATGAGCAAAATTCTTTACCAGACCACCTTTCCAAGTGCCCATGATTCCTGGGTACAAGTTCTTTGAGGTCTTAGGTCTTTCATAGTGGAGCGATCTGCGGACAGGGGATGTTTGAGCTATAAGCTCTGTCCCCTGCTATTTCTTTTTGCCGTTTGGATTTTGCAAGAGCTGAAGCCATCTCTCTGTTTCTCTGTCTCTGTTTTATTTTCGCTGTTTCTCTTTGCAATGTATGTCTTTCTGAGAGGCAGGGTATTTTTTGCTGGCACTGAAGATCTTTGTTGCTTGTTCTGAAGGTCATCAGTAAGAAGTGTTGTCACCCTAGTTAAAGACCAATGGAATATTTAAAACATTTCTTTTAATATAAGAGTGTTTTGTTATTTTCTGCTGAAAAAAAAGAGTCTAAGGCGTAAATTTCGTGATTAGAAAATATTGAAAATTTTAGTGTAATTTTGGTAAAATTTAGCGAAAGTTTTTGGAAAGTTAAGTTTTAGATGTCAAGCTTCAAGATTTTGGGTGTCCCAAAGAAGCTAAGTTTTAGCTGTCAAGCTTCAAGATTTTGGGTGCCACAGAGATTTTTGATGGTGCAGAATAGATTTCCACCATCAAAAACATGATTCAAACGGTACTGTTATCAGAGCTTTTGAGACCAAATCTACTAATGAACTTGAGACAAAGCCAAACAAAAAGAATCCATTAAAAAGACTGACTGGGGAATGCCAAACAATAGGAGTCCATTAAAAAGACTGACTAGGGACTTTGAAGAAAAGGAAGTTTGTCTTTGCCAGACACCTGAGAGTATAATAGTCCATGAGCATTTTACAAAGCTTAATTTATTTATTATAAGTTTTGGAAGTTTTTCTGTTATATTGTTTGGTCTAGTTTTTCTAGAATTTGGTAGAAATTTGTTGGAATTATAAATTGTGAACTCTCCACAATTTGAGTACCTTAGGGTTTTTTCAGAGTGTTGAATCTATATATGTAGTCAAAATGGATTTTAAGCAACTAAGAGTAAAATTTCACTATGTTTAAACAACTCTCTTTGCAAAATGGGCAGAGTAATATATGTTTTGATTTTTGGGCAGTTCAAGTAATAGATGTTTTGATTTTTTTTATGAATTTGGTGATACACTTTGGGGTAAGATTATAATTTATTATTTATAAAATGTGTTTTTAATGCATAAATAGATATAGCACTCTAAAAAACTTTTCTGACATTCAGATTATAGGGATAATAAAACTCAAACTTGGCATTTTAAAAAACTTTTTCCTAAACTTGGAACAAAATTAACCAAAAAAAAATGGAGTTGTCTTTAGTGCGACTTTCTGGAGTTTCAGGTGCCGGAATCAGGTGAAAAAAATTGAGGTAAAATCTTGATTTATGTTATTTAAATTGGTTTTTTCACTGCATATATGGATTCAGCACCCTAAAAAACCTCTAGGGCACTTCCATTGTGCAAGGTTACCCATCAAACTTCTGTTTTCAATAAATTCCTGCAGGATTTAAAAAAAATTAAACCAGAAAAAACCACCATAAAACCCTTCAAAAAGTAGCACTAAAAACTACTTGAAAAAAGAGAAAATAACCAAAAACATCTACTTATTAATTAAATTGCTACTGTCTTATGTAATAATAAGACAATAGTAGACATCCATTTGATGAATAAAGAGAATAGATGAGATTGTTGTTATATTTCTGCTGCTGATGGTGTCATTACAGACTATGGGACTGATTCTGTTGGTAAAAGTATTTAATGAAATTGCAGTATTATTGTACTGAGTACTTTCGTTGTGTTAATTTGATTGCAGACCCCTGGTCTGCGGCACGAACTAAGGGAGAAGACGTTATACATAGGGTTGACCACTAACGAAAGTCCATTCGTGTGCAATGTTTGTTGAATCATGGCTTAGCCAAATGGGCAATCCTAACTCAACATATCATGGATTCTCTATTGTACCATGATGGTAGTATTTTTCATAACTTCAAAATAGAGAAATGAAAAGTAACTGAAAGTACAGTAATATTAACTTCAAAATAGAGAAATGAAAAGTAACTGAAAGTACAGTAATATTATGATGTGTAACAGAGTCTGAGTCTCTGTCCTGATTCCTTTCTACTGAGTCTTCTGTAATTGTTTTCTGTAGTTGTAAACGGCTAATGGAATCTACCTGAGTGTTCAATACTAAGCTTGAAGAACAAGTCATCTCATTAGACTCTTGAAAGACAGCTCATTCAATCCACAACCCAATCTCATGAACTACTTCAATGCCATGAATGCTATTGTAATACTTATTTTGACAACAAAACCATTACTTCAATGCCATGAACTGTATTGTAATACTTATTTTGACAACAAAACCATTAGTAGGTATGTGCCCTCTCCTTTAACCAAACAACAGAAAGATTGGAGTGAGTCAAAACACTTCAGTATGCAGGAAAATGTTTAGCTCATTGTTGATACAAAGATATGGTTTATCAACAATTTTCTTTAGCAGTTTCAAGGTTACTTCAAGTTGCCAACCTATGTAGCTTCTCAGTGCCCACCACTTGATCCTTCAAATGCTTTCTGACATGTTGTGCCTTTTTGCACTAGGAACAATGAGTTGCAACAATTCACACTCACACATATAGGAATTAAAATATTTTCGATGTAAAATTGTTCATTACTCCATATAATCTCATCCAATCTTCAATTGAGCCCTAAGGGTTAGTTCAATTGGTCAAGATCTCGTTGCTAAAGCACCTCACCATTGGGAGGTCACTGGTTCAATTATCCTCAACACCTTAGGGGTTAGGTGATCCCTTTGGGGGGATCTGCCTAGATTTTCCTATGGGTTACAAAAAATATTCTCTGGGTGCAAGGATAGAAGTATAAGCAAAACTTAATGAAATCATAAATGTTCTTCACAAAGAGAGTCTGTTATCAATTTCTACATAGAATAGAAACCTGGTAACTACCATGCAAGATAAAAGAATTGGCATGACTTGCTATCAACTTTATCTGAAAAACAAAATCCTAGAAATTCAAGCTTTAAAATGCAACTATATCATCAGTCGATCTCCGATGCACATCTATCACCTCGTGTGGATTAATGCACAAGAATGTAATCAATTTGATCAGCACAAGAACAATTAGCAATTGACTGTGAAGCATACTTACTACAGTAAAAAGGCCAATTAAGTACAATAATATAATCAATTAAATTAACCAATGTAGCCCACCTCTCAAGTTTTGACAGATTATATTTTTTATGTAGTAATTCCCAATGTTAAAACGAATACCTACCCGACCCCAAGCCAAAGCAAAAAGGAATACTTGTCCACCACCTTGCCATGATAGAGGGCGATGAAAGTATGGGAAACAAAAACTCCCTGGTGGCCCAAGTTCCTCTTCTATTACATGCTTTAAGCTGGGCCGTTAAAAAATTAATAAAATAAGTCAATATTGTCTAATTCTGTAGGTCTGACTTCGAATTTCCTGCCTTTTCCAATTCAATGCTCAAATTAATGTTCTGTACGATATGACAGGATGCCAATACAGTCATCACCTCTATAGTGGGGAACCAGCAACATGCAAATAGATCTTTGAAGCTTGTTATTGAAGTACCAACTCCAGTTTGCCTCCCTTAGAAGGGATATTGAATGTTTGTGATCCAGAAAGAAATTGTGATGAAGTTTCTGTCAACCTACTTCACTGCAAGAACACGTGCGCTTCTTAAAAGAAAAGGCTCAATGTTGGATCTTGTAACTTGTCAAAATTGTGTCCTCAAAAAGAATAAGTGTTTTGACTGCAAAGGCGGCATTCAAATGAATACAATATGAATCTTCCAAAAATACTCTACATAAAATTTTCCTCCAAGAATCCCACTGAAAATGCATTTAAGGCAATGACCTTGTGCAAGCTGACATGTTCAAATGCCAAGAAGCTCCTGCTCGGTACCCACAAAAACTTCTTCCCTAGTGACTGCAAATATGCATGCCTTTTAACATAGTGCTGTTCCCCAAACTGAGATGATCTTATGAACCAGATGGATGCTCTGGGCCACCATCACCTTGTGTGAACTTCTGCTGAGATTGTGTATGCCCTGCCAACTGTGGATGTGATGGACCTGGAGCAGGTGCTGCAGAAGGTACAACCTTCACCTGTCAGTCCGTCTTGTATGGAAAGAATGTAGGAGCAAATTCTTAAATCAAATAGCATCCATCGTAATCATACCTGCTGAAGGAACTGGTCCCTGTATAACAGGTACAGCTGCAGCGTACTGCTGAGGCATAGATGTCATGGCACCACCTCCAGGCCCAGGAAAATGCACAAGATGAGGTCCCTGAACTCCATAACCTTGATGGGTGGGAAAAGCAGGTCCACCTTGCAAAGCTTGGCCCATATGAGTGTACGAATATACTGGAGGACTAACAGTTCCAGATGCACCATACATTTGAGGATATTGGGGTGCAAGATAAGGATTGTATATATTCTGCAAAGATAAAGGCGGAAATCCATAATAAGATGGTCAGAAAGATATTTATTAACAATATATGGTAGTAGAAGGTGGACATAAAGAGCCAAAATTTGCCAAATTGGGGTACAAAAAGCCCTTTCTGAGAACAGATCTGCACCTGATGGTAAGCAATGTCTGGCACATAGGTCGTATACCTGCCATACCATGTTAAAGAAGAACGTGAGAGATTGAGTAACAGCCTTATTTACATCACTGTACATAAAATTATCTGTAAATAAAAAACTTGAGAGAAAAATGAACACACCCGTATGGAGGGTATGCAATGCCCTGCTGATAGGTATATGGATAAGATGGGGGCAGGGTTGAGCCTCCAGCATAGGCTTGTCCAGGTTGAGAAACCCCAGGATAGGGGCTCCCAAGGTGCAGCCGTCCTACAAGATAATAGGCATCATCTCAATGTTGAAATAGTTCTCTAAGAAGGAGAGAAGATTTTAAAAACAAGTTTTTCTGTCTATTGTATTCAGACCATAAAAATGTAAGCAGTGTCTCCCCACACTTTCGTCCAACATGTCTGTGGGGAAATCAAGGTATACTTGTATGTGCACATTTTCAGTGGAAAGCTACGAAATATTTGTTTACAACTCTTTTGGAATGATTGAAGCACTACATTTCTCACTAAGGGTACCATGATCGAACTTACAGAGGCTATGACTAGACCGTCGCCAGAGACAGAGACAAGCAATTTCTCATCTAACGTTCCAAGGATTTTCAAAGCAAATATGTATTTAGATGCAAGTTCATATATATAAAATGAACATGGCAAATGCCCTTTGATGCTGCTACATACGAACTAAGACTGTCAAAAATGTTGCAGAATGCATAGCTTGCTGGAATCACATTCCCAAATTCCAGAACCAGAAATTGAATATAAAAAAGTCCAGCTGACCTGGATGTTCTAGTGAATATATTAAAGGATTCATAACAATATAAAAATTTACTAAACTAAAAAGATTGTATATCCAAAACATTGCTTTCAATTTAAGGATGGATGTGTTGGTGCACTAATTGGAAGAGCGGATAACCGTGAACTTGTAAAGATAAGGAGAAATCTCTTCAAATGCATAAACACAATCTTTTTCTATGACCTGTAGCCTCATAAAAAAGATATTATCAAGCTAGTTTGTAGTGGTTACCGCACTGGTCCAGAAAGAATAACAATGGACAGAGGTACCCCTGCAGCTATTGATCAGTGTTTACGTTTGTTTCAGGGGGCATTGCAGGCACACCACTAGTTATGAAATTCCTAGTCAGAGAGGCCTGATTATCGCTCAGGATGATGTGCAAGCACAAGTGGCAGACCTCTGCAACATAGGCTAAGAAGTTATAGGTGGAGTTTCAAGGAATGCCAGTTAAAATGCAGAAAATATTTCCAGTGTTTTCTTGTCCCTTATTCAACCTATAATCACTCATATTCTTGTACATCCAATTAAACCTGGTAATTATAAACATTACACCAAGGCTACTCTGTTATTTTCTATACTCAGTATTAAGCCTCTCCCTTGAGGCAATATCAGGTCTCTTCTGACGTAACATTTGTTCTGATGAACAAAACTTATATTCAAACTTCAAAGTAGCATTTCAAGAAATAAACCGATCAAATTTATCAATGCAGTTAGTAGAAGAAACGAATCTTCAAGTTTTCCCAGTCTCCAAAGGCTATTGGGCCCACCATAGAAGGGTTTAACTCTTTTTTTCAACAAGCAAAAACCGAGGCTCCATCTCATCACACAAGCAGAGGGTGAGCATTTCTGCAAATCCATCAAGAACCCGACAATAACACCAGTTCTTGCAATTAAGGAAGAGCTGCCAGCATTGCTCCTCATTTTCTATATAACATGTATCAAGGGCACTGGAAAAAGTACGCAATGTTCAGTGTTGACTATGAGGCTGGAAGGAAGCCAGGAGCATTGATAATCCTTCTCATTCAATAAGGCTGAAAAGTGATACAAAAATGTGAGCCTGGCAAAAAAAAACTAGAGCAACCTTTGTCAATCCTAGTAATTCCCAGGATCCAAAAACTCGGAGCTTGTAAATGTTAAAAACAGCATACAAGCAGCACACCAAAATACTAGAAAAGGAAAATACCAGCCCTACCTTGAGGAGTGGAGGGCCGAGGCCGGCCAAGAGAAGCTATGTTGCAGTTGGCCCTTCTCCCATCTATGACAGGGGTTGGATCCATGCATGCTCTCCTTGCAGCCTCAGGATCGCGGAAGGTCACCTAAACCCATAGCACAGGAAAATAACAAAACAAACCCATGAGGCCAATCTGTACCCCAAAAGGAGGAAACCATTGCTGCCATGCAAATCTGAAAGAAAATTGAAAACCTCCACATATGCTAAAACCCAAAGGAAAATAAAAAAGTTATAAAAAAACTTACAAAACCATAGCCTTTGGAGCGTCCAGTGTTCTTGTCAGTAATCACCACAGCCTCCAGAATCTCCCCAAATTGCTCAAAATAACGACGCATTGTCTCCCTTTGGGTCTCCCATGCCAGACCCCCAACAAACACCTTTGTAAGAGTTGTATCCCCAAACTGCTGCGAACCACCTGTTGTTCTCATGTACTGCTGGTGTGCCATCCCTATAAAATCCTTCCTATTCTCTGCCCTAACAGCCTCCTCCTTCCACACCAGTGATCTAAACTTTTCCTTGAGATTCACCCACACCACAAACAAGTATAAAACCGTCCTGCCCAAAGGAGCAACTTCAGAACACTAAACTAATCAATTTGCCAGCCTCATATCCTTGCTTGCCCACCTGTTCAATCCCAGAAACCTCATAAAACAATTCATACCCACTGCTCCTTTTTCTTGTCACATGCTATTATTCTCTCTGCTCATAAATTAATAATTTAGGTCGTCTATGCCAGCATAAACAGCACAACAGCGAATGCCCGCAGTCCTATGAGCTTGAATATGCAAGGATCGATAAAGCAAGAAAACACCAAGTCTCCAGACTCTATATATACATATTAAAACAATTGACTCATCGCCATGAGAAAAGCTTAGGAGCTGTTGGCAATCATTTGCAGAATCAGAGCATCCATTAAACCATGCAGCAACCAGCCAGCCCATGAGATGGGCAATCTATAAATATTATTTGCTGTCCGTTCTCCATAAAATATATAAATCTCTATACATACATATATGTAATGTATATATGTATAAATATATATTTATATATATAATTGTCTATGTCGATATACACAAATGGTAGATTCTACCCGACGAGACTCACCTAAACCTCTGAAAAATCATTTCCCAGTGGATTGCGAGGATTTTGTGCATTAAATCAGCGCATTTACTACGTATTCCTCATTTTCAGAGACACCCAAGCATCCTTACCACCTTGTCACACAACTAGCATTCATAAATAACCCCCAACTTTAGCCCCATCTTACCGACAAATTGTGCCTGCTATCCACTCGATGAAACGTACGTGCACGGTGTTTAATGTCAATCTCCTCAATCCCCGGCCCTATTCTCACGCCCCCCGAAATAATAGTAATTTTGTATTAACAAAATTCAATTTTTTGCGGATTTTTTTAATTTTGCGAATTGCGTGACACACGAGGTAAGGGGGACCGCTTCCCACTGAATTTTTTACTCAAATTAATAATATGAAATTCATTTTCTCCCAAAACCTTTCCCGTTATTATGTATTTATATAATATTGGTGAACGTGCCTGCCTCGCGCCACGTGTCGTTCTTGTGCAGACGAGCCAGATATGCTATGGACGTGACAGCCACTCGGAGCGCGACGCGTGGCGAGAGGAGGCCGTGACCGGGGGAATCCGCTATATAACTGCCTCCACGTACGCTAAGGGAAGAGGGAATCGCAGTGACATTGTCCAACGAAGACGAGCAAGATTCCGTTGGGGGTGGTGTGTACGAGGGAAGGGCAACTTACAACTGGCCCATGGTATACGCGGGGGCCCTCACCCCTACGAACCAGGAGAAATGCTTGAGGGATGATTTATTGGCTTTGACTATTTCAATGTCCAGTTGTCTACCAAACTCCTTACCTAATTGCTCTTTGCATCGGGTTCTTAGCGGAGGACGTTTTGTGTAATATTTAGTCTTAGTTACCATGGTCAAGGGGGGTTACCTAGTTTTGTGTAATATTTAGTCTTACCTCACCTAGTCAAGGGGAATTAGAATTAATTCATATTTATTATTTACTATAATGTGATTTTTTGACTTTTTCGGTGTTGGAATTGATGTGGGAAGTCTGTGGAAAATTTTGAGGTGAAATCTTGATTTGTGTTTGTTTTTTTTACTATATATGGATTTAGCACCTTGAAAAGCCCCTAGGGCACTTCAATTGTGCAGGGCTTACCCATCAAGCTTGTGATTTCAGTAAATTCCTTTCAAATTTTAGAGAAATTAGACTAGAAAAACTTCCAAAAAATCTCACTAAAAACAACTCCTTAAGAATATGACATAACACATTAAAAGTTACTATATGACATCATAAATAAAACAATGACATTGTTATATGGCCCTGGGCCTTTTGCCAATCAACAAGGGGCACAAAATATTTCCCAATCAAAGTGTTGTTAGCCAATTTTTGCTCCAAATCTAGTTGGCATCATATCTAAATTCTATGTTCCATCATTTATGAGGGGGAATTTTGTCCGTGAAACTTGGCTTCTGGGAATTAACTTCCATATCCCTTTAGGTGAGCTCCTAGGAATTAGCTTTGATATCTCTTTAGGTGAGCAGGGCTTGTATAATATTTAGTCTTAGTTTCCATGGTCAAAGGGGTTTATGTAATATTTAGTCTTAACTTTCATGTGCAAAGTAATTAATTCATATTTATTATTTAATTGTTAAGAATACGTATCTAATTGTTAAGAATATGTGTTTCTTTTCCATAGTCAAAAGTAATTAATTCATACTTTAAATTATTATTAAAAATATATGTTTTTTTTTTTTTTTGGGGAATCACACATTCAAATTTGGAGAAAGTTAAGAGATGTAACACATAATAAATGAAACAATGGCATTGTTATATAGATAGGTTTTTTTTTTCCCTCAAACAAGGGGCACAAAATATTTCGCGCTCAATGTGTTTTTAGTCAAATTTTGTTCCAAATCTAATTGGAATCATGTCAAAATTCTACGTTCCATTTCTGTGATAGGAAGTTTGTCTGTGAAACTTGGCTTCCGAGAGTTTTGACCAATTTCAGTTCTCCAAAAGAATGATTAGAACACACAGAAATGAGACTCACAAGAAAAATGAGGCTAATAAAAACTGAGACAATTTGGGTACCCCATATCAAACAAAAAGATCTCCTACATCAATTTGGCCTTAAATTAGATTATAACCTTATTTTTTCATTATTATAATCCTTATCATCTTTTAAAAATAAAGAATGAATGTATTTTCATAAATGTATAGAACAACACAATGTAATATATATTTTCAACTAATGTTTAATTAGCCATTACACAATAATAATAATAACTAAATTAATATATAAAATTTCTTTGTTTATTGGGCAAAGATCCACTCACACATAATTATTTGATTGTAAAAATTTATAAAAATATATATACTCTACTTTCTTTAGATTTAAAACTATAACCTCTTACCAAAAAAAATTCACATACTCTAGTAAAAACACTCAAATTCAAATTGGACCATGAAGAAAATACCTATTAAATATTTTTTAATCAGAAACCCACACTAGATGAATGGGGCCTCCCCCTCAAAACAAAGGTTCCCCTCTTCACTTTGTACATGAATAACCTAATCAATAACAATTGTTGCTAGTTCGTGCCTCCATGTTAGTAACTTTGAATATTATAATCCCACACCACTTCACTTTTGACAATTAACGTTTATGCGGACCCTACTACAATCTAATTAGTTTTTTTAAATGGGCACGGTTCTGTGATTAGGCCTCACATCTAACCAATGCCCTGTAGAACATGCAAAATGAAGAGATTCTCTCTATGTGAACTATATCATTGGAGGACAGCGGTACCTTTCTACGTGTTCGGGGAAGAAAAGTGAAAGGTTAGCTTCCATAGTGATAGGGACTTCCGAAATAATCCTATTGCTTTATGTTGTTATATTGGTTCCCCACCTTGTACATGACTAGAAAAGGAAGGCCATACCACAAATATCTATAGGGACTATATAGGATCCACTTTTAATTTTGGGATAAAGTGTATGAGCAAAAAGGGAAATTATGATGAGTGAATGCTGAGATGATGAGACATGATAGTGTCATCTATAACGGTCAAGATAGGAAAGAATTTACAAGAAAGTTTAAAACAACTAGTGATTTAGCTTTGGGTTAAATTTGAGAATAATGAGCATAGAAAATGACAAATGGGGAGTTAGGGTGGTTTTTTCTTTTTCTTATTGTTTTGGAAAATGATTACAACTAATTTGGATGATAGCTTCCAAAACTGTGTGGAAATTTCTTCTCAAAAATAAGGTAATGAATCTCTATATCAAATTTATATATATATATTTTTTTTAAATATGATATCAAAATGTATTTAGTTTTACACAGGTTCAATCTTGAGGGATTTAATTTAGAGAGCTTTTCTCGAGATAATTTTATTAAGTTAGATATCAATTAGTTCACCTTAAGGCTTTGATCATGGTTAGCATTAGCTTATAAGACCTATCAGTTAACAAGGCCACCATTGGTTGGGTGGAACAAGAGAACAAAAGTTGTAGTTTTTTCTCTCCTTCATTGTTGTTGCATTCTCATGGTAAGGAAATGGTCATTAATGTTGATGGCCAATTGAAGTGACCTTCAAAGTTTACTTTTGGTGAGTGATTGATTTTGCACTACACTATTAAAATGAATAACCCCACTTGGTGTTCTCGATGACCGTAAGGATAATAATGTTGGAAACAGTAATTAATATTGAGAGGGGGTGAATTAGTATTAAGGCTAATTTTAATTTTGATTTTAATGCCAATTTATACTTTCATTTACTTTGGCATTTATTCATGTGAGCTATTAGTGGCATACTATGTGCACAATAAATTAAATCAACACATGAACATCTTGACAATACCATGTGCAATATACACATATGAACACAGATAATGAGGAAACCCATAAAGGGAAAAACCACCAATCTTTATTTATTATGATGTGGATCTGAAGCCACCATCGGATTACATCATTTCTTTTCATGAGCATCCACTCACAGGAAGCAACAACCCCCTTATGTTTTTCTAGCTCCCACTAGCAGGAAGCACCCACTCCCTCTTTGCAGACACCTGATCAGCTTATAAGAAGCACCAACTCCTTGATTTTGCAAGCATCAAAATGCAAGAGGAAACAATGTTGAACCCTTAGTTAAACTGAGAGGGGGCGTGAATCAGTTTAACAAAGTCATTGTCTTTTAAAACTTATCTTTTACACTAATTTACACTTTTTATACTCTTCACATCATCATTTTGTGATCGACTTAATATACTATGGAACAACAATCATAATAAATGAGCAATAGGTATTAAGCAGAATAAATACAGAGTATCAACACATAATCATCATGCATATAGACAACAGGTATAAGTGCAAACCCATAAAGGGAGAAAACCACATCTTATTATTGTTGTGATGCAAAGGCAAGCTCCAACTCCCTCTCACCACTGATTTTCTGTAGGCTCCAACCTACGGGAGGCTCCTACCTCAATTCTGCAAGCTAAAACTTGCAAGGAAGCTCCAACTCCCACCGATTTTCTGCAGGCACCAACCTACAGAAGGCTCCTACCTTAGCCAGCTACAACTGACTTCTATCAAGCTACAACTTGATATGGAAGCACCAACTTCCTCGCTCTTTCAATAAAAACACATGCTAATTTACCTGGATATCAGCTCTGTTCTATTCCTTCTTCACTGCTGTCCACCAGCCTTCATATCTGTCTTATATTATTTCTGAATCTTCACAGCATCTCTATCTTCTCCTACTTCTTCTTACACTCTCTGCCTCATTTCTCCATTCTCTAACCTCCCATTTTCTTTTCTTTTTTTGCATATCAATGTGATATCATTTATAGAGTTCACCTCATGACTGTTTTCATTCCACAGGGAATTCGAAGTGAACAGTCGTGACTCTTTGACTTTTGCCTTTGCTTTTCTTTATCCAGCATATTCCGAAAAATATTACAATATGTATACATTTCAAAATTATAGTGGGATATTTCTTTGCCTCTGGAGACTTGCCTTTGCATCACAAACAACATAAAATCAATAACACATTTACATTTTCAGTTACAATACGGATTTCAAATCAACCCTTTTAGTTTTTGGATCACTGTGTGTTTGTCTTTTCTGCTACTGTCACTGTCTTTTTCAGTTTCTGAACACTCTCCTGTTTTCTATGCATGTAGAATGCATTTCCCAAATTATGTTCCAAATCTGGCAGCTTTCTCAGAATTCACAATATTTTACATTGCAGAAGTTCTTCATATGGTTCAAAACCATTCAACGCATATACACTGCTTCTTCTATAAAACCAAATAACTCTTGGCATATAACAATAGACCTTTTTTTTAACATAGTACATAGCCTTTTGGGCCCACTTGCCGAACTCTATCTATTTCCCAATGCGATGTGCCTCCTCTGAAGATTTCCAATTGCGATTACACTCTTTGCAATGGTACCGATGCGATTAATCGCAATTGCAAACTTCAATGACATGTTTCGCTGCTCTGCCTTCACGCCGATGCGATGGCCCCACACACACACACACACACACACACACACACTATATATATATATATATATATATATATATATATTGGCTCATATGTACTTACAGCCTTACCTTTTATTCATTCTTCATCTTTGGTCTAAAATCTCGGTGCAATCATATATTAAACATTTTTCTTTTACATGGAGCTCACACTACAAAGACATTCCGCCTCATTTAACTTTCCAATTGCAATCGTAACATTCAGAGATCCTCTTATGCCTTTGGTCATCTGATTTTCGCCGATGCGATGAGCGAAGGTCCCACCATGCAATATTTCGACATTTCAATGTTATACGTTATCTTTCTCTTTTACCCATCGAACCGCTTTAACAAAGGAAAATCTTATATTTTTGTATTTGAATCTCTGCCGATGCGATGGGTCACTGTGGACCCCACTCCGTCTTATTTTATGATCCAACGGTTGCGATTGGATCACATCATCGCAATCACAACATCCAACAACACGTTCCCTTACTCTTCTGTTGCGCTGATGCGATTAGAAATCTCCGATGCGATGAGATCTCCACCATCGATCTTCAATCTCCGATAAGATCTTCGCCGTCGATCTTCAATCTTCCACTCTAGGCCTTAACATTAAAACTCTGCCTTTCGTGTGATGCGATCACCATTAGATTTTCACCAATCTTGAACCGACGGATATCGCGCAATAAACTTGCACGCGATTTGGACTTCAAAAATCGCGCGATAGAACTGGGTCCCACAACACGCCTTCCATTAACTATCGAATAGATTTGACGGTCAATAGCTTCTCGCATTCCAATAATGCTTTGGGCGCTCATCCAAGGGCTCTCACGCAATATCGCGCAATTTAAATGTACGAAACTTAATGCTCAAAAATTACGCGATGTAAGTGGTTTTTGAATACCACTCATTTACACGTGTCCTCCAAATAACGATATCGCGTTCGAAAAGTGAAAACAGCTTACCACTTGACGACTCGCGCGAACCCACTGGTATTGGGTTTTCAAAGCCGCTTTCCTTGCGAGCCCCGCTGTCCTTCCTTTGTTTGTTTAACTGGTCCATAGCGTTAATTCCTTTGTAAACGTTTCGGCAATACATTTCTTAAATGAAACTCTTTTGTACCCAACCTTCGGAACATTATAATATACTCTTGCCCTGTAGGACCCATGTACTTATATCATCACATCTCCGCTTCATAACTCTACCTCTCTGCTTCTTTCCCAATTGTGATATGCGATCGCATCGCATCTCCATTACATAGCCTCTGCTTCTATTCACTGTCTCTGCTTTGTCCGCTGCCTCTGTTTCTTATCTGCCTTACTGCCTTTGCTGCCTTGCTACCTCTCTGCTTCTTTGCTATCTCTACTGCTCTCTTTGTTGCCTCTGCTGCCTGCTTTATCCGTTGCCTCTGTTTGTTGTTGTTCCTTTGTTCTCCTTTGTCTTTCTTATTACATAATTGTCTGATCTTCTCCTTTTGCCATGTTGTTGGTTCTTTTCTATGATAGTTCAGGTGTTGCTCCTGTCTTTTCCTTTTCCATCAATGAAAATATTTCCAATAGTCTCCCCCTTCGGCATTGATGGCAATACTCCACCAATACTTCCTTCAATGCCCTCTGCTTGTCTACTTTCGCTTGCTTTTCCTCCCCCTTTGACATCAATGGAAAATGGGTTACACATGTCCTAGTGTGGTTTCCAAACTTTTTCCATTATACTCTGATCTTGAGGACATGTTCCATGCACTGCTCACTTGCTCTGGCTCTTTTGTGACAATCTTTGTAGACTGATCCCCCCCTGGAATGACATTTTCTTTTCTGTTATCCCCTTGGAATGATGCTTTTTTTTCATGTTAGAGAGTAGCATTTGCAAACACTACCCCTATTTTGTCTCTTAGATATTCGAATGGTTCTTTAGCAAGAGGTTTTGTGAATATGTATGTTGTTTGTTCCTTTGTTGGTACATATTCCAACTTCACTAATTTCTGTGCTACTTGTTCTCTGAGGAAATGGTACTTGATTAGGTTGTGCTTTGTTTTTGAATGAAGTACAATATTTTTTGATATACTTATTGCACTTGTATTGTCACATTTGATAGAAAAAGGTTCATCAATGCTTACCTTCATGTCTTGGAGAGTTTGTTTCATCCACATTACTTGTGTGCAACATGTTGCTGCTGCTATGTATTCTGCTTCTACTGTAGATAGAGAGATAGAAGTTTGCTTCTTGCTTAGCCATGCCACTAGACTTTTTCCCAAATAGAATGCACCTCCACTTGTGCTTTTCCTGTCATCCACACAGCTGGCCCAATTTGCATCTGTATATGCTGTCAAAGTGAAGCTCTTACCTTTTGGATACCATAGCCCATAATGTGTAGTTCCTTGTAGATATCTGAATATTCTTTTGACTGATAGTAAGCGATTTTGTTTTGGTGCTGCTTGATATCTTTTCACAAGTCCTACTGCCAACATAATGTCTAGTCTAGAAGCTGTTAGGTATAGCAGACTTCCTATCATGGATCTGTAAATTTTTTGATCTACATCTATTGATCCATCATTAGCACATAGTTTGCATCCAGTGATCATGGGAGTTGACACAGTTTTGCAGTCTTCCATTTGGAACCTTTTCAACGTCTCTCTTAAGTATTTTTCTTGTGAGATGAATTTTCCTGTGTTCTTTTGTTGAATTTGAAGTCCTATATAGAAGGTGAGCTCTCCAATCATAGACATCTCAAATTCTCATTTCATTTCTTCAGCAAATCCTTTTGCTAGCTCATCCTTGTTGCTTCCAAACATGATGTCATCTACATACACAACTATAATAAGGAGATCATTTTCATTAGCTTTTATGTACAGATTGTTGTCTACTCCTCCTTTCTTAAAACCTTGTTTTTGCAAGTATTTGTCTAGCCTTGAATACCATGCACGAGGAGATTGTTTCAGACCATATAAGGCTTTCTTTAATCTGCACACATATTCATGTTTATCTGTTAATGAGAATCCTTCAGGTTGTTCCATGTAGACTTCTTCTTTTAGATCTCCATTCAGGAAGGCAGACTTCACATCCATTTGATATACCTTAAAATCATTATAACATGCAAAGGCTAGAAACATTATGATTGCTTCCATTCTAGCTACAGGGGAAAAGGTTTCATCATAATCAAGACCTTAAATTTGTGAATATCCCTTGCATACAAGTCTGGCTTTATTTTTGATTACCTGTCCTTGTTCATTCATCTTGTTCTTAAATATCCATTTGTGCCAATGACATTTTTCCCAGTGGGTCTTGGAACTAATTCCCATGTATTGTTCTTCTCAATTTGGTCCAATTCTTCATTCATAGCACTCACCCAATATTTGTCTTTGCTGGCTTCTTCAAACTTCTTTGGCTCTATTTGAGATAACATGGCTAGGTATACTTCTCCTGTCTGTTCAGCTAGCTGTCTTCTTGTCTGGACTCCCACACTCTTGTCCCCAATGATTTGATCTTCTGGATGATTCTTTTGAGTGTATCTTGAGGGACCTTTTGAGTTTAACTCAGTATCTTCTGTTGTCTTGCTTAGTTCATCATCATCTTGGTTCTCTTCTTCATGATCTTTTGGAGGATTGCTGCAACTTGTACTTCTTGTCTTGTTTGGTAGATCTTAATCAAATCTTACATCAATGCTTTCCACAATTTTGTGTAGTCTTTTGTTGTAGCACCTATAACCCTTACTCTTGGATGCATATCCTAACAATATTCCTTCATCTGATCTTGCATCAAACTTTCCCAAATTTTCATTATTATTTTTTATGAAACACTTGCTTCCAAAGACTCTAAAGCGCTTGATTGATGCTGGTTTACCATGCCATAGTTCATAAGGAGTCTTGTCACAGTTTGGTCTTAGATGAGCTTTGTTTAGAATCTGAACAACTGTGTGTACTGCTTCTACCCAGAAGGTTTGGGGAATGTTACTTTCTTGCATCATAGCTTTGGCAATCTGTTGTACTGACCTGTTTTGTCTCTCTGCCACTCCATTCTGTGGAGGCGTACCTGCAATTGTAAATTTTTGTTTTATCCCATGCTCATTGCATAGGTTTGCAAAATCATAGTCTGTGAATTCACCTCCTCTGTTTGATATGATGCACTTCAGCTTGCATCCTGTTTGATTTTTTGCCAATGCCTTGAATATCTTGAATTTCTCAAGTGCTTCTGATTTATATTTGAGAAATGCTACCCATGTCATTCTGGAAAAATCATCTATTATCAGCATGAAATAAGATTCTCCACTTGGTGCTTTAGTTCTTAAAGGTCCACACAGGTCCATGTGAACAAGATGAAGAGGTCTACTTGTAGATAGTTGCTCTTTGGTCTTGAAATATGTGCGGGTCTGCTTTCCTAGTTGGCAAGATTTACATATGGTATTTGAAGGCTTATTTATTGCTGGCATATCTCTGACTGCATTTTTCTTGCTCACATTGATGATATGGTCAAAGTTAAGGTGCCCCAATCTTTTATGCCATAACCATGATTCCTCAAGTTTTCTTAGGTGGCATGCTTCATTCTCTTCTTTTACTATATAGACATTACTTTCTGTTCGAATACCTTTGATCAAGGTCTTTCCTGTGGTGCTTGATCTTACTTCACAATCTTGTTCTCTAAACAGGACTTCACAGCCTTTGTCACACATTTGACTGACACTTAGCAGATTTTCTTTCAGTCCATCCACAAGTAGTACATCTTGGGCCTTTCCTCTTCCATTATCTAGACTGATTGAGCCTTTTCATTTAATTTTGCCTGCTTTATCATTACCAAAAGTTACATTTCCATATTTCTTTTCATCAATGGTTATAAACTTTCTTCTATCTCCAGTCATATGCTTTGAGCATCCACTGTCCAAATACCTTTGGCTTTTCTAATCTTGGGCTATTAGAGCCAGGTCACACTTATTCAACTTCTTTTTCCACTGTAGGCAGCTATTTGTTTGGCACCTATTTTGGGAAGATGGACCACATCCGTTGAGAGGACATTGTGAAGACATATGTCTGATTTTATGGCATACACAACATTTGATCATATTTTTAGCAGAATTATGAATACGAGTAAATTATCCATGATTCATAAACCTCCTTGTGGTTTTGAACATCAATCTTTGTCCATATGTCCTGCACTCTATGACTTTATGGCCAAATTCCTTGCAGTAAAAACAATATCCATAAAAACAATTTGCATACCTGATGAAGGGTTGTCTTCTCCATGTGTTTGCTTGAGGTAGTCTTTTCACTGTTTACATCCTTTGCTGGTTGGACCTGATTTGATTTGTCTTACAAAATGCTGCAATATGTCCAGGTTTATGGCAACAAAAACAAGTGATCCTTCTCATAGGAGGAAAGAACCTTCTTTGACAGCTTCCAAATTTATTCAATTCATCCTTAGGAGCATATGACCCTTTAACAGTTGATTGTTTCATTCTCTCATTCTCTGTCCTTTCATGTTGCTGCTTGTTTCTATTTGTTTCTTTACAAATCATGTTCTTGATGGCTTCTACTTCTATAGGAATCTTCTGAGCTGCTTCATTATCCTTTACAACTTTTACAAAAATGATATTCCTGTTATCTTCTCCCTTGGTCTTGCTCGTTTCTCCTTCATAGCTTATACCAGTCTTTATCAGAGGAGACCTTTGAGCATTTAGAATTTGGTCCAACTGTGCAGAGCTTTTCATTTGAGGAGTGTTCATTAATAATTCTCTTTGGGATTTTTCTAATTTCTTTCTCAGGCACACTACTTCTTCTTCCAATTTCTCTTGCTTCTGAATTTTATCCTTAATTTGCTTAACTAGAGTGTATTCTACCTTCTTGGCTTCTTCAAGCTCTACTTTCAACTATGTGAGGTTTTCTGTGTTTTTTTCTTCTCTTACATATTTGAGGAGAATGTCTTTCTGTTTTCTGCATTTTAGTTTAAGTCTATCTATTTCCTCCAGGGCACTTCTTAGCTCCCCTTCAAGATCTACTTCACCTTCTTCCTCATCTTCTAGAAAGAATCCTTCAAGCTCTTCCTTTCCCATCAATACAAATTCAGAAGTTCCCTCTTCATTGGAGGATTCATCTGAGCTTTCAGATGCACTTCTGTCTTGTTGAGCATAAAATTTTTTTCTATTGAATTTCTTCCCTTTCTGCCAGTTCTTTGATCTGGTTTTCTTTGATTCTTGAGTCTGATTCTTTGTCTTCTTATGAGGGCACTTATATGCGTAGTGTCCAACTCTTCCACAGTTAAAGCATTTAAATGGAATTTTACCTTTATACTTGCTTGAGACTCTTTCCAATCTTCTGACAAATTTGGCCTCTTCTTCATCAGAGCAGGAGCATGTAACTTCTTTTCCTTCTTTGTTCTTATCTATCTTGAATGTTGCCTCCCTCACATTTGACTTCCTCTGTGGCAGTCTCATCTCATAGGCTTTTAGGTTTCCAAGTAATTGGTTCATGGTCAAAGTTTCCCAATCAGATGTTTCTTCTATGGCTGAAACCTTGGGGTTAAAGCAGGATGGTAAAGATATTAGAATCTTTTGAACAATTACACATTCTTTTATGGTTTCTCCTAGAGCTTTCATGTTATTCACAACTTATGTAACCCTTAAAAAGAAGCTGGAAATGTCTTCATCATCATTCATTTTTATATTTTCAAAATTAGCTCTATAGACTTGAATTTTGGCTATCTTCACCCTTTTGTCTCCCTCATGGATGTTTTCTAATGTATCCCAAATTTCTTTGGCAGTATCTTTGTGCATTACTTTGATAAATTATGCCTCAGACGGTCCATTTAAGAGTGCATTCATGGCTTTTTCATTAGCTACAAAATCTTGTTTAGCTTCTTTCTCTGAGTCAGTCGTCTTTGGGGCATATCCCAATTCCACAGCAGCCCAAACTTCTATTCCTAGAGACATTATGTACGTCCTCATTCTTATTTTCTAGAAGGCATAATTTGCACCGGTGAACAAAGGGGCTTTATTGGTTGAGCATCCTTCTTGACTAGCCATTCTGGGGACCTAGGATCTCCTTCCAGTTATTAAACTGATACAGAAGGAACCGGCTCTGATACCAATTGTTGAACCCTTAGTTAAACTGAGAGGGGAGGGTGAATCAGTTTAACACATTCATGGTCTTTTAAAACTTATCTTTTACACTAATTTACACTTTTTATACTCTACACATTATCATTTTGTGATCAGCTTAATATACTATGGAACAACAATCATAATAAATGAGAAGCATGTATTAAGCAGAATAAATACAGAGTATCAACACATAATCATCATGCATATAGAAAACAGGTATAAGTGGAAACCCATAAAGGGATAAAACCACATCTTATTATTGTTGTGATGCAAAGGAAAGCTCCAACTCCCTCTCACCACTAATTTTCTGTAGGCTCCAACCTACAAGAGGCTCCTACCTTAATTCTGCAAGCTACAACTTGCAAGAAAGCTCCAACTCCCACCGATTTTCTGCAGGCACCAACCTACAGGAGGCTCCTACCTCAGCCAGCTACAACTGACTTCTATCAAGCTACAACTTGATATGGAAGCACCAACTTCCTCGCTCTTTCAATAAAAACACATGCTGATTTACCTGGATATCAGCTCTGTTCTATTCCTTCTTCACTGCTGTCCACCATACTTCATATCTGCCTTATATTATTTCTGAGTCTTCAAAGCATCTCTATCTTCTCCTGCTTCTTCTTACACTCTCTGCCTCATTTCTCCATTCTCTAACCTCCCCCCCCTTTTTTTTTGCATATCAATGTGATATCATTTATAGAGTTCACCTCATGACTGTTTGCATTCCATAGGGAATTCGAAGTGAACAGTCATGACTCTTTGACTTCTGCCTTTGATTTTCTTTATCCATCATATTCAGAAAAATATTACAATATGTATACATTTCAAAATTACAGTGGGATATTTCTTTGCCTCTGGAGACTTGCCTTTGCATCACAAACAATATAAAATCAATAACACATTTACATTTTTAGTTACAATACGGATTTCAAATCAACCCATTCAGTTTTTGGATCACTGTGTGTTTGTCTTTTCTGCTACTATCACTGTCTTTTTCAGTTTCTGAACACTCTCCTGTTTTCTATGCATGTAGAATGCATTTCCCAAATTCTATTCCAAATCTGGCAGCTTTATCAGAATTCACAATATTTTACATTGCAGAAGTTCTTCATATGGTTCAAAACCATTCAACACATATACACTACTTCTTCTATAAAAACCAAATAGCTCTCGGCATATAAAAATAGACCTTTTTTTTTTTAAACATAGTACATAGCCTTTCGGGCCCACTTGCCGAGCTCTATCTATTTCCCGATGCGATGTGCCTCCTCCGATGAATTTTGATTGCAATTACACTCTTTGCTATGGTTCCGATGCGATTAATCGCAATCACAAACTTCAATGGCATGTTCCGCTGCTTTGCCTTCACGCCGATGAAATGGCCCCACACTGCATATATATATATATATATATATATATATATTGGTTCATATGTACCTTACAGCCTTACCTTTTATTCATTCTTCAGCTTTGGTCTAAAATCTCAGTGCAATCATATATTAAACCTTTTTCTTTTACATGGAGCCCACACTACAAAGACACTCTGCCTCATTTAACTTTCCAATCGCAATCGTAACATTCAGAGATCCTCTTATGCCTTTGGTAATCTGATTTTTGCCGATGCGATGAGCGAAGGTCCCACCATGCAATATTTCGACATTTCAATGTTATACGTTATCTTTCTCTTTTACCCATCGAACCGCTTTAACAAAGGAAAATCTTATATTTTTGTATTTGAATCTCCGCCGATGCGATGGGTCACTGTGGACCCCACTCCATCTTACTTTATGATCCAACGGTTGCGATTGGATCGCATCATCGCAATTGCAACATCCAACAACACGTTCCCTTACTCTTCCACTGCGCCGATGCGATTAGAAATCTCCGATGCGATGAGATCTCCATCGTTGATCTTCAATCACCGTTAAGATCTAAGCCGTCGATCTTCAATCTTCCACTCTAGGCCTTAACATTACAAATCCGCCTTTCACGTGATGTGATCACCGTTATATTTTCACCAATCTTGATCCGACGGATATTGCGCAATAAACTTGCACGCGATTTGGACTTCAAAAATCGTGCGATAGAACTGGGTCCCACAACACGCCTTCCATTAACTATCGAATAGATCTGACGGTCAATAGCTTCTCGTGTTCCAATAATGCTTTGGGCGCTCATCCAAGGGCTCTCGCGCAATATCATGCAATTTAAATGTACGAAACTTAATGCTCAAAAATTACGCGATGTAAGTGGTTTTTGAATACCACTCATTCACACATGTCCTCCAAATAACGATATTGTGTTCGAAAAGTGAAAATAGCTTACCACTTGATGAGTCGCGCGAACCCACTAGTATTGGGTTTTCAAAGCCGCTTTCCTTGCAGGCCCCACTGTCCTTCCTTTGTTTGTTTAACTGGTCCATAGCGTTAATTCCTTCGTAAACATTTCGGCAATACATTTGTTAAATGAAACTCTTTTGTACCCAAAACTTCGAAACATTATAATATACTCTTGCCCTGTAGGACCCATGTACTTATATCATCGCACCGCATCGCATCTCCGCTTCATAACTCTACCTCTCTGCTTCTTTCCCAAATGCGATATGCGATCGCATCGCAGACCAATCGCATCGCATCTCCATTACACAGCCTCTGCTTCTATTCACTGTCTTTGCTTTGTCCGCTACCTCTGTTTCTTATCTGCCTTGCTGCCTTTGCTGCCTTTGCTACCTTGCTACCTCTCTGCTTCTTTTCTATCTATGCTACTCTCTTTGCTGCCTCTGCTACCTGCTTTATCCGCTGCCTCTGTTTGCTGTTGTTCCTTTGTGCTCTGTCTTTCTTACTGCATAATTGCCTGATCTGCTCCTTTGCCTTGTTGCTGGTTCTTTTATGTGATAGTTCAGGTGCTGCGCCTGTCTTTTCCTTTTCCATCAATGAAAATATTTCCAACAAACAACCCCTAAGTTGTTCTTCAAACACCCACATAAATGGAAGCACCAACTTCTTGTTTTGTATGCACCAACCTACTATTCATAAGGAATTTATTGCTCTCTATTTTGGCTCCCACTTGACCTGATTTCAACTTTGTATTAACCAATTCTTAGCCCTTTATTATCCTTAATAGACACACTCAACAAACCTCTTATATTCAGCAACATAAACAACACTTGACCCTTTATCCTCAACCCTCTCAATAGCACTCACAACTCTCGGTCCTCATACAGTTTGCATAAAAGTTGAACTCGACCTTCTCTACTCCACGAGCTCTGTTGGCCTTTCTCTATAGCTCACTCTCACATAGAGCTATCCTCACACTTGATTTTGTTGCATTCCCACCCAATCTCACCCTATGTGCATGTGTCTTTTTCCTATGTAATAAAGGGATTGTGTAGGGACTCATGCCTGCTTCACACTATGGAGGAAGTACTATAGTATGGCTCACTGATCTTCATTAAAAAATTGAGTATGGGCATAATTTACTCAAACAAAAAGCTTGTGTATGGTTTCCATTAGTGCTTGGTAAGGTTCACGTTACTTGAGGAGAAAGAACTGCAACATGCTATCAACACTCTTAAATTTTTTGGTATGGCTCCCCTTGCCTGTAACTAGAATGTTGTACAAACATTGTGCTCAATAATGGCTCCCCATGTTGTGGAATGTTTTTCAATGTGAAGAGCCATAAATAAATCCATTAGCCTCGACCAACTCCATTAAACTTCTATACTTTCCTGATGAGTATTTTACTTCAACCTGAGAATGCCATCTCCATGCTCCTTAATTTCATATTGAAGTCCATACACAAATTGTTATAGAGTTGAGTCTTTGTAAATCGTGGTCCTCGTTATTTCATTACACTATTGTAATCACCGCCAACGATGTCTAATTCAAACTTTTGAGCATCTTAACCTCATCCCTTTCAATCCTCATCCCTTCAGTGCAAATGACCAAGTGTTGAGATCGTAATCCAAACAAGAGAGGATCTCAAATTTTATTCCGTTGACTGAGCTCCCATGCCCTTATAGACTTGGTGTCATATGCCTGAGGGGATAGAAATAGGAACTAGTTGAAAGGAAATCAACTTGGTGATTTGGAAGTTGAGAGACCTTTTAGTTTGTATGTGGTTCGAAGGCTTGACCAACGACCAGCTCTGAGCCAGCATTAGGATATCATGCCTTTAACTCTTTGTCACATTTTATCTATATGACTAGGGTCCATGATTGTGCCTTTAGTCATAAAAATTTTTCTCGTGGGCTTGAAGGTTTGGGCATTTTTTTTCCTTTCTAGTGTTTTGTAGGTCCGAGTGACCAAAAGGCTTGAGTAAACAAATAGTAGTGAAAAAAATGAATAACTAGATGAAATCGTTAAGACCATGTGGCCAAATCCAAGTGGTGCCACATATCATTCTTGTTAACCAATTATCATGTGCCATCATTCTTCCTGCACCAAGGCCCACACTAGTTGGGAGGTCGGAGGTTGACCCACTTTCCTGTTGTGTGCCAACACTTATCCTTGACTAGCTTGAAGGCCCAAGTAGCCCAAAATGATAATATGGGAATACTTCACCAAACCAAACCCCTAGCATGGAAATTTAATACTTTGTCACATCATCATGCTTACATAACTTATGCATCATGCTAACATCATCAATGCCTATGTGGTGCAACGTGTCACCTAGAAATAAGCCACTTAGGCACCTGAAAAATATGAAACTTCATGCCACGTGTCCCATGCCTAGGATGGCATATCACTTTTTGCTAACATCATCTTGCCATTCTATCACTTGTGTATAGGAGGCGTTTCTTCGTAAAGTGTTTAAGGTTGAAGTCTAGTGGAAACCACTGAGTGGTTTTGAGAGACCCCCCCTCCCCCGCCTCCTCCAATTTTGAAATTCAGGAGGATTGTCCCTCAACTCATCTGGACCGTTGATAAGGGAGAGTGGTTTGGGAATAGATCCAAATGAGATACCCCCCCTCCATTTAATCGCAGTTGGGCTTGGGCCCATCAAACCATTAGGTGGTGACTTGGAATACATGGCATTTGATCAGCCAGTGTCTGTATCCCGCCTTTAGCATCCATGTTGTCATCTTGGATAATAGAATACCGTTCATACCGCGCACTAACGTCCGGCCTTTAAACGCTCGTGATATCCATGGACATCCGTTTGATCAATAGGAGAGGCGCGACGCCATACGGATCGTTGGATCCCCTCAATACATAACCAAGGTATGTGTCATATGTTGTTGTGGGCCCGAAGTGTTTGATGAATTAATCCACTTGTATTAAAAGTTAAGGGGTCAGAACCTTATGAATAAGGGTTGAGAGTTGGCGCGTAAAATGCGTATTATAAAAGTAGATTCGGGGAGTATATATATATCATGGTTGATATGGGTCAGTGAGCCTTAGAATCGGAAGAATGATGTGTTGTGGGCTCGACTGTTAACTATAGCGAGTTCTATATGTATTAGGGGTCGCACCATAATCCCGAGCTGAATTAAAACGATTGTTGGGCTTCATTAAAAAAGCATATTGTATACTTTAGGGGGGTTCATAGCCTTAATTACGAGAAGTGTCTGAATGTGTTGAAATTTCCCAAGTTTAAATTTATTTGGGTAAAACATGGGAGAACGCATTACAGTCATATGCATAGAGTGAAAATGTGGGTTAAGTGTAGGAGCCTGGGCATCAAATTCCTTCAAATATATAACACCCTTCAATTATTTAACTAAGGCTCAACTCCAAATAAATATGAAACATGCTCAATCAATGCCACATAGTCATTATAACAATCTCCTTGACACAAAAATTTCATCTATGCACTAGGGTTTACATCACTGCACTTTGGTTGACATCAATGCCAACACACCAATGCCATATTCCAACTTAACAATGCCAATAGTATCCCCCTTTGGCATTGATGACACCTCCTTATGCTACATCAAGCCATCTCAATAACTCATTCTCCCATAAGATACATCCAATGATGTCTCTCTCTCCCCTTGTGGCTAATTTCTTTCTCTCCACCTATGGTCGATGTCTTTCTCTCCCCCTTTGACATCAATGAAAAAGTGTTACATTCAACACTTTCCTTATGTGCATTCTCCTTATGAGCAACCAAATTTTTCTTACTCTTTTCCTTTGCAATCTCCTCTTTCTTCAAGGGTTGATATCTCTCTGATGAGGAACTTGAAGGCTAACATCCAATCTCATATGAAAATCACAATGATTTTCAATCTTGGCCAAAGACACCTGCAAAAAAAGCATTAGTAGAAAAACCTTCTGATATTTTATTTTATTTTTATTTCTCCAAGAAGGACAATCTTCCCTCTTTGAAATCAATGTCAATGGGTAACAATGCCTGCTATCAATAAAAAATTGCATTGTGTATTCTTGTAGTTGTTTCTCTTCTCTAGAATACTGTATATATATTATATGCCCCCCCTGAATGTATACTATTTATCTTGAATTTTCATCTAGTTATAGACACTCTATGGTTATTGAATCTGCACGTGAGGACCAATGGCCAATCACTCTTATCCACCAATACATCTTTGCACCAATGCAAGTTTCAAATGGTACAACTGCTACTAAAAATACCAATTTTTATTGTTTATGATGCAACTTTGGCTTACTCTTCCATTGTTTTTGCAGACCTTTCATTTCCTGAGAAATCAACTCTTCCTAATACCAATGTATGACGCCTTATCCTATTAATTATGTATCTCCCTTGAGTCTATGAACTCTTCTCCTTTTTATTCTCTTACCATCTACCATCTTTCTTCTGTCAGAGAACTGATCCTGCAAACTTGTTTTTGCTTTGGGATTTTTATCACTCTGTACTTCATCTGTGGCTCATCTTCTTCATGAAACATGAAATGATGTTGTGTACTCCCCTTGAACAACGCTAGTTTCCCTTTCCTTTCTCCTATAATGTTTATATATAGAACTAAAACAATTCATATTTGTACTCAAAAAAGGGATTCAATCATACCTCCAATATTCATATGCACCTCTTTGTCTATTCCTTCTTGAGGCTTGCATCTAACTTCTTTGGCTTCACTTGAGGCCATTCCCTTCTTTTAATGAAGAGAAATTGAGGATCTAATCCCTTTGATTATGTTATTCTCCTTTTGCTTCCACATCTTGGTGGGTTGAGTCCTGATGGTAAGAGATTGAATTGCACTTCCCCTCAATTTTCAATTTCTTATTTACCCTTCTTTGGGCTCCATCTTGGCTACACAAGGCTGAATTTCACTTCCCTTCAATTTCTTCTTTCTTCACCCAAATTTTTTTCCTTTTTTTTCACTTTATATGCAAAGAAGAATTAATTTGCTTCCTTTTCTTGATTTCCTGAAGCTTACACTTAATGTAGTTGGTATTGCAGATAGGTCCACCACTAAAATATGAGGATCATTCCTCTTGATTCTTCTTTGATTTTTCTTCAGATAGAAATCAACTCTTTGTTGATTTCTTCCTCTTCTATTCAATGTGTTTCCTTTACATTAATAATTGAAAGCGAACTCACCTTCCTTTGTGACATTATTCCTTATCTCCTTCAATTGTTGAGCTTCCCTTTTTTATTGCACATTTTGTGAGGAAGGCATTGTATTACCATATTTTCAACCTCCTTCCTTGTGCCCAAAATTCCCATAGTTGTAGCATTCAACCTGACTTATGAATGGAGCAAAGGGGTTTCAATTTATCTTAACATTTCCACCATATATTATCTTTTTGTTATCATGCCTTCTTCTTGAGTAAATATTAGCTCTCTTATTTCTAATACTATATTACTCTTTCCTAGGCATCATATGCATTCTTGGATTTCTACTACCTAACAATTCTTTTTTTTTTTCATGCCATCTACAATCTATGTCTTTATGCCCATAATTGTTGCAAGACAAATAATAGACTCGAAAGAGATTTTGATACTTGAAGATACTTTGTCTTTGAGGTATTTTTCCTTGAAGGGAAGAGGACCTTTTCTGGTCCTTCAAGTGTATTTCATGGTTGTTTGAATTGTTTCCTCTAGTGATTCTTTGTTATTGTTGCCTCTAGAAATTATTTGTTGTTGTCGCCTCTTCTAGATATTAATCTCCTTTCCTTTCTTTTGTAGCTACTGATTTCCAAATCCATTTATTTGATATTATTTCTTAAGGTTTTCATTCGCTTGTATTTGTTGTTAATTGCTATTTTTTTATTTTTTTTGTTCATTCCTTTGTACCTGTTGTCCAACAACTATGTTTCCTTTATTATTGTTGCATCCTTCAACTTTATCAGCCTAGCTAGTTGATTCCTTGACCTCTCCTTTCTTGGAGCTTGAATATTTTCTATATCCAAACCCAATCTTGATTAGAGGAGACATCTATATGACGAGGATGTAATCCAAGGCCATTTTTCTCTTCTTGAGCTTCTGATATTGATACAATTAATCATTAAATTGTTTTACATCATGTCTCAATGAGACTAACTCAACTTATAGTCTTTCATAGTAAGCTTCTCATTCAGTCAAATTATTTGCCAAATCCTCATTCATTTTGTTGACTTCTTCTTATTGAGCATTGATATAAACAATATTCTTGCTCAAACCATCATTCTGAAGCTCATATTCTTGCAGTTGCACCTTTTTATTTTGGTTTTATTTTGCAAGCACCTTGATATTTTCTAGAGTAGATATGAGTTTCCTCCTGAAATATATATTCTCATGTAAATCTTATTCTTCCTTGCTAGAGGTACTGGAAGATCCACAACCAAGATCTATTTCACTTTCAACCCTTCCTTCCTCACTACATGGGATGCATTAATTTTCTTCTATGGATGAAAAATCATGGGACCTTTTCTCATTTTCTTCATGGTGTTTTCTTTCCTCTTCTTGAGTGATCAGGAGTTCATAAATTTTGCTCAAAATTCAAAGTTACAGGATTGGGTTAAAACTAGGATGGTTTCATCTCATCTTCCCGATTCCAGCATCGTGAACGATTCGAAACACTGATGTCGTCTGAGGGAGATATTGTGTTCTGATCGAAATTCCAAACAGGTAAAATTACGACAGGTTTTGACTGGGATGCACAGTCAGCATGGTGGAGGTACAATCAGCAACAGGGGAATATTTTGAGGAGTATTCCTTTCATCAGAACTAACCCTAGGATGACAAGTGGCACAATTCTATTGGTCAAATGAGTTTGTAATTTGTTTCTTAGGGCCAATTGGGAGGTGCCACGTGGCTAGCCCTGAGGCTGCCACATGGCCCTTGAACCACTGTGTAAAATTTTGGGTGAGGTTCGCAGGGCTCAACCCCGCGACCTCTGGCAAAGCACGCACACGCCACACTGCCCGAGCCACACATAGTTCTTAACTACAAAGGGTTGTGGGTTTATTATATGGCTTAATGCAATAGTGTATGGGGGTTGGTGACCGCCGGTGGTCCCAACTCACCAACAGTCCCCATGTGGTATTCACATTGCAAAAATAAAACAGTTACCTCTGAAAGTATACGAACTGCTAGCCTATCTGCAATTATTATCACATGCAACGGTAACAATTAATCCTCTGCGCGGTCAGCTAACCAACCACATCAACCCAGAGTTCCAACTTTTCAACCGGGGTTTAAGCCTTGAGTTCCGCCAACCGTCACGGTAACCGCGGGATTGGGATTGGGATGTGGCCACCCCAGCTGCACAGTTAATGCCACAGTTAATTTTGGCAGAGGTTTGGCCAGCATGCCATTTTGGGTGGAAAGTGGTTAATTTAACTCCAGATAAGTGGAGTCCTCCAATTTTAGTGGATTTTTTCTAGGTGTAACTGGGAAAAAGAGTAGGAGACTCAATTTTCGCCCATTCTAAGTGAATGAAGAGTCATTTTTGACTAATTGGAGAATTCTAGAGCCATTGGTGCAGAGAAAACAACCATTGGAGCACTATGGCTACATGTTCTTGCAAATATTTTAGCATAGTGAAAGATGGACATGCCATTAGGAGCTGGACTAGTAGATGTAGCCTAGGACGGGTGAACTGCTTCAATATGCCTGATGTGTAAATTATATGTGGTGACTTATTTCTCTATTTTACACTATTGTTGAGTGTTATTTATGCTTGGTTTATGCTTCTAATTCACCAAAAATCATCTACATTTCATGGTTAAAATCCTCAATCCTTAAGAAAACTAATGAGACAAGTATGCACATGTTTATAAACTAAAAAGACACTTAGCACAACAAAAATAATACAATCATTTCAGATCATATTGGTATTAGAGCTAGAGTTTATTCTTTGGTGTTGTTTAGTGCAAAGAATTGTTTAAATATTTGTAAGTTTTTAGATGCTTACTGGGCTCAAGCTCAAAAGTGGAGAAGATAAATTGGTGGAAGAAGAAGGGTCTCATGAGGAGCCAAAGCAAAGGAGAGAAATATTACCACAATCTCCACCACCTAGTTCACCTCCTAAGGAAGCAGAAGCTACATTAAGTATTCCTCAAGAGGAAGGAGAAATCCATGAAGAAGTTGATCCCAAAGAGGAATAAAGAGTGTTCAGGAAAGCATTCCTTGACATGACTGTGATGGTTAGAATCCTTTATTAAGAAAGGAATGAGAGACTGGAAGGAGAAGGATCCAAAATTCACAAGGAAGGAATCTTCAAGAGGTCACAATGATGAAGATAAGTCAAAGAAGGCAATGGAGGAAATGGAGGCAATGTAGAGCCATCATCCTCACCCTCATCATCATCATCCTCTACTTCTTCATCAATACATCAACCACACATGTCAAAGAACACTGGTAAAAGTTCTTTTTTAAAAATTGATGTTAAGTTTGAATTGCCAATGTTTAATGGTGAAGTCAATGCAAAACAACTTGATAATTGGATTAGGCAATTGGAGGTCTATTTGAGAATCCAGAACCTTCAAGATGATAATACCAAAATCCAATTAGCTTCATTGAGAATGGAAGATACAACACTTGTTTGGTGGGAAGCCAAGACAAAGGAGGAGATCAAGAAATATGGTAAGATTATTCTATCATGGTCAGATTTCATTACTGCTATAAAATAACAGTTTTATCCATTAGCTCATATGCAGAAAGGCATAATGAACTGGAAAAATTGTAGGCAATTGAAGGGAAAAAAAGTGTAAGAATACACCCAAGAGTTTAGGAGAAGAGCTCTCTTATTAGGGGTAGATTTGCAGAGCTAAGATACTTTTCTCAAGTACATAGGAGGCTTGCATAGCTACCTAAAACATACTATTCTCATGTTTAACCCCACTAGTCTAGATGAATAATGTGTTCAGGCCACACATCTAGAAGCTAGAGGGAGGAACATTTCTGAAGAGGGTAGAAAGAAACCTTTTAAGGGTAAAAACAAAGAGAAGACCTCAAAAGGTAAAAGCAAAAAGAATTCATCTGTTAAGAAAGAGGGAGAAAAATTGGTTTGTAAACATTGTTCAAAATAAGGCCATGATGGAACTCATTGTTGGAAATTACATCCTGAAATGAGGCCAAAGAAACCCAATAACAAAGGGAAACAAAAAACTGCAGCTACAGCTCAACATGATTTAGGAGATGATTCATGTGATGAATCTAATATTATAGGCACGAGATTGAAGAACATGAAGGGAAAAGAAATTAAAACTAAACCCAGTACTAGTACATCAAACTGTCACATACATACTCCAAATGAAGAAGAAATAATAGAGATGTTTCATGTGAAGGTCATATCCAAGCATACCAAGATTGACACATTGTTTGACAGTGGGTCACAAGCAAACTTAATCTCTGAAGACTTGGTCAAGAAACTTAACCTTGAGACCATAACACATCAAAAACCATATCCTTTAGGTTGGATTTGTAAGGATGAAAATTTACAGGTTTCAAAGAAATGTATATTGCGGTTTGCAATCACTGCAAATTTTGTTGACACAGTTGAATTAGATGTGGTTCCACTTGACATAACAAGTATTGTGTTGGGGAGTCCTTACTTATATGACATGAAAGCGATCTTCCATCACCATGAGAAAAAATATTATTTATTCAAATATGGCAAGGAGTTCATTGTTAGAGCACATCGCAAGAAGACAAACGTTATGCTGGATAGGTAAAGAGGCTGGTGAATTCAAGTAAGAATTTTGTTCTTCTTATGATTAAGCCTAAAGTTGATGTTAATCATGAATCATTTGAGGGATGTGATCCTAAGTTGAAATTAGATTTATATTATGTATTTAATGCACATCATGAGATGTTTCAGGAGCCAACAGGATTGCCTCCAAAAAGAGAGATTCAACATGAGATTTAGTTGCAGCAAGAGTGTCCTCTTCCAAACATCGGTATGTATCACATGTTGATAATGGAGAATGATGAAATAAAGAGGCAAATCAAAGAGATGTTGGACAAAGGAATCATAAGGCCAAGCACTTCGCCATGTGGTTCATCCATAGTCTTGATACCAAAGAAAGATGGGACTTAGGGCATGTGTGTAGACTTTCGAGATTTGAACAAGATTAAGGTAAAGAACTGTTACCCACTCCCAAGAATAAATGATTTAATTGATTATTTGAAAGAAGCAATTTTTTTCACTAAGTTAGATTTATAAAGTGGATATCATCAAGTAAGAATTACAGAAAGTGATATATGGAAAACTGCATTCAAAACCAAGCAGGGACTATTTGAGTGGTTAGTTATGCCATTTGGTTTGTGTAATGCACTGAAAACTTTCATACGTGTTATGGATAGTGTTTTTCATCCATTCCTTGGTGACTTTGTGATTGTGTACTTAGATGACATATTGATTTTCAACAAAACAAGAGAAGAACATGTCTTGCATGTGAATAGAGTGCTTGATATTTTGAAGAAAGAGAAATTATTTCTTATGATGTCAAAGTGTCAGTTTGGAAAGACTTCTTTGGAATATTTGGGACATATTGTAGGAGGAGGAGAGTTTAGAATTGATCCTTCTAAAGTGGAAGCCATTTTGAATTGGCCCACACCCAAAATAGTAACCGAGGTAAGAAGTTTCTTAGGTGCAACTCAATATTGGAGAAAGTTTATTGCTAACTTTTCTTCAACCATCGCAAATCCTATGCATGCAGTGACAAGTGTGAAGAAAGGCTTCCAATGGGGAGGAAAACAACAGTAAGATTTCGAAGATTTAAAAGACAAGATTAGTTAAGCTCCAGTCCTTGCATTACCAAATTTGAGACAACCATTCGAGATTCAAACTGATGCTAGTGATTATGCCATGCGCACAATTCTTTTGTAGCATGGTAATCCTATCACATTTCATTCTGAAACATTTAATGGTGTTGTGACAAATTATCCTACATATGAAAAAGAACTATATGCCTTGGTACAAAGTGTCAAGAAGTGGAAACACTACTTTATGGGTAATGAGACTATTGTGCATACCGATCACCAACCATTAAAGTACTTGCAGTTGAAAACAAAATTGCATCAATCAAAACATTTCAGGTGGATGGGATTTCTTCAATAGTTTCACTTGGTTATAAGGTACAAGAAAGGTATTTTCAATAAATTTTCAGATATGCTTTCAAGACCAATCATTAGTGCATCTACTTTACTAAAAAATGATTCTATTGTACATGAGAGTTAAATAGAACAATATGCACATGACGTTGATTTTCAAGATGTGTATGTTATTTTGAGTGAAGGGAATCAAGTTGAAGAAAAATATTATCACATGCATAGAAATTTGTTATTTCATTTGGGAAAGTTGTGTATAATGCAAGGAGAGAGGCATGACAAACATAGAGTTGATCACAAGTTTCAAGAGGGAGATGAGGTATGGTTGCACATTAGAAAAGACAAGATGCAGGGGGAAGGTAAAAATCTCAAACCCATTCACTATGGTCCTTTCAAGATCATAAAGCAAGTTGGTAATAATGCATTTAAACTTGACTTGCCTTCATATATGCAAATGTATTCAGTTGTTAATGTTGAAAACTTACGTTTGTATGAGCCACCTTTGATCGATGATCAAGGAAGTGATGTTCAGATACCTTCTATTGAATATTTCTCACCAGAATTTCTGGATGAGCTCAAAGAAGATACAATTCTTGACAGGAGGACAAGAGCATCAAAGAGGGGAAGTGTTGACTACATTTGAGTTGGGCTCAAAGGCACTAAAACAACCAAGGAAAAATGGATAGAGGTTGGAAAGGTGAGGGAGTTGTACCCTCATTTACTAAACAGGTAATAAAGTCTTTTGGGGTCCAAAAGTTTCCCAATCGGGAGGAGTGATCGGCAGTTCATAAATTTTTCTCAAAATTCAAAGTTATAGGATTGGGTTGAAACCAGGATGGTTGTGTATATCTTGTCTTCTTTATTCTGGCACCATAAACGATTCAAAAAAACAATGTCGTATGAGGGAGATCGCGTTCTAATTGAAATGCCAAACATGTAAAATTGCGATAGGTTTGACTGGGATGCACAGAGTCCACAAGGTGGAGGTACAGTCAGCAAAAGGGAAATATTATGAGGAATATTCCTTTCCTCATAACCAACCCTAGGATGACAAGTGGCATAATTATATTGGTCCAATGAGTTTGTACGTTTTTTTTAGGGTCAATTGGGAGGTGCCACGTGGCTAGCCCTAAGGCCGTCACGTGGCCCTTGAACCACTGTGTAAAATTTTGGGTGAGGTCCACAGGGCTTGACCCCGCGACCTCTAGCAGAGCACGAACACACCACACTACCCAAGCCACACGTAGTTCTTAACTACAATTGGTTGCAGGTTTATTATATGGTTTAATGCAATAGTGTATGGGGTTTGGGGACCGCCAACAGTCCCAAACTGCCAGCAGTCCCCGTGTGGTGTTCACATTGCAAAGATAAAATAGTCACCTTTGACAGTCTACGTCAATTTCCACCCTATCTGCAATTCTTATCATAAGCAACAATAACGGTTAATCCTTTGCGGGGTCAACTAACCAATCACATCAACTCAGAGTTCCGACTTTGCAACTGAGGTTTAAGCCTTGAGTTCCGCCAACTGTCACGGGAACCACGGGATTGGAGTTGGCATGTGGCCATCCCAACCACACAGTCAATGCCACAGTTAATTCTAACTGAGATTTGGCCAGCGCACCATTTTGGGTGGAAAGTGGCTAATTTAACTCTAGATAAGTGGAGTCCTCCACTTTTAGTGGAGTTTTTCTAGGTGTCATTGGGAAAAAGAGTAGGAGACTCAATTTTCGCCCATTCAGAGTGAATGAAGAGTTATTTTTGACTAATTGGAGTATTATGGAGCCGTTGGTGTAGATCAAATAGCCATTGGAGCACTATAACTACATATGTTTGCAAAAAATTGAGCATAATGAAAGATGGACATGTCATTGGGAGCTGGACCATCAGATGTAGCCTAGGAGGGGTGAACTGCTTCATCATGCCTACTGAGTAAATTATATATGGTGAATTATTTCTCTGTTACACTACTGTTGAGTGTTATTTAAGCTTGTTTTATGCTTCTAATTCACCAAAAATCATCTACATTTCATGGTTAAAATCCTCAATCCTTAAGAAAACTAATGAGACAAGTATGCACATGTTTATAAACTGAAAATACACTTAGCACAACAAAACTAATACAGTCATTTCAGATCATTGAGAGGTATCCTCATCTTCTATTGATATGAATGTAGGTTTATCTTCACAAATTCTAGTTGTATATCTATCCTTTTCTTCAAACAATACATTTGGACATCTAGAAGATAAATGACATACTCCTTTAAATTTGTAATAGCCTTGGTGAAAATTCCATGTAATAAAATTCAATAAAGGCACAATAATAAGCAAGGTAACGGGGCATGTATTCCAAGCTGAATGTTGGGAAAAAAATCCTAGTGCGAGTGTTCATATGGTTTATTATGGCCATGGAAATTGGCAAAGGAAATGGCTAAGAATTTGGAAAGGAAAAGTGGCATTTATTGACATTTATTTATGGAAATAATTGAAAATAGGAGAAAAGGGAGGTGAAATTCCATAGGTTGCATTTGAGGAGGAAAATGAAGGAAATTTGAAGAAATTAGAGGCCTCATTAATAAAAAGGCTTCTAAGGATCAGTTGGTAACCTTTTTTCAGTTTAGTTTTGGAGCTCTCATTCTACTCTCTCTCTCTCATACTCTTGGACACTTATAGTTTCTTGGAGCACTCTTGGAAAGTGTGGCATACTTGGAGTTTGGATCAAGAAGGCAAAGGAAGAGCAAGAAAGCACAAGAGAACATTGGGATTAGCAACTACAACGATTTTTTTTTGTAGGTACCGAGTTGCATGTATGTGATCCGGATATTGGGGGGAGGCTCCCAAGATCTAAAAAATTGAAATGGATATGACAAGATCTGCAAAATTAGAATGCCAAAAAAAATAGAGAACGCACTACAAATAAAACCACAAAGAAACTTGTTTTATTAAAACAGAGAGTAACTGTAGAAGCTACATTGTGGTGAACAATCTGTCCTTTTACAAAGTGAGGCTTGTTATTTATATCCTTTTTATGAGTTACAATATTATGGGTAGATACCATAGGTGGATACCATGGGTAGATACCACTTACAATACCATGGGTAAATTCCATATGTAGATGAATACCATACGTGAATGAATATCATGGATATATGTCACTTACAATACCATAGGTGAATAAATACCATGAGTCAATGCCATTTACAATACCATGGGTAAATTCCATGGGTGGATGGTAACATGGGTGGATGAACACCATGGGTGGATGCCATTTTCCATTCGGATCATTCCTCCCTCCTTAAGAAGCAATGGTCTCCATTGTGTGAAGTTCCCTCCTGAGAAGCCTTTGTTGAATATGAAGAGCCACCAAAGAGAAGGGTTTTGTGTAGTTAACGCATAGCCATGATGAATGAATATCTGAGGATAGAGATACCATGTAATGCTTGTGACCAATTGTGATATTGACAGTGTGCGGTCTAGCAAATGGACTTCGATGAAGTGTGGGTTTGTGGATGACCCACAACCATAGAAAAAGAAGATCCAAGGATAGAGATACCTTGTAATGCTTGTGACCAACTGTGATACTAACAGTGTGTGGCCTAGCAAATGGACTTTGATGAGAAGGATTTTGTGCAGTTGACCCATAACTGTGATGATGATTGTTGATGAAATAGCAGGTGCTTACATAACTTGGGGTGGGAGGGAACATCTCCAAATAACCCAAGCCAAATACTTTTATGCTAAAACTGATGAATGTGAAGCAGGTGCCTACTAAAGCAGGGTGGGAGGGCACATCTCTAAAGGGAACCCGCTCCGAATGTTGCTCCAGATTTAAAATGAGCATAACTTGATCAATATGACTTGGAATATTTATTATAACCTATTTTTGGAAATGGAATGATCATTATGCATCTTACCATTGCTTGAAATCACTATATGGAGACTCTAGACTCTCAGATTCACGCAGGAACTATCCCACCGTGACAAAATTTATGAAAAAATAGCTGATTTCGAATCAACAATAACTCCCTCGTCCAGACTCCGATTCGATCAATTTTTTTTTGAAATCGGGTGATTTTTCAAGGGGAGATCAGATATGTAACCATTCATCTGAAATGGCAAATTTAAAACTGCAATAAATGACTGGAGAGCCGCGGTCCATGAATTTTCGTCAAAAAAATTGCTGCAACATTGCTGATTTTGAGTGATCGATATCTCCATCCGAAATCCAATTCAGCCGTTTTTTTTTTTTAATTTGGGTATTTTTTTGCAAGGAATTAAGATCTGGTCTTTTTTCTTTGTAAATATTTTACCAAGTGTTTCATATCTGATATGAAAACTCACCACCCAAAAAATTCATGGAGTTTGCTGAAGATTGTTGCAAAACATTGAAACTGAAATATGCTTCAAACCGTCATTCCCATGGATTCGTAACTTGAATCTGATACCACTGATCTATATCTTGGGGGGAGGCCCCAAAGATCTAAAAAATTGAAATGGATCTAACAATATCTGCAAAATTAGAATGCTAGAAAAAAGAGAGAACACACTGCAAATAAAACCACAAAGAAAATTGTTTTATTAAAACAGAGAATAACTATAGAAGCTACATTGTGGTGGAAAATTTGTCCTTTTACAAAGTGAGGCTTGTTATTTATAGCATTTTTTTGAGTTACAATACTATGGGTACATACCATAGGTGGATACCATGGGTCAATACCATAGGTAGATACCACTTACAATACCATGGGTAAATTCCATGTGTAAATGAATACCATGGGTGGATACATACCATGGGTGAATGAATATCATGGATATATGTCACTTACAATACCATAGGTGAATAAATACCATGGGTCGATGCCATTTACAATACCATGGGTGGATCGATAACATGGGTGGATGAACACCATGGGTGGATGCCATTTTCCATTCAGATCGGTATGTTTTCCTCACTAGTTTTGACATGCATGGCATATGCATGTGGTTTCTTGGCTATGATCTATCATTGGCATGGAGGATTGCTTGGATTGATAGTGTATTTTCCTAGCATTTCCATTTCTTGGATATCCATGGTGTTGTGGGTTCATTTCATTGTTTATTTTTATGGTTGGTTCTCATGCTCCTTTTGCTGTGGGTTGAGTTACTAGTTCTTGGAGCCTTGGTTGGAAAAATGCTCTGGAGGCCTGTAACAGCTTGGGTTGAGTTACTAGTCCTGGAGCTTTGGTTGGAAAAATGATATGGAAACCTTGGTGGGTTGAGTTACTAGTCCTGGATCCTTGGTTGGACAAAATTTTTGGAGCCCAGAAACAACTGTGGGTTGAATTACTAGTCTTGGAGCCTTGGTTGGAACAAATTCTCTGGAAACCTGGAGAGCTTAGGTAGAGACCAATATGGTGATGGTTAGTGATGTATGACAATGAGGTGGAATCAATGGTTGTGAGTTGAGGTGGTTTGGCCTATGGAACCCCTGGTTTGGTTTTAATTGATGATTTTTATGAGATCCCACATTCATGCTTGGAATATGGCATAGGGGTGACTAGCTGAAGACATATTTAGCTCAACCATTTCTATGGTCGGGTGGAACTTGGAAGTCCCAAACTTTGTGGCATTTTTCTTATGGAACTAAGAGCTCTTTTCCTCTTGTATTGGTGGGTAAATATGCTTGTTATTATGAGGCTTATATGTTTGTTATATGCTTCTCATTTTTGTTGTTTATATGCTGGTTATGAATGTGTTTTATGATAGTGATGATGTATGGCTCTCATCATGTTTTGACTTGTAAATGAATGAAAAATATATCTATGACCAAATAGATGATAATGTAGTTAATGCAATGAGGTAACAATGCTTCTAGTGACTCTCAGATCAGTATGAGAACCCTATGCTCATATTTATTATTTAAGCCTATAGATTACATATTTGTGACATGTTTGAAGAAATGCCTGTCATGGCAAATAGGGGTCTAGATAAGTCCTTTTTCAAGTGTTTTATTTTACATTGTTATTCCATTGGTATCTTTCAGTTATGAAAGTTTCATGGAGTTATAGGCAGTGACCTATGGTGAGCCCTGGTATTGCACCAAGAGTGCTGCAACTCCCAGGGGCTGCCCTACTTTACTTTGTTAACCCAGGGTTCATACAAACTTGGAGGTGACAGTGCTATATACAAAATGGATGCATTATGTTCAGGTCATCCTCTTCTGCTTTACGAAAGGGTGCTATTTCCTAAAATATGATAAAAACTGAAAAGTAAATTCCTAGAAGGAAATGACTAAAAGGAAACTAACTTAATTTGCAAAAAGGAAATGATGGAAATGAAACTAATTTAATGTGCAGAAAGGAAATGAAGGAAAGAAACTAAATTAAATTGCTGAAAAGAAATGACAGGAAGGAAACTAAACTAAACTATTGAAAATAAATGGCAGAAAGGAAACTAATTCTAAACCACACTTAACTTGAACAAATGGCTAAATGCACTCTACTTATCCTATGGTATATCTACCATGCTTCTATCCATGTAGCAAAGCTACCCATGGCTTAATTCTAATTGAAAAAAGTGTTGATTTGTAGCTTGGAGGGAAAAAAGGGCTAAAGAGGCTAATGGAGGGCTTAGCACATGAAACAAGGCTTAGAGGTGGAAAGAGGGGTTTAAACCTTATTAAAAAATTATTATAGCACAAAAATACTTCGGAGCAGAATAATTTGAAAAGTGTGATGGCAGAGATGCAATGGAGCAAAAGCTGCGAAGTGCGATGGGATAAAATCAGCGACGTGCGAAATGTGATATCACAATCACAATATCGCAAAGCTGAAGGGAAAGTGATAGTGTAGTCAGGAGGAAGGTGTGACATGTGATATGCGATGGGAAA
This sequence comes from Pinus albicaulis, assembly GCA_034641835.2. Classification (NCBI taxonomy): domain Eukaryota; kingdom Viridiplantae; phylum Streptophyta; class Pinopsida; order Pinales; family Pinaceae; genus Pinus; species Pinus albicaulis. Next base: position 818,943,815 of record CM076577.1, read on the forward strand.
GAACCAAGAAATGCGAAATGATATAATTTAGATGACGTGGCAGAACGTTTTGATCATATCACAATCGACAGAAAGGAATGGTAAGTGTTAAAGGAGATAAACTAAAAAATGTGCAGTGTGAAATGTGATGGGGATAAACATTGTGATTTGCAATTTGTGACAGGTGATGTGGCGGTGGGATCGATGGCGGAGCGTGATTATCGCAATTGGAAGATAGGAGTGGTAAGTCTTAAAGGAAAAAGGAAATACATGCGAAGTGCGAAATGCAATATCGCCATTCGCAATATTGCAAAGTTTGAGGGGTAGCGGAAGTGTTGTCTAGGAAAAGTTGCGAAGTGCGAAATGCACTGGGTGACATGGCAGTGGGATTAGCGATGGAGTGCGATCATAATGTCGCAATCGGTAGATAGGAGTGTTAAGTCTTAAAAGAAAAGTGAAAATGTTGCGAAGTGCGATTGCGATGGGTGACGTGGCGGTGGGACCGATGGTGGAGCATGATCGCAATATCACAATTTTCATTTGGAAGTGGTAAGTCTTAAGGAAAAAGGGAAAAGGTGCAAAGTGTGATTGCAATGCGAGAATTGAGGTAAGTCATAAGGGAAAAGGGAAAAGGTGCGATGTGTGAAGTGCGATTGCAAAAAGGGGCAAAGGTTGCGATTTGCAATACGCGATATCGCAATATCGCAATTGGAAAAAAGAGCGGTAAGTCCTAAAAGGAACCAAATTAAAACTACGATCTATGATGAGCAAAGTACGGTAGCGGGGATTTCGAGGAGGAAAGGTAGAGGTCGAGTTTTGATGGGTTTTCAAGCATTTTGCATTAAAAATGTAAAGGTGAGGTGAAAATGGAAAATCACGGAGATGTTGAAGAACAGAAAAGGAAAGGGAAGGGGTTCTGCGATGGCCGAGATGTGTTAATATGGAAAGTCCAAGGTATAAGAGCACATGTAAAACTTTAATGGTTTCTCTGAATAAAAAGGGTGCGACAGCTGATAGGAAGAAAAAAGGAGGAGGGAAATGGAGCGTAACAGAGGCATTTGGAAGCGTAACACAGAGATGGAAAAAGAGGCGGGGAAGCACCACAAAGCTGCTCTGGGGTTTTATCACTAATTCCTACAAACAACTCTGTTTGTCTATGCATGAAAAATAGGAAAATGCATGAAATGCAATACAAAAAGGAAGGTTGAAAATGGTAATGCAAATCTACTTTTAATTTCAGAAATAGTGAATAGAAATCAGTTTTTGGGTTTGTGGGAAGGTTCGCCCTCCTTGAGCCCTATTGACAGAGATGAGAAGGGGGTCTTGATCCAAAAATTTTGGTTTTCCTCTATTCTATTACTCTCATAAGCAAATGAAAAACTACAACAACGCACGGAAAGAAAAACTAAACAGCAATGAAACTATCAGAAGCATAACTAATTGAATGACAAAAAGCAGAGAATGAATATAACAGAGAGGCTGAGGCACATGGATTAGGCCCTAACCCACAAGCCTAGCCCTCTGAAACTTAATTTAGTAAAGTGAAATAAATCTACTTATTTCATAAAATAATAGCCTCATATGTTTCTGAAAGTTTAATCACTGAGTAAAATAATAAAAATCTAAAAATCTTGCGACCAAGTTCCGACTAGAATCGACCACTTCCTAGCTCTATTTCTACTTTATTTATTATATAGGGAAGCTACCAAAATCTCTCTAGAAAATGGTGATTGAGTCCACTTGACTCCAAGTAAACAAATATTGGGTGCACTCCTATTTGAGTTGGTTGGCTGCCTCTGGAATTTGAATTGCTGGAGAGAATCCTTGGGGATCCTTCGGCTGCCTTTGGAATTCGAATTGCTGGAGAGAATATTTGGGATCCTTCGGCTTCATTTGAGAGTTAAGGAGGGTGGAAAATCCTCCTATAATTTCTCTTTGTTGTCTCCTCCAAGTCTTTATGATAAAATCCTTATAAAAATTCTAATAATTCATGATTTTCTACACTCAACCTCATATTAGGCACTCAAATTATTTTAGGCTTAATCACCACCTATACTAGCATCATAAAACCAAATAATAATAAAAATTCAAGAAAAAGAGATCTAAGAAGTCAAAAAGGTGACCATTAACCCCTCCAAATATGCATAATGATGGGGCTCATCAACTTGGGCTTTGGGGCTGAAAAAGTGGCACAAAAAACGAGATCACAGGATAAGAACTATTGGGAAAAGTCCCCAGTCGCATGCATAACCATGTTGTGTTATGCAACTAGCTCACAAAATAGAAGAAAAGATAAATCAACAACTTAGAAATTAGCCTCTTCGAAGGGGAAACCTCCTTTACATTACATAAATGAACAATTCTTGGATGATACAAATGACAAAACCTACTTTCTCTATATAGGAGTCTTAGGGGTCACAATGTAATCAACCTACATAACAAGAATAATGTAAGGGAACAACAATAAAAATAGTGGGCTTCTATAGGGCACAATAATAATAATATGGGGACTACATGGGCACAAAAATAACAATAAGGGGGCTACACTAACAATAATAATAAAGGGCTACACTAGTATCATAGGAACCTAACGTGCCCCTCTCCTTCAAAAAAGTGTTGTCCTCAATGCTTGAGTAGTTCTAGATGTTTTTGTATAAAATTCTCATCCTCCCATGTGGAATTTGTAGCAGGTAAGTTCTTCCACTTGATGAGATACTCTGAAATTGATCGATTTTGTAGCTATCAATTTCTTGTTTCCATGACTGCTTCAGGTTCCAATATGATTTTTCCTTCCTCGTAAATTTATAGAAATATTGTTTGAACTGGGAGTTTGTCACCTATAAGCTTCTTTAAGCATGAAACATGGAAAACTGGGTGCACTTGGGAAGATGCAGGAAGCTCCAATTTGTATTCCATAGTACCAATCTTTTGCAACACCTTGTAAGGACCATAGTACTTTGGTGATGATTTATTATCCTTCTTTGCTTGCTTTAGGGAAATTTTTTTGTATGGTTGTAGCCATAAAAATACCCAATTGCCTACATTAAAACCTATTTCGCTGCGATGTTGATCTTCCTGTTGTTTCATTTATTCTGCCCCAAAGTTAGGTTATCCTTTAAGAGTTGGAGAACTTGTTGTTGATGCTTGATGTGACGTTATACTACTTGAAACTTATAATTTTCTCTTAAATATGATGTGATAGACGGTGGACGATATCCATAAAGTGCCATAAATGGGGTCATTTTTGCTGCAGTGTGGAAGGAAGTGTTATACCACCATCCAGCCATAGGTAACCACTTGACCCATTATGTTTGTTTATCAGATACAAAGAAACGAAGATATCCTTCCAAACATTTATTCACTATCTATTTTTTCCCATCAGATTGAGTATGGTAAAATGAGCTATGAGCTAGTTGAGTACCCATACAAGAAAATAATTCTATCCAAAAAATTCCAGTGAAAATAGGATCTTTGTTGCTTACAATAATCTTTGGATTCCATGTAGCTTTTGAATTATTTCCATAAATGCAGTATAAATTGTCACTGCCTTTAAATGGATGAGAAATTGCACAAAATATGCATACTTGGTAAGTCTATCAACTACCACCATGATGAAACTCTTTCCTTCAGACTTGGGTAAACTTGTGATAAAAACCATTGAAACATCCTCCCAACATTGACTTGGAATGGATAAAGGTTGTAGCAGGCACGAGGTCTTAATTGTCTCAAATTTATTTTTTTGGCAGACCAAACATTTCACCACAAAATTTTGAATATTAGATTTAAGGCCATCCCAAAAAAATATTTCTTAACCCCGTGGTAAGTTTTTAAAAATCCAGAGTGTCCTCCTAAGGCATAGGTGTGCAATTCCAAAATAATATTTTGTTTTAGTTGGGAATTCTTACAAATATATAAGCGATATGTGTACCATAATGAATCATTTTTCAAATTAAATGTATTAGATGTATAGGGATCTTGATGAAAATTTTGAATGAGTGTCCGCACTTCTTTTTCATTCTTCCATTCCTCCCTTGCTTCGATTATCCAATGTAGTTGGATAATAGAAATGGCACAAAACAATTCTTCCACATCCTCATCCTTTCTTGAGAGTGCATCTACAAAAACATTTAACTTCCCATTTTTGTAGATGATTTCAAGGTCATAACCCAACATATTTGTGACCCATTTTTGTTTCTCTTATTAATATAGTGTTTGTTCCAAAAAGTATTTAAGACTATCATGATCTGTTTTTACCTTGAAGTGTCTTCCCATTAGGTAAGGTCCCCATTTATTTAGTGCATGTAGTATTTCCAACATTTTCTTCTCATAAATAGGTTTCTGTAAATACTTTCCTTTGATTGGACGACTTTCAAAAGCAATGGGTCTTCCACCTTGCATTAAACAACACCAATTCCATTTCATGAGGCATCACATTCCACAATAAATGTTTTTGTGAATTCTAGCATAGCTAACACTAGTTCTTGGCACATTGCCTCTTTAAGATGTTAAAATGCCTTATTTTCTTATGGAGTCCAAAAAAATGCATCTTTCTTCATAAATTTAGAGGTGTTGCTATTCTCCCATAATTCTTAACAAACTTGTGATAATACCCTTTTAACTTGAGAAATCCTCGCAAATGCTTTATGGTTATGAGGATTTTCCATTCCTTAATGTATTTAATTTTGTTAGAGTCTACCTTAACACCCTCATGAGATACAATATGACCCAAATATTCCACCTCATGTACTCCAAAGAAACATTTGGAGGTTTTTGCATATAATTGTTTCTCCTCCAATAGTTTGATCACCCTCTCAACATGTTGAACATGATCCTTCCAAGAGTTGTTGTAGATTAGTATATCATCAAAAAATACTAACACAAATTTTATAAGGAAGGGTTTGAAAATGGAATTTTGTAGAAGGTTCATTAATAAGGCCAAATGGAATGAACAAAAATTCATAATGATCCTTATGAGTTCTAAATGTTGTTTTCAGAGAGTTTTCAATTGTCATTCTAATTTGATGATATCCTGAAAAAAGATCTAACTTGGTGAAGTAAATTTTTTCATGTAATGTTGTGCTATGCAACAACCCCCCCATTTTTATTTTTCACTAATTATTTAGACCTTTGATAAATAAAAATAGGGAACCTTTTTATGAAAGTATTTTTGTCTTTTGATAAAAATCAAACTCCAAAAAAAAAACCATCCAATCTTTTTAAATAAAAACATCTTTATCACAAATCGCAATTTCGCACAAATATTTTCTTAAGTTAAAATAATAAATCAACGAAATCTTGATTTTGCGATTGCCGGTTTGAAATTTCACAAGCGACATAATAAATCGCATATCATAGATTTAGATTACCAAACTTTAAGCAATCCTTAACGAAACTCTGATATTGCGATATTGTGATTTCACGAAATCACATATTGCATAAACAAAAGGCAATACACATCACTAAGATAGGGTCAAAGGGCACAATGCAATTGATTTGACAGGTTTTAATAGAAGTTTTTACGCAAAATAAATCATGTCAGAAAGTATTAATGATGTTTTATCATCCCAATGTAAACAGTTATGGATACGTCATGATTAATTAATGATATAGGTGTTTTACAGATTTTTCCTTTCAAAACAGATTGTTTCAATAGATCTTCCATCATTTGATCATTTACTCTGTCTTTAATAGGGATTTCCTTTCAAAGATATGTCCATCCGCAAAGTTATTCAGAAGCACAACAAACATATTATTGTAGAATTCAAACAAACAAGAATGGCACCTATAGTCTCTAATACTGTCTGCATTGCTGATGAGGGAGCTACTAAATGGCAAGTTATTTACACTATACTTGAAGACAAAGAGCCAGGAGTAGTGGAAGTCGCAGAAACTACCGATGATGCAACACCTTCAAACTTGCAATTCAAAGATATTGCATGTTCTTTCCTCCATAGAATAGCAGCGAGAGCTACTCATCTTCCATATAACAACATGATTAGATTGGTGCTTGATAAATCAATGGTCAAAGGTAGACAGTTAAGAACCTGCAAGGATGAGGTTCTAGGTTCTTTCAAACTTGAAGATCTGAAGATCATGTATAAGCTGCCCAACCCGAAAGATACCTACAACAATGAGTTTGTTGCAAGGTTTGCTGAGAAGAACCAAGACCCGTTTAAGGCAATTCAAGGTTGGAGGAAATTAGAAAACAAGTTCAAATATGAGAAAACTGGTATGTATCCTATCACGTCATTAGAAAATCCTTACAACTTTGCAGCAGCAATGTTATCCAGATTATATGGTTTACTTGATAATACCAAGTTCTCCATAAATTGGCTTCCCCTAATTGACTCCTCTGTTAACTCCCTCATAATGAATTGGGTGACTATCCTTTCAGATAATATAGCTAAGGAAATTAATGAATATCGCCAAACCAGAACTTCTTCCTCCAAATCTGTTCCCAAATTTTATATGAGTGCATATATTTTTGATGCCATCTGTTTTTCTACCAAATTTCCAGTTATGGGATGGAAATGGTCCTCTGAAGACCCTACCCCGATACATTTGAGTCATAAAGAGATATGGGAACATAATTATGCACCACATTTCAATAGGTTGTGCTATGGTGTTGTATTAACATTACACCAATTTATGTATGACACAGTGAGCCCTAGGTTCACTAAGGAAGCCCTTATAGACCTTCAAATGATAGGCAAGAGTTTTATTGAAGAATAATTTTCCTATATTAGAATTTTCGGAAGCTCTGCTCCACTGCATATTATTCCATTATATGTTTCAGACAAGTTGATGGCAAGAGAAATCGCTTACCAAATAGTTAGTAATGGACTCACTAAAGCTTTGAAAGACAGTAAAAAGTAATCATGGACAAGTTTTCCAATTTCATGTGGTTCATTTACACACAGAAATTTCAATTACGCATTGAAAGAATGTCAGAAGATTGAGCTGTCAAAGCTCCCCATTTTACCCTCCAGACAGGTCAACCCAGAAAATGTTGCTAACAAATTCACTTTGTCAGTCAAACTCAAACCTATTGTGCACATTGATGAAAAATTTGAAGATATTTTGCAGTCTGCCAGGACTTTTGAAGAAATACTAAATTTTGTCAAATTGAACCTGAATCTAGAAGAAATACAGAGATTCAATGAATTCAAAGAACATAGACTCAGATGGATTCCACAGGATGTTTTGATTACCAGTCATACAATTAAAGCTATTCAAGAAATCAGAGCAAAACAATTAAATTCACAAAATCAAAGTGAATTAGATAAAATCTGTACTTCATTCAATGATACATTCACAAATACTCCAGAGGCATCATCATCTCAGAAGAATACAAAATTCCAGACTCCTCAGCAACAAATAGTTTCAACAAAGCAAATCATTGAAACTCCTACGATAATCTCCCATGAAACAAAAATCATTCCTATAGATCTGACTGATGAGATTATCCTTAAGGTGACTGATATTCCCCCACTAGATGTATTCTATAGCCCTCTTCATAAGGCTATAGTGAGAAAACAGAGGAAAATAAGGAGAGATGAAACACCATCGGGGAATGAAGTTATGGAATTAGTATGGAAATATACTCCATCAAATCCGATTGAAAATTTAACTCAGTTATCTCAATTCGCTGGTGCATACACCACTGCAACAATTGATAAGGAAGCAAAAGTATCTATTTTGATCCAAGAAAAGGATGTCAAAATCATGGAACTACAACAACAGCTAGATGAAGAAAGAAAGAGTTCAAATCAGAAAGTGGAACAACAACTTCTCAGAGTACATCAAGAGATAGAAATGCTTAAGATAAGTCATGAAAATGAATTATCTAGCAAAAATTCACTGATTGAATAGTTGAGAGAAGATCTTACCAAATATGAAGGAATTCCTACTGCAGAGGAATTCATAAAAGAAGCACCGACATTAAGTGCCTTACTCTCAAAACAATAAAATATGTTTGTTGTACAAATGTGAAACATAATTCCACATCTAGAACTTAGTGAACAATTAACAAACATAGTCATTGATCAAAGAATTGAGTTCAATGAACTTAATATCAAAATCTCTACTTATATTGAATGGCAGGATACAGAATAAGGGAAGAAGTCAGATCTCCCAAATATCAAGGAAAATTTCAAAGATATTATTTTTACAGACTGGGATGCATGAGTGAAACAAGAAGAATTAGTCATAGCCAGAGTAGCAGGTATATCAAAGAATATGGTTAAAATGATTAACCATATATTACATACTTTCGGGCTTATCAAAGAAGGAAATCTCAAATCTCTTCCTGATATCAAAGATTTAGAACAAAGTTGGAAAGAATCTGGTCAACCCAGGAAAGAAACACTTCTATAGCTAAAGAAAACCGATTGGGAAGCATACTAGCAGCTATTGGTCAAACCACACAGTCAGATCATGACACTGAACTTCTTTTTGAACTCCATACATAGAATACATCCGCTTTTACTGGACGCTATATTTGCTGCACAAATGAAGATAGAATCTGGTAAACCTCCACAAGTTCAACCAATGTCCGACATTTGTGAGCAAAAAAGCGCAACTGGCAGTAACTTATCACCCAACATGATTATTAGTTAGTTTGTTTTTCAATTTTTAGAAAATAGATACTAAAGATGAGGAAGGTTGTTTGAAACCACCTCATACGATATTTTTGTATAATCTTTTTGTAGGTAATTAGCATAATATTTAAACCCTTCTCATGCATTTAGAGAAGGGTCCGAAATTTTATTGAGAACATTCGCAAAGAATGCTTAATTGTAAGTAAGTTTGTGGATGTCTTGATGAAATAATGGAACACGGCCATTTCAGCTACATATCATTTTGTTGATCACTATTGATGCACTTCCGTATGCTTTGAAAAAACTTACTGATGTATGAGTTGAATGTGGCCTACTATCATTGATCAGATGAATAGGACAGTACACATCTGGTACTATTATCATGTATGCTAGTTCTGTTTTGAATATTAGTTGTGAATCCAGCTTTCATGAATGATATATGAAATCAGTTGTTTTTGTCTGAAATATCAGTTGCATTACTATACAATATAAAGATAGGAATTGATTTTTTTTTGTATATAATCATCAAATATATGCAATATGTTTCTCATTTTCTTTTGATTAATTGTTTTTCAATATAATTATCTTACAAAGTAGTAATTATATTAAATCTGTGACGATCTTAATCATCACAGATTGAATAGATATCATTTTAGATCGCATTGCATTAATATTATCCCAGGTTATATTAAATTATTTTCAATTTCAAGTTTTGCATGTTAGAATAAATTTGTTTTAGTTTTTAGGAATTATTCATGTTAATCCATTGAAAGAAAACCAACAATCAAACAAAAATCCAAGTTAGAGCCACTATCCCAAACAGAAAAGGAACTCTCTTAAGGGCCAGACCAAGTGGTTATCCCCCTTGTTGTTGCCACAAATTTCTGAGGCCTCAAAATTTTTGGCGCTAGAAGGAGGGCCAACTATGAATGGCACATAAATCTAAACCTAAAAATAGAATCCCTCATAAGAGTCGATCTTCCCAAAAGCATCCCACAACTTCCCGATCAAATTCTAAATCACCAACTCAGAAATTGGAAATTGTAGAAACTTCCCCTTCATCTCCTCAAATATTTCGTCAACCATCTGCTTCAGAATTCATTCCTGACTCTCCAGAAGTTCAGTCTTGAATTCAAAAATTAGAAGGAATATCTATTTCTTCTGAAAAGCCTGTTAACCTTGAATCTTTTGAGGAAAGTGTTACTTCTCTATTTAGATAAACTGGTATATTAACTAGATCTAGAAGTGAGAAACTTGGAATTATGCCTTTTGAATTTCCAATTGAATCATTTCATAAAAAAGTTCCTATATCTAGATATAAGTCAGATGCAAGTGAAGTCAAATAAAATTTCCCTTCAGTTACTTCTTCACATCCTTTGATTCAGTCTCCATCTTCTCAGTCTTCCATTTCCTCTACTCAAACAATCAATGTTGTTACAAGTAGTATTGTTCCAGTTGTAAGTTCTTCATTCATTCCCCCTACTTCTAGATCTACTTCGGTATCTTCACAAACTTCTAATCCAACTATGGTGACTCAACCTTGGACGAATCCTAGTGCTGTATTGATAGAAAATCCAAATCCTCTTCCAGATCATCTAGAAAAAATGGTTACCTAAATATAATCTTGATGATGGTCTTTCTGGTGAAGAAAACATCAATAATTTTATGTTGGCCATGAATCTTAATGGAGTTTCTCATGAATATATTGTAGTTAGATTGTTTCCCTATACTTTAAAAGCATCTGCAGGGTCCTGATATTTTTCACTTCCAGCAGGATCTATCATCGTTTGGGCAACTTTCGAGCAATTTTTCCTTGCAAAATTTGGAGATGATAGAACTATTTCATCCTTGATTAATGCTCTTTCCAATCTTAAAAAAAATTCAAGGGAAAGGATCAAAGATTTCAACTCCAGATTTAACAAGTTATTAAAAAAAATTCCAACTACTTCCAAACCTATTGTTGATGTACAAATAGAGTGGTATATTTCTTCTTTACCTTCTAATATAACTATTTTTGTAGATAGAGCTGGTAAAGCTACCCTTTTAGATAACATGAAAGAAGCTCTCAATGTAGAAAAAAGAATTTTAGCATTAGAAAAACATTCAAAGATAGAAGACAAGAAATCCAAAAAAGTGACATTTACTCAAGATTATAAAAAGAAAGTCTCAAAAGATCCATTTGATCTTGAAGGTCTTCAAAAAGTATTAAAGACTATGTCAAATGATATGATTGAAATAAAGAAACAGGTTGCTGAAACTTCAGCTCCTAAGAAATCATTTCGTCCATTTAAGAAAAACCCTTCTTCAAAATCTCAGCCTCCAAATGTGATTTCAAATGCTGAATCTGATCAAGATACTGAAGATCCCTCACCATCTGAACGAGAATCAGAGTCTGAGGAAGAAGTTGAACTGAATGGGTTATGGGATTCCATTCTTCTTTCAGAAGAAGAAAGAGAATCTATGCTTGTATCTACAATAAGTAAAACTTCTTCTGATTCAACTATATCAAATCAAAAATAGAAAACTCTCCCCACCAAGGAGAAAATAGCTGTCAAAAAATCTAAAACTGTTCAGACAGATTTTGTTCCACCAGATCCTAATATAAATTCTAAAACTTTGATAGTTTCAGAAACAGTGGAATATAATATAGTCGAAGATATGAAAAATATCAAAGAAAATATTTCATTACACGAAATGAACAAACTCAAGAAACAATAGAAAATTTTTCTTAAAGAACTCAAGGCAATACCCGTAGAACCTATACAACCACCAGTTATAGCACAAGCTTCTAAAGATACAGGGAAACCTCCATCATCTGCAAACAAGGTAAATCCGAATGATTTAGTTTTAATTGGTGATAGATCTATTTCACACACTCCTCCTTTACTTTTGACTTATGATATTTTTAACAAAAAATTTCATAATTGTCTTATTGATTCAGGAGCTTCTTCAAACATTATGCCAAGAACGATATGTACAAAGTTGAACATCACTCCTCAAAAATCTGCTGTACATATAGTTCAATTGGATAGAACAAAAGTAGAAGTCGTTGGAGAAATGTTGTCAGTATCCATTAGATTATCATCCAATCCAAATGTACTACAAGTAATTGATATTTTGGTTGCAGACATCCCTGAATTTTATGGTCTTATTCTAAGCAGAGATTGGTCTGAAAATTTACATGGATATTTTTCTACTGATTGGTCACACATGTGGTTATGATATAATAGTAAACCAAATCAAATCAGAATTGAACGTGAGAAATTTATGAAACATACAGTTACTAAAATAGAAGGAACAAACGAGCCTGTAGCTTTCACTAATAACATTATAGGAAATTATTCAGCTGAATCATTTCTTGGATCATTCAATGCTCAGGTTTCACCTTTTCTAATAAACACTACTATTTCTCAAATTGAAAACTTTTCTCAAACAAATAATTCTAGATGTATTAATCTCAGCGATCAGATTCCAAAACAATATTTATTTTGGACTCTATACTTTGATGGTTCAAAATCAAAATATGGTGTAGGAGCAAGTTGCATTTTAATCGATCCACAAGGAGAGAAAACAATGCTAGCTTGTAGAATTGAATTTCAATACACTAATAATATCGCCGAAAATGAAGCATTGTTACAAGGCCTATATAAAGATATTGGATTGAATGTTAAATATTTACAAGTATATGGAGATTCTGAAATAATTGTTAGACAAGTCAGAAATACAATTCATTGTATTTTTGGACATTTAAAACATAATCAAACTTTAACTCAGAATCTTACTTCTCATTTTATTGCATTTAATATCTCCACAATTCCTAGATTACAAAATGCAAGTGCCTATTTACTTGCTAATGTAGCATCTAGATTTATACCATCTGAAGAATTTTGCCCAGACAGATTCTCAATTGAGTTAATTTTTAGGCCCTCTATTCTTGAAAATATAACAAGTTGGAAAGTATTTAACAATGATGCATATATACTAGAATTTCTTACATCAGACAGAGCTTATGAAGGTCAAATTATAGATGAACATGAACATGATTCACAAACTGAAGATAAACAAAATTCAAATCCAATTCCTAAATCTGTAGTCAAAATGGAAGATCTCTATGATTTGAAAGATAGGTTTGAGAAGACTACCAATTCAAAAACATAGAGTTCTACTCTAAAATTTGAATTGATTAATCTTCGTACATTAGAAAAACCTCAAAATATCAACTTAGGTCTTGGATTAGAACCTGAAGAAAGGATGTCATTCATTAAGATATTGAAAAAATATAAAGATATATTTGCATGGGATTATTCAGATCTTAAAACATATGATATTTCCATAATTCAACACACCATACCTATGACCTCAGATGATAAGCCTATGCCACAAAAACTTAGAAAAATTCACCCAAATTTAGAAAGTCAAATTAAATTTGAGTTAAATAAAATGCTCAAAGCTAAAGTCATTTTTCCTGTTAGGAATTTGAAATGGGTGTCAAACATGGTTCCAGTTAGGAAAAAGAATGGAGACATTAGGATTTGCATAGATTTTAGAAATTTGAATAAAGCTTGCCAAAAAGATAATTTTCCCTTGCGTACTATGGAACAGATATTACAGGCAGTTGCAGTTTCTAAATTGATGTCTTTCCTCGACGGATTTTCAGGATATAATCAGATTATGGTACATCCATATGATAGATTAAAGAAAACATTCAGGACAAAATGGGGAACATACACATATAAAAAATTCCCTTTGGGTTAATTAATGCTGGTGCTACATTTCAACGTGCTATGAATATAGCTTTGAGAGGAATAATCAATAGCTCAGTTGTTATATACTTAGATGACATCACTATTTACTCTAAGCATAAAAGCAATCATGTTAATCACCTAAAACACATTTTTGAGAGATGTAGAAAATTTCGTATTTCCTTGAATCCAAGAAAATGTTATCTTTCCTTATCGGAAGGTAAATTATTAGGGTTCTATTGTTTCCAAAAATAGAATCCACATTGACCCCGATAGAATTCAGGAAATTGAAAAAATCCCTTTACCACATAATAAAAAAACAATGCAATCATTTTTTAGGACAAATTAATTTTGTAAAAATATTTGTTCCTGATTTTTTCCAAATCATTTTACCCTTGCAATCAATGATCAAGAAAAATTCAGTCTTCAAATGGGGAAAGAAGAGAGAAATTATTTTGAGTTGATTATGAAAGCCATCATAGAAGCCCTCTCTTTAACAACTCCTAATTTTCTTAAGTAATTTATATTATACACATTTTCTTTCGACACATCATACACAATAGTTCAAACATAGTTAAATAATCAAAACATTGAAGCACCAATTGTGTTTTTTAGTTCCAATCTACAAGGTGCTGAGTTGAATTATTCAGCTGTGGAAAAACAAGCTTATACTGTATTTAAAGCTTTGAAACATTTTAGACCCTTTCTCCTAAAAACACATACTAAAATAATAGTACCTTACTCAGCAGTAAGGAAATTATTAATCCAACGAGAAGTAGGAGAGAAGAGAGAAAATTGGGTTACCGCACTTCAAGAATATGATGTAGAGATACACCTTGCTAAAATTGTTAAAGGACAACGTATTTGCAGGATGTTAACTGGAGCTTCTCATGCATCAACAGAAGAAGATCAATCAAATGAAATACAACTGTCTAAGGTAAGCCTAAACGATTCTCAGTCACAATATGCTCATCTAAAATTTTTCTTGAAAAATGGATATGCTCCATTATATCTCAATTACATAGCAAAGCGGGCTCTGAGACTTAAAGAAAATAAATATCAACTCATAAATGATGTGTTTTTTAGAAGGAATTATGATTATGTATTATTAAGATGTTTAGAAAAAACTGAAGCTGAAAAAGTAATGCAGGAATTACATGATGGACCAGCTGGAGGTCATTTCAGAGGAGACACCACATCTCATAAAATATTTCATGCTAGCTATTATTGGCCAACTCTATTTAAATATGCACATGAATATGCAAGAAAATGCAAAGTGTGTCAAATTGCAGCAGGAAGAGAGAGAAAAGCAACATTTCCATTACAGCGGGTAAATATCCAACAACCATTTGAACAATGGGGGTTAGATATGTAGAAATTTGAATAACTGTTAAATTATTCACCGAGATTATCCTGATCACACACTATTTGAGCTTCATGCATAATACATAACCTCTTCTACTATTGATCATTAATTGCGGAAATATAAACAATCGCATGCACACATTAAAACCATAAACAATCACACATATAAACACAGTATTTATGGGAAAGATTAAAGCTGAAAACCCCCAACTATCTGTATATTATAATGATAGAGATCATGTAACAATCATTGTACAAAATCCTCACAAGCTATCAGTACAATCTCCAATTTTTACACACTACACAAGCTCAAATCTAACAAAACACATGCTCCAATCTGCTCCACCTGTTAGCCTGCCTCTACTGCACAATCCAAGATGAATAATGGCCCAATATGAGTTCGAATCCACCTAGTATGCACTGCGCAATCCTCATTGGCATCTCCATCAATGTGTGGTGCAAACTCATGCACCAGTATAGTCACAATTGATAGTCACACTTGCTCTTTCACCTACCTCTCCACTGGTCTCCACTGAAACTGTCCATGCACTGAAGTTAACTGATGTATTCTTTAGTTGATTTATGAGTTAATAATTAGTGAATTAATTAATAATTAATTCACACCACTCTCACTAATTGTATCAATCGGTTAGACTAGATACAACTAGCTCAACTAAGTTAAACTGAACACAACTCCATTAACTGTCTCATCAACTCCACCAAACTCTGTCACATGAGTTCTAACTGAAGTCAACCATGCAATAGCTCCACTAAACCCTCGGAATAGCGTAATTCCTTCTGTCAGCTGCATGTGCCACATCCAGGCATCAAACTGAAGTGCTCCAAGAGGATAAGATAATGTTTAGAGTCCAAATATTATTAAGAGCTAATAATATTCGACATATCTATTTTTAGACTGGCAATCTAAAAATAGATTCCGCCCAATATGTCTAAAAATAGAAGTCCATCTATTTTTTTCCGACTTGACCAACCATCCACAAATAGCATCCTGAAACTTATAGAACATGATCCATATGTCTAAAAATAGACATAGTCTAAAAATAGACTTTGCGCCAAAAATAGCCTGCGGGCCCACTTAGTGAAGGCGACTTCTTTCCACTAAGCTCATCATCTTGTTGCAATCTCAACACTCCCTCTAAACAAGATATGGATTATCTGCAACCCCTATCCTGCCTCTGTGGTATTCGAATTTTCTCCTGGTGAGCGCCTTCGTCAAGATATCAGCATCCTGATCCTTCGTAGGAATGTATGAAAGTAACATGACCTTCCGCTGCACACAATCTCTGATATGATGATACCGAATGTCAATGTGTTTAGATCTATCATGAAATACTGGATTAACCAAGAGTTTGATGCAACTCTGATTATCACAATAAATCACAGTAGGCTCTAAGTGTGAACCGAACAACCCGACCAGGATCTTCCTCATCCATATAGCCTCGCATGCAGCCAAAATCGCTACCATATACTCGGCCTCTGCTGAACTGAGTGCCACGGATCTCTGCTTCTTGTTGTACCAAGAAACTGCTGTCGACCCGATACTGAAAATCCCTCCAGATGTGCTCTTTTTGTCCGTTGGGCTTCCTGTCCAATTTGCATCTGTGAAGCCACATAGCTTCACCTCATCTGACTGTCTGTACCACAATCCATATCCCGATGTGCCTCTGAGATATCTCAATACATTCTTGCTTGCCTTCCAGTAGAACTTGGTAGGCTTAACCATAGCTTTTGAAAGCTGGTTAATAGCATAGCATATGTCGGGTCGTGTATTGACCAGATACATAAGCGACCCCACCAACTGTCGATAAACAGTGGCATCCACCACCTCCGCCGAACTAGCATCCTCCTTCCTCCAACCACCAGGAAGAGGAGTATCAACAGGCTTGCAGCCATGCATGTTGAACTTCTCCAGTATCTCCCGGGCATACTTACCCTGAGAAACAAACAGTCCACCACTGCGCTGCCAAATTTCCAATCCCAGGAAATAATGAAGGAGGCCCAAGTCCTTCATCTCAAACTCTTTTGCAAGATCCTCCTTACATGAGAGTATCAACAACTCATCACCTGTCAAAATAAAATCATCTACATAAAGTACAATGATCAACAACTTACCCTCCACCACAATTTGGTATAGGTTAGGATTCGCCTCACTCTTGGAGAATCCAAGTCCAGTGAAATAGCTGTCTATCCGTGTGTACCAAGCACGAGGTGCTTGTTTCAACCCATACAACGCTCTCTTGAGCCTGCACACATGCGACTCACTGCTGAAGATCTCAAAACCTTCGGGATGCTCTATGTACACCTCCTCCTCAATGACTCTGTTGAGGAACGCAGTCTTCACATCCATCTGATGAATGTGCCACCCCATCTGCGCTGAGAGAGAAAGAATTGTCCGTATGGAAGAATACCTTGCGACAGGTGCAAAGGTCTCCTCATAATCGATCCCCTCTATCTGTGAAAAGCCTCGGGAAAAAAATCTTGCCTTGTACTTCTCCACACTCCCGTAAGCTGCCTGCTTCACTTTGTAGATCCATCTCGAACCCACCACTGATTTCCCTTTCGGCCTTGGGACAATCTCCCATGCACTGTTTCTGACAATCGAATCATACTCTTCCACCATGGCATCTACCCATGCGGGATCCTCCACAACTTCCTCGAAAGAGGATGGCTCTGTCACGATACACTTGCTCACAAGAAACATGTATCCAGTGTACCGATCAGGTGACTGTCTCTATCTGCGCTGTGCTGTAGGTGCTCCTACAACCTTCTCTGCATCTTGAGCCAGTCGCTCAGCTTCTGTAGTGCGCTTCTGCCCTCTGATGGTTGGCATTGCATGAGTGGTCTCTTCCACTCCATGAACCTCCTCTTATGGCTGATCCACATCCTGAGGCTCATCCTTAGGAACTAATAGCTCCTCATCTGCATGCAAGTGTGGCTCCCTCTCAAGCGAACACTTCATGGATTTCTCCTCCTGAAATTTGATATCCCATCGCACAACAGTCTTGCGACTGTCTGGAAAATACACACAATAGTTGTGGGGCGTATCAGTGTACCCCACAAATATCCCAACCTCCGCAGTCGGCTCCAGCTTCTTCCTGGCATCCTTCGTCACATGAATGTAAACAGGTGAACCAAAAATTCTCAAATGGGAAATATCAGGCCTCTTACCAGAAAACGCCTCCTCGGGTGTACTCATGCCAAGTATCCTGTGAGGACAACGGTTCTGCACATATACTGCAGTATTGCATGCCTCAGCCCACAAGTGAATGGGTAGGCCCTGATCATGCAACATCGCCCGTGCAGCACCCACGATCGTTCTGTTCTTCCGCTCAACAACCCCGTTCTGCTGTGGGTTATGAGGTGCTATGAGCTCTCTTCGAATTCCTTCTGCGCTGCAAAAGTCCTTGAATTTTCCAGAGATGAATTCACCACCATTGTCGCTCCTAAGAGCCTTCACCTGCTTCCCCGATTCTTTCTCAACCAGTGCCTTGAACTCACAGAACTTTGAGTATGTCTCGCTCTTCTTCTACATGAAGAAGATCCATCACTTACGAGAAAAATCATCAACAAAGATCACATAATACCTGTGCTTTTCTGTTGAAGCTACTGAGAAAGGTCCACACACGTCTGTGTGAATTCTCTCAAGGATCGTCATGGCGCGACTATCCTTCTCGTGAAAGGTGGCTTTCACAAATTTTCCCAAGGTACATCCCTTTCACTGATCTGACTGCGCAAGAGTGCCTTTAGGAAGCCCAGTAGAAATCTGCTGCAGTATCTTCAAAGCTCCATGGTGAAGGTGTCCCAATATCCGGTGCCACAACTCGCCATCATCCCGGCTCACCACTCCTTCTGCCTTGTCTGCCATTGCTGCGCAGCCATCTACCTACAATTGATAAAGGTTCTTAACTCGAACCCCTATCCTCTGGGTCTCACCAGTTGCCTTACTAAGCAGGAAAGCCTTTCCCTCGCTAAAGACAACATCATATCCCTTGTCTTCTAACATCGCCACAGAGATAAGATTCTTCTTCAATCCTGGACCATGCATCACTTCCTTCAATACAAAGGGTTTACCAGATCCCTCTCAAAGGAAATGGTACTGATACTGGTCGCACTGTATCTACCATCATCGCCCATCTTGATGTGCACTCCAAGATCTTTCTCATCCATATCAGTAAACAAATCTCGATCTCCTATCATGTGAAAAGACGCACCACTGTCCAGAAACCACAGTGAACCCATAAAACTTGAGACCAAGCATGATATCAGCAAAAAATATAGCTCAAACTGCGAGGCTAAGGCCTCTCCAGCTGCAGATCCAGAAGCCTGCTTATTTTTCTTCTTCTGCGGACAATTTGTGGCATAATGTCCGTGTTGGTGACAGTGAAAGCACTTCACCTTGGACATGTCCTACTTCTTGCCTTTCGCACCGGAATGAGAAGATTTATTGCTCTTCCCCTTCTTTGCTTTGGCAGCCAAAGCAAAATTCTCTTCATCAGAGTTATTTTATGAAGATCCGTCCCTAGTACTCTGCCTTATCTCCTCTTGCACAAGATCCGACAAAAGTCGCTCCCATCCTGGCAATTTCTCCCGACCATTGACAGAGTCCTGATAGGAATGCCAACTCTTAGGAAGCCCAAGGAGAGCCAAGATCTCCAATTCCTAATCATCTACAGTCACCCCCACACTTCCCAGCTCATCCCTGCATTGGGTGAACTTCGTGAGGTACTTGGGCATACTGTTTCCTTTCTCCATCTTTATGTTTCTGAGTTTATCCTTGAGCGCCAACTTCCTCTGGTCGCTCTTGCTTTGGAATAAATCCGTCAAGGATTTCCACATCAAGAATGGAGAAGCCTTACCATGAAGGCTGGACACTATGTGATCCTTCATGCCCTCCAATAGAATCCGTCGACACTTTGCTGTCTTCTTTTGCCATGCGTCAAGTACAGCAACATCAGTATAAGTAGGCTTTGGAATTTCTGCATCTATGAACTCCTTCAACCCATTGTCATCTAGCACTGCCTCCATCCTATCCTTCCATGCAATATAATTTGAGCTGCCCTCAAGGGCATACTCCAATCACAATCTGTTGAAAGACATCTCAACTTCAACACCAAGAAAACACTGTTGCAAATTCGAATTCCACCAGCACAAAACTCAACCGCTTCAATGTTTTGCAATTGCTCCAATGATCAATACTGCTTTGATACCATGTATAAATTTGAATAAATATTAAATTATTCACTGAGATTATCCTTATCACACACTATTTGAGCTTCATGCATAATACATAACCTCTTCTACTATTGATCATCAATTTGCGGAAATATAAACAATCGCATGCGCACATTAAAACCATAAAAAATCACACATATAAACACAGTATTTATGGGAAATATTAAAGCTGAAAACCCCCAACTATCTGTATATTATAATGATAGAGATAATGTAACAATAATTGTACAAACTCCTCACAAGCTCTCAGTACAATCTCCAATTGTTACACACTACACAAGCTCAGATCTAACAAAACACATGCTCCAATCTGCTCCACCTGTTAGCCTACCTCTACTGCGCAATCCAAGATGAATAATGGCCCAATCTGAGTTCGAATCCCTCTGGTATGCACTGTGAAATCCTCATTGGCATCTCCATCAATGTGTGGTGCAAACTCATGCACCAGTATAGTCACAACTGATAGTCACACTGCTCTTTCACCTACCTCTTCACTGGTCTCCACTGAAACTGTCCATGCACTGAAGTTAACTGATGTATTCTTTAGTTGATTTATGAATTAATAATTAGTGAATTAATTAATAATTAATTCACACCACTCTCACTAGTGTATCAATCAGTTAGACTAGATACAACTAGCTCAACTATGTTTAACTGAGTTAAACTGAATACAACTCCACTAACTTCCTCAATCAACTCCACCAAACTCTGTCACATGAGTTCTAACTGAAGTCTCCATGCAATAGCTCCACTTAACCCTCGGGAATAGCGTAATTCCTTCTGTCAGCTGCATGTGCCACATCTGTGCACTTAACTGAAGTGCTCCAAGAGGATAAGATAATGTTTAGAGTCCAAATATTATTAAGAGCTAATAATATTCGACATATCTATTTTTAGACTGGCAATCTAAAAATAGATTCCGCCCAGTATGTCTAAAAATAGAAGTCCATCTATTTTTTTCCGACTTGACCAACCATCCACAAATAGCATCCTGCAACTCATAGAACATGATCCATATGTCTAAAAATAGACTTTGCGCCAAAAATAGCCTGTGGGCTCACTTAGTGAAGGCGACTTCTTTCCACTAAGCTCATCATCTTGTTGCAATCTCAACAAGATATTATAGGTGAAATAACTCCTAACTCTTCAAAACAACATAGGTATATTCTAACCGCGACATATTATTTCACGAAATGGGTAGAAGCTATCCCATTAAAGGTGGTTTTTTTTTTTTTTTTTCTAAGTAAAATTAGTCTATTAACAGAAAAAATATAGTACAATGGGCCTTGGCCAGGTCACTGCCCAGAGATTGGACATTTTAAAGAAAAAACCAGCTTTGCAGACTGCCCTGCAAGAGGGAAACCAGTCTGAAACAGAGTAAGAGAGTTTCCCACGCAGGGGTACCAAATTTTTAGAGTGCTGGTGACCAAAATTATCCAAAACAAGAAACATGTTCAGCAACAGTGTGGAAGACAAAACTTGCCCATGTATAGGGGCCGAAACAAAACAGAAAAACCAAGAAGAGGAGGATGAATTACTCATCCGGAGGTTCTTCATCAACTTTGCACCAGAGGTCTAGATCATACTTGTACAGGTCATCAATGGAAGTTATCACATGCCTTGTGGGAGAGGGATGGACCGGCGTTGCACTTGCTTGCCCCATGTCAATTTGCATCTTTCCCATCTGCTCACAAGGCTGCCCTGAAAAATCCGGTCTCGCTTGGTCCTGAGTGGCTTTGCCGTCCATCTCCTGCATGTCCATGCTTACCGTGTGCCTTATTCCTCCATGCATCTCCATAGACTAAGCGTCCGAAATGTCCTGAATAGCCTGATCAGAGCCGGGCGCAGTTGCCTGAGGTTCTTCCTGAAATACTATAGTAATGGAAGCCGTCACCCTGGGATGATTAAGAGAGCTGTTATAGGAAAAAGAAGCAGTTTGAGTATGGGCAGGCGGAGGCAGAGGATTGGTGGAGTGGATGCGACGTCCAGAGCGGAGAATGCGGTCACTGTGAGGACTGTGAGGGCTGTCAGAGTGGGAATGAGGATCCGAAGAGGTGCTGGGCGTGGAAGGTGGATGCCAAGACTGATTCCGAGAGGAACCTCTCCTACATCGCATCCTATGCCTGAGACGCGGCATACTCTCTGACGAAGCAACAGACTGGGAGGGCGGAAGAAGGAGTAAGGGTAGGGGCGAATGAGGGTGCAGCTTGAAAGAGGCGAGCAAGCAAGAGCCTGTGAGGGATAAGTGCAGGTCTTCGCTGAAGTCGAAGCAGCAATAGAGGCTGCTCCTCTTGCTAGTCACTGTGCGGGCCGAAGGAGGATGAGCACTCTGGGCGTAGCACCTAGACACTGGAAGGGGAGTTCTGCTGGTATCAAAGCCTCTCTCCATATTATCATTCCAATTTACCATCCAACCAGGTGTCCTGTGCAAGGAACCAGCATTAAAATGAACCAAATACCAAATCGTGCCTCTGCTTGTGAAGTGATATCAGGAAACAGAGAGCATGTTGTGAATTGCACCGAGAATTAATCTCATTAACCACTGATTAATATCATTTATGAGCCGAGTGACAGCAGTAGGTCTGGTATGCAAGTGGCCTCCCATCCAGCTCCCCTCTTGTCCCATATTCTTAACACATTTCATTGGCACCCGCATCCGGGACCCATTAAAGGTGGTTAATACACAAAGTATTACAAATTTTAATGATCAGTTCATAATCACCAGGTTCGGTCTCCCATCAACTTTGATATTTGATAATGCATCTTACTTTTCTAGAAATGCCATGATAGAATTCGCTTTGAAAAGAGGTTTTAAATTAAAATACTCAGCTAATTATTAGCCATAAGGTAATGGATTAGCTGAATCTACAAATAAAAACCTCAAAAGGATCATCAAACGAACTGTAGAAAAAAATCATAAAAATTGGCACAAAGCACTATTATTTTCTCTTTGGGTAGATAAAATCACCCAGAAAGTATCAATAGGTACTTCTCCATTTATGTTAGTTTATGGGAAAGAAGCAGTTCTACCCGCAAACGTAACAATACCATCATTGACTTTAGTGCAGTTTATTGATGAAAATCCTTATTTTTCCCTTCAACTTAGACAAGATAAAATTCTTAAAATGGAAGAACAAAGAGAGAAAGCTAAGGCTATACATGCTTATCATCAACAAATAGTGAAAACCTCATTTGACACATCATCCACCAGTTCAATTGTTTTTGAAATAGGAGATCTTGTTTTAAAATGTGATAAGGCACATGAGGAAAAAGGTTAGCATACCAAATTCCAAATATTATGGCTTGGTCCATTTCAAATCATTGAAAAAATAAGCTTATCTACGTTTTTTCTGCAAGACTTATCAGGTAGAAAAGATTCCTTGCCTGTAAATGGTGAAATTATCCAAAAGTATTTCTCTTAGAAAACCAAGATTTTAAATTTTATTTTTTGTGTTAGGAAAATAAAAGTTGTAAATAGCATCATCATTGGTTCATTCAAATTTTCAAAATTTCTGATAGATTATTTTGATCTTTCGCTTCTATAAATAAGTAAAGAGAAAGATTACTATAATTATGAGAAATGAATAAACTTTATTTTTTTAGATAAATTGAAATTATTGAAGGCATTTTATTTCTGAAAAGACTCTAGATATCATAAAATATAGTTATTATGTATCAGTGAGAAAAAGAAACTTTCAACTTAGCAAGGATTCTCTACAAAATGGTATCTACCAACTCTACAATTATCATCCATAACTCTTAAACGAGCTAATGATTCATCTCATCTGATAAAATTTCTTCTTTAGAAATATAAAAAGAAAGAAAGAAATATATACAATAAACAAATTCAAAAGAAAATAAGTCTCATCACGAGCCAGCTTGTTCAGTCTAAATTACTTTCAGTGAATGACCTTGTCATTATCAGACTACCAAACCTGGACAATGATTTTGAAAATGTATCAAGCAAAAGAAAGTTAATGATATGTCATAATTATATTTTTAAAATAAGAAATCAAATTTGGATGGGACCATGAATCATTATTGGTTAAAATATAACCCTGTCGAGGCTATAAATGCCTATTGGCAACAATGGCTCTATCTGTGATAAATGAGGAAAAATCTATGAAACCAATTTCAGAGAAAACCTACTTTATCTTTTTAAATCTAAGTACTGACTGATATAGATACCTATATATTATCACTGAAGGAGTTAATTTAGAATAAATGAGATAGGTAAATAGATTATATTCTTGAAAAACATTGTTTAATTCATGAATCATATTATTTTTATTCTTATATATTTTCTTTGTTTTGAAAGTTTAGAAATGTCAAAATAAACCAATCAAAGATATCTGGTTCTCCCAAGTGAATCGCCAATTGTTGCGCTATGCAACAACCCCGCCATTTTTATTTTTAACTAATTATTTAGACCTTGATAAATAAAAATAGGGATCCTTTTTATGAAAATATTTTTGTCTTTTGATAAAAATCAAACTCCAAAAAAAAAAAACATCAAGGCTTTTTAAATAAAAACATCTTTATCGCAAATCGCAATTTCGCACAAATATTTTCTTAAGTTAAAACAATAAATTAGTGAAATCCCGATTTTGTAATCGCCGATTTGAAATTTCGCAAGAGACATAATAAATTGCATATCGCAGATTTACACTTCCAAACTTTAAGCAATCCTTAACGAAACTCTAATATTGTGATATTGCGATATTGCGATTTTGCGAAATCACATATCGCATAAACAAAAAGCAATACACATCACTAAGGCATGGTCAAAGGGCGTGATGCGATTGATATGACGGGTTTTAATAGAAGTTTTTATGCAAAATAAATCATTTTAGAAAGTATTAATGATGTTTTATCATCCCAATGTAAACAATTATGGATGCATCATGATTAATTAACGATATAGCCGTTTTACGGATTTTTCCTTCCAAAATAGATAATTTCAATAGATCTTCCATCATTTGATCATTTAATCTGTCTTTAATAGGGATTTCCTTTCAAAGATATGTCTATACGTAAAGTTATTCAGAAGCACAACAAACAGATTATTGCAGAATTCAAACAAACAGGAATGGCATCTATAGTCTCTGATACTCTCTGCATTGCTGATGGGGGAGCTACTAAATGGAAAGTTATTTAAACTATAATTAAAGATGAAGAGCCAAAAGTAGTGGAAGTCATGGAAATTGGCGATGATGCAACACATTCAGACTTGCAATTCAAAGATATTGCATGTTCTTTCCTCCATAGAATAGCAGCGAGAGCTACTCTTCCTCCATATACCAAAATAATTAGATGGGTGCTTGATAAATCAATGATCAAAGACAGACAGTTAAGAACCTACAAGGATGAGATTCTAGGTTCTTTTAGACCTGAAGATCTGAAGATCATGTATAAGCTGCCCAACCCGCAAGATACCTACAACAATCAGTTTGTTGCAAAGTTTGCTGAGAAGAACCAAGACCCGTTCAAGGAAATTCAAGGTTGGAGGAAATTAGACAAAAAGTAAAATATGAGAAAACCGGTATGTATCCTATCGCGTCATTAGCAAACCCTTACAACTTTGCAGCAACAATGTTGTCCAGATTATATGACTTACTTGATAATACCAAGTTCTCCATAAATTGGCTTCCCCTAATTGACTCCTCTGTTAACTCCCTCATAATGAATAGGACGACTATCCTTTCAGAAAATCTAGTTAAGGCAATTAATGAATATCACCAAACCAAAAATTCTCCTCTAAATCTGTTCCCAAATTTTATATGAGTGCATACATTTTTGATGCCATCTATTTTTCTACCAACTTTCCAGTTATGGGATGGAAATGGTCCTATAAAGACCCTACCTCGATACATTTGAGTCATAAAGAGATATGGGAACATAATTATGCACCACATTTAGATAGGTTGTGCTATGGTGTTGTATTACCATTACACCAATTTATGTAGGACATAGTGAGCCCTAGTTCACTAAGGAAGCCCTTACAGACCTTCAAATGATAGGCAGGAGTTTTATTGAAGAATCATTTTCCTATATTATAGTTTTTGGAAGCTCTTCTCCCCTGCATATTCTTCCATTATATGTTTCAAACAAGTTGATGGCAAGAGAAATCGCTTACCAAACAATTGGTAATGGACTCACTAAAGATTTAAAAGACAGTAAAAGGTCTTTGTGGCCAATTTTTCCAATTTCATGTGGTTCATTTACACTCAGCAATTTCAATCACGCATTGAAAGAATGTCAAAAGATTGAGCTATTAAAAATCCCCGTTTTACCCTCCATATAATTTTACCCATAAAAGGTTGCTAACAAATTCACTTTGTCAGTCAAACTCAAACCTATTGTGGACACTAATGACATATTTGAAGATATTTTTCAGCCTGCTCAGACTTTTGAAGAAATCCTAAATTTTGTCAAATTGAACCTAAATCCAGAAGAAATACAGAGATTCAATGAATTTAGAGAACAGAGAATTAGATGGATTCCACAAGATGTTTAGATTACCAGTCATACGATTAAATATATTCAAGAAATCAGAGTAGAATAATTAAATTCACAAAATCAAAGTGAATTAGATAAAATCTGTACTTCATTCAGCAATACATTCACAAATACTCCAGAGGCATCATCATCTCAGAAGAATGTAGAATTACAGACTCCTCAGCAACAAATAGTTTCAACAAAGAAAATCAGTGAAACTCCTGAGATAATATCCCAAGAAACAGAAGTCATTCCTATATATCCGACTGATGAGATTATCCTCAAGGTGACTGATATTCCCCCACTAGATGTATTCTATAGCCTTTTTCATAAGGCTGTAGTGAGAAAACCAAGGAAAAGAAGGAGAATTGAAACACCATCGGGGAATGAAGTTATGGAAGTAGTATGGAAATATACTCCATCAAATCCGATTGAAAATTTAACTCGACTATCTCAATTTGCTGGTGCATAAACCACTGCAACAATTGATAAGGAAACAAAAGTATCTATTTTGATCCAAGAAAAGGATGTTAAAATCATGGAACTGCAACAACAGCTAGACGAGGAAAGAAAGAGTTCAAATCAGAAAGTGGAACAACAACTTCTTAGAGTACAACAAGAGATAGAAATAATTAATATAAGTCACAAAAATGACTTATCTAACAGAATTTCACTGATTGAACAGTTGAGAGAAGATCTTACCAAATATGAAGGAATTCCTACTACAGAGGAATTCATAAAAGAAGCATCAGCATTAAGTGCCTTACTCTCAAACATAATTCCACATCTAGAACTCAGTGAACAATTAACAAACACAGTCATTGATCAAAGAATTGAGTTCAATGAACTTAATATAAAAATCTCTAATTATATTGAATGGCAGGATACAGAAGAAGGGAAGAAGTTAGATCTCCCAAAGATCAAGGAAAATTTTAAAGATATTATTTTTACAGACTGGGATGCACGAGTGAAACAAGCAGAATTAGCCATAGCCAGAGTAGTAGGTATATCAAAGAATATGGTTAAAATGATTAACCATATGTTACATACTTCCAGGCTTATCAGAGAAGGAAGTCTCAAATCTCTTCCTGATATCAAAGAGTTAGAACAAAGTTGGAAAAAATCTGGTCAAGTCAGGGAAGAAACACTTCTACAGCTAAAGAAAACTGATTAGGAAGCATACTGGTAGCTATTGGTCAAACCACACAGTTAGATCATGACATTGAACTACTTTATGAAGTCCATACAGAGAATACAACCGATTTTATTGGACACTATATTTGCTGCACAAATGAAGATAGAACTCGACAAACCTCCACAAGTTCAACCGATGTCCAACATTTGGGAGAAAAAAGCGCAATTGGCAGTAACTTATCGTCCAACATGATTATTAGTTAGTTTGTTTTTCAATTTTTAGCAAATAGATACTAAAGATGAGGAAGGTTGTTTGAAACCACCTCATAAGATATTTTTGTATAATATTTTTGTAGGTAATTAGCATAGTATTTAAACCCTTCTCATGCATTTAGAGAAGGGTCCAGAATTTTATTGAGAACATTCGTAAAGAATTCTTAATTGTAAGTAAGTTTGTGGATGTCTTGATGAAATAATGGAACACGACCATTTCAGCTACATATCATTTTTTTGATCATTGTTGATGCACTTCTGTATGCTTTGAAAAAACTTACTGATGTATGAGTTGAATGTGGCCTACTATCATTGATCAGAGGAACAAGACGGTACGCATTTGGTACTATTATCATGTATGCTAGTTCTATTTTGAATATTAGTGATGAATCCAGCTTTTATGAATGATATATGAAATGAATTGTTTTTTTCTAAAATATCAGTTGCACTACTGTATGATATAAAGATAGGAATTGATTTTTTTGTATATGAACATCAAATATATCAGATATGTTTCTCATTTTATTTTGATTAATTGTTTTTCAAGAGAATTATCTTACAAAGTAATAATTCTATTAAATTTGTGATGATCTTAATCATCACAGATTGAATAGATATCATTTTAGATCGCATTGAATTAATATTATCACAGGTTAGATTAAATTAGTTTCAATTTCAAGTTTTTCATGTTAGAATAAATTTGTTTTAGTTTGTAGGAATTCTTCATGTTAATCCCTTGAAAGAAACCCAACAATCAAACAAAAACCCAACTCTGGGAAATTGGTCCCATAGTATCCTGTCGGAGCCACTATCCCAAATGGAAAAGGAACTGTCTTAAGGGCTAGACCGGGTGGTTATCCCCCTTGTTATTGCCACAGATTTCT
The DNA here is from genome assembly GCA_034641835.2 of Pinus albicaulis. Taxonomy (NCBI): domain Eukaryota; kingdom Viridiplantae; phylum Streptophyta; class Pinopsida; order Pinales; family Pinaceae; genus Pinus; species Pinus albicaulis. The sequence goes on from CM076577.1 coordinate 818,972,543, forward strand.
GAGGCCTCAACATGTAAATAATCCAATAATTCATCAATGATAGGAATGGGAATTTTATCTTTAATAGTGACCTTTTTGATCTCCCTATAATGCGGAAACATGTGCCATGATCCATCCTTCTTGTGCACCAATACTACTGGAGCAGAGAAAGAACTTTTACTAGGTTGAATTATACTGACCTCTAGCATCTCTGCAATGATACGTTCAATTCATCTCTTTTGGGCACAGGGATATATGTAAGGCCTGATGTTTGGAGGAATACTTCCTGGAATCAAAAGAATAACATGATCATGATCACAAGTAGGTGGGAGGCCTTTGGGAGTCTCAAATACCTTGGAACGATTGTCCAGGAATTTTTGGAGATCTAGAGAAATAGATGATTTTGATGTTTGAAACTCTAATGAGCATAATAGTGCAATTACACCTCATTGTTATTTCTTTAGAAGACTTTTCATGCCATTAGATCTGATTATCTTTCATGGTTTCCCTATGATACCCCTTAATTTAACTTCCTTTCCTTTCCAAAAAAAATTCAAGAAAACTTCTTGAAAATTAAAAGCTATCATACCCAAAGATTGTAACCATTGAACTTCTAGTACAACATCAACACCGCCCATTGGAATGTAAAGCATTGGGATATTCAATACATATTCCCCCATGGTTAGCTTGATATTATGGCACTTTCTAGAGCAATGTACAGTTCCTCCATTTGCAACCATCACTGTACACTCTAGTGTTGGGTATAGGAAGCAATTCAATTCCTTGGCTATCTTACAATGAATAAAATGATGGGTAATACCTGAATCAATCTACATTATTATATTTTCTTCTTGATATGTACTTCTATCTTGAGAGTTTGAGGAGTGGTAATTCCTTCCAATTCTTTACAATATATGGTCAGATTAATTTCTTCTTTATCTAAGGTAGGTCCTCGGTGTATATCATCTTCTTTTGAAGTTTCTTCTTCCTTTTTTTCGTCCTCTTCACAATCTATGTAAATTAGTTTATTCTCAACACATTTATGACCTTTAGTGTATTTGCTATCACAATTGTGACAAAGCCATTTTTATATTTTTTCTTCCAATTATTGTGGTGTCAACCTTGTAGGTTGTGGAAGGCTAGGAGAAGCAACACTTCCATATTTATAGTTGCGAGTGGTAGGCTTCCTTGTATCCATAATTTTGCTTTCAAATTTTCTTGGAAACCTAAATGTCTTCTTCAATGAATCTGGTTCCCAAAGGTTAACCACATGTTTGTTGCTATCCTTTAAATTCCATATTAATACATCAAGCTTATCCTCCTCTAGAATATCATTTACCCTTATATTCAATTTTTGAAAGTCCTCAATGTGTTCCACCATTGAACCCTTTTGTTTGAGATTTATCAATTAGCTAAAGAAGGTGTTTCTTTTTGTATGCTCATAATGTGCTATCATTTCCTCCATAAAAATTGACCAAGTGACAAGTGGTTTACAAGAACGAAGCCATCAATACCATACAAAATTAATGGGTTCTAAATATAAATTTTCAATGTGTACCATTTTTGTGTTTTTCACACTATGGAGATAAAAATATTGCTCCATCTGTAATATCCATGTTACCGGATCCTTGCCATCAAACTTCCTCATATCGATATTTGGAATATGGTGGGTCTTAAATCCAAAATTAGAGTCTATGAAATCATGATTAACATTTATTTTGTTCTCATCATGAGCTTCACCTACTACCTTTTCTCCATTGGGAATCATTTCTTGTAGCAACTTTGTCAAACCTTCCTTCAAACCTTCCATGTCTTCTTTTAGACCATTCTTCATGTCTTCCACGTTTCCTTTCAGTTTTTCTTCTATATTATCGATCTTAGCTTCAACACCATTCTTTAAACCATCCATGTCTTTCTTCAAACCATCCATCTTAGCTTCCATTTCATTTTTGGTTAGTCTTTGCGAGAGTGAAATTTGTTGTGCTTGGTCTCATAATTTTGAGATATCATGTTGCACTTATTCCTCTTCATGTGCCATAGTATATATTTCTGAGGGATTAATGGGTGTGGAATTATTTTAGGGAGGAATTTTAGAACCCAATACTGATATTGATGCTTCAATATGCCCTTGGAATCACTTCAAACTGTTTTTTAAAACATGCCCCTCTCCTTCAAAAATGTGTTTTCCTCAACGCTTCAGTAGTTCTGGATGTTTTTGTATAAAATTCTCATTCTCCCATGTGGAATTTGTGGCAAGTAAGCTATTCCACTTGATGAGATACTCTGAAATTGATCGATTTTGTAGCTATCGATTTCTTGTTTCCATGACTACTTTAGGTTCAAAAATGATTTTTCCTTCCTCGTCAAGTTCTAGAAATATTGTTTGAACTGGGATTTTGTCACCTATAACCTTCTTTAAGCATGAAACATGGAAAATTGGGTGCACTTGAGAAGATGCATGAAGCTCCAATTTTTATTCCATAGTACCAATATTTTGCAACACCTTGTAAGGACCATGGTACTTTGGCGATAATTTATTATCCTTCTTAGCTTACTTGAGGGAAATTTTTTGTATGGTTGTAGCCATAAAAATACCCAGTCGCCTACATCAAAACTTATTTCGCTGTGATGTTGATCTTCTTGTTGTTTCATTTGATTCTGCCCCAAAGTTAGGTTATCCTTTAAGAGTTGGAGAACTTGTTGTTGATGCTTGATGTGATCTTATACTACTTGAACCTTATAATTTTCTCTTAAATATGATGTGACAGACGGTGGATGATATCCATAAAGTGCCATAAATAGGGTCATTTTAGCTGTAGTGTGGAAGGAAGTGTTATACCTCCATCCAACCAGAGGTAACCACTTGACCCATTGTGTTTGTTTATCATATACAAAGAAATGAATATATCCTTCCAAACATTTATTCACTATCTCATTTTTCCCATCAGATTGAGGATGATAAGATGAGTTATGAGCTACTTGAGTACCCATACAAGAAAATAATTCTATCCAAAAATTTCTAGTGAAAATAGGATCTTTGTCGCTTACAATAATCTTTGGATTTCCATGCAACTTTTGAATTGTTTCCATAAATGCAGTATAGATTGTCACTGCTTTTAAATGGATGAGAAATTGCACAAAATGTGCATACTTGGTAAGTCTATCAACTACCACCATGATGAAACTCTTTCCTTCAGACTTGGGCAAACCTATGATAAAAACCATTGAAACCTCCTCCCAATGTTGACTTGGAATGGATAAAGGTTGTAGTAGACTCGAGGTCTTAATTTTCTCAAATGTTTTTTTTGGCAGACCAAACATTTCACCACAAGCTTTTGAATATTAGATTTAAGGCCATCCCCAGAAAAATATTTCTTAACCCTGTGATAAGTTTTAAAAAATTCAGAGTGTCCTCCTAAGGTAGAGGTGTGCAATTCCAAAAGAATATTTTGTTTTAGTTGAGAATTATTACAAAAATATAAGCGATATGTGTACCACAATGAATCATTTTTCTAATTAAATGTATCAGATGTACATGGATATTGCTGAAATTTTGAATGAGTGTCCGCACTTCTTTTACATTCTTCCATTCCTCCCTTGCTTTGGTTATCCAATTTGGTTGGATAATAGAAATGGCACAGAATAATTCTTCCACATCCTCATCCTTTCTTAAGAGTGCATCTACAAAAACATTTAACTTCCCATTTTCTTAGATGATTTCAAAGTCATAACCCAACATATTTGTGACCCATTTTTGGTTCTCTTATGAAGATAGTGTTTGTTCCAAAAAATATTTAAGTCTATCATGATCTGTTTTTACCTTGAAGTGTCTTCCCATTAGGTAAGGTCCCCATTTCTTTAGTGCATGTAGTATTTCCAACATTTCCTTCTCATAAATAGGTTTCTGTAAATACTTTCCTTTGATTGGACGAATTTCAAAAGTAATGGGTCTTCCATCTTGCATTAAACAACACCAATTCTATTTCATGAGGCATCACATTCCACAATAAATATTTTTGTGAATTCTGGCATAGTTAAGAATAGTGCTTGGCACATTTCCTCTTTAAGATGTTCAAATGCCTTATTTTCCTATGGAGTCCAAAAAATTCATCTTTCTTAAGTAATTTTGTTAGAGGTGTTGCTATTCTCCCATAATTCTTAACAAAATTTTGATAATACCCTGTTAACCCGAGAAATCCTCGCAGATGCTTTATGGTTGTGAGTATTTTCCATTCCTTAATGTTTTTAATTTTGTTAGGGTCTACCTTAACACCCTCATGAGATACAATATGACCCATATATTCTACCTCATGTACTCCAAAGAAACATTTGGAGGTTTTTTGCGTATAATTGTTTCTCGTCCAATAGTTTGGTCACCCTCTCAACATGTTGAACATGATCCTTCCAATACTTGTTGTAGATTAGTATATCATCAAAAAATACTAACACAAATTTTCTAAGGAAGGGTTTGAAAATGGAATTCATCAACCCTTGAAATGTAGAAGGTGCATTGGTAAGGCCAAAAGGAATGAACAAAAATTCATAATGATCCTTATGAGTTCTAAATGTTGTTTTCAAAATGTTTTGAATTGTCATTCTAATTTGATGATATCCTGAACGAAGATCCAACTTGGTGAAGTAAATTTCTCCATGTAACTTATCCAATAATTCATGAATGATAGGAATGGGAAATTTATATTTAATATTGAGCTTGTTGATCTCCCTATAATTTGGAAACATGTGCCATGATCCATCCTTCTTGTGCACCAATACTACTGGAGTAGAGAAAGAACTTTGAATAGGTTGAATTATACTGACCTCTAGCATTTCTGCAATCATATATTCAATTTCTCTCTTTTGGGCATAGGGATATATGTAAGGCCTGATGTTTGGAGGAATACTTCCTGGAATCAAATGAATAACATGATCATTATCACAAGTAGGTGGGAGGCCTTTGGGAGTCTCAAATACCTTGGAATTATTGTCCAAGACTTTTTGGAGATTTATAGAAATAGATGATTTTGATGTTTGAAACTCTAGTGAGGATAATAGTTCAATTACACCTCATTGTTATTTCTTTAGAATATTTTTCATGCCATTAGAGTTGATTATATTTCATGGTTTCCCTATGATACCCCTTAATTTAACTTCCTTTCCTTCCCAAAAAAAGTTCAAGAAAACTTCTTGAAAATTAAAAGCTATCATACCCAAAGATTGTAACCATTGAACTCCTAGTACAACACCAACAACGCCCATTGAAATGGAAAGAGTTGGGCTATTCAATACATATTCCCCCATGGTTAGCTTGATATTATGGAACTTTCCAGAGAAATTTATAGTTCCTCCATTTGCAACCATCACTCTACACTCTGGTGTTGGGTACAGGAAGAAATTCAATTCCTTGGCTATATTACAATGAATAAAATGATGGGTACTATCTGAATCAATCAACATTATTATTTTTTTCATCTTGATATGTACTTCTATCTTGAGAGTTTGAGGAGTGGTAATTCCTGCCAATTCATTACAATATATGGTTAGATTAATTTCTTCTTTATCTTAGGTCGGTTTTTGGTCTATATAATCTTCTTTTAAAGTTTCTTCTTCCTTTTCTTCGTCCTCTTCACAATATATGTAAAATAATTTACTCTCAACAAACTTATGACCTTTAATGTATTTTCTATCACAACTATAACAAAGCCATTTTTATCTTTTTTCTTCCAATTATTTTGGTGTCAACCTTGTAGGTTGTGGAAGGCTAAGCGAAGCAACACTTCCGTCTTTATAGTTGTGAGTGGTAGGCTTCCTTGTTTCCATAAATTTGCTTTCAATTTTTCTTTCCACCCTAAATGCCTTCTCCAATGAATCTGGTTCCCAAAGGTTAACCACAAATTTGATGTATCCTTTAAATTCCCTATTAATACATCAATCTTATCCTCCTCTAGAATATCATTTACCCTTATATTCAATTTTTGAAAGTCCTCAATGTGTTCCACCATTGAACCCTTTTGTTTGAGATTTATCAATTGGCTAAAGGAGGTGTTTCTTTTTGTATGCTCATAATGTGCTATCATTTCCTCCATAAAAATTGAGTGACAAGTGGTTTACGAGAACAAAGCCATCAATACCATACAAACTTATTGGTTTCTAAATATAAAGCTGCAATGCGTACCATTTGTGTGGTTTTCACATTATGGAGATCAAAATATTGCTCCATCTATAATATCCATGTTATCGAAACCTTTCCATCAAACTTCGTCATATCGATCTTTGGAATATGGTGGGTCTTAAATCCAACATTAGAGTCTATGAAATCATGATTAACATTTCTTTTTTTTTCATCAGGAGCTTCACCTACTACCTTTTCTCCATTAGGAATAATTTCTTGTAGCAACGTTTTCAAACCTTCCTTCAAACCTTCCATGTCTGCTTTTAGACCGTTCTTCATGTCTTCCATGTTTCCTTTCAGTTTTTATTCTATACCATCGATCTTTGATTCTACACCATTCTTTAAACCATCCATATTAGCTTCCATTTCATTTTTGGTTAGTCTTTGTGAGAGTGAAGTTTGTTGCACTTGGTCTCATAATTGTGATATATCATATTGCACTTATTCCTCTTCATGTGTCATAGTATATATTTCTGAGGGATTACTGGGGGCGGAATTATTTTAGGGAGGAATTTTAGAACCCAATACTGATATCAATGCTTCAATATGCCCTTGGAATCACATCAAACTGATTTTTCAAACATTTAAGTCATGCAAATTTTTAAAAAAATACACAACTTTATCTTGATTTTGAGGAGCTCAATATTGAACTTGATGTATCTCTATGATTTTGGATCCCCAAGATTTTAACTTCAGCCCTGTGGTATCCCTCTAAGTTTTCTTTCTGATACGACATGCCAGATCTAATTTGGATTCTTCAGGATAAAGTTATTCCTGATCTCCCACAATGACCTAATTATGGTTTGATTTAGTAGAGAAAACTTGTATGGGGTGAAACGTGTTACTTTTTTTTACCTTAGGCCCTAAATTGATACAAAATAAAGAAAAGTCCATGCGCTTTTAGCCACTTTTTACAGAATTCAAATATGATGCCTAAAACAAAAGTTATGACAATTTTCCCTCGGTCGCCTATTTGAGATGAAATTATGGAGCCTGCAAAACCCTAGCTTCCTCATATCATATCTCCGAAAACACAACGAAAAAAGATCTGAAATTCATATACAAGGTTCACCAGTATTTCGACTACACGTGATTTCAATTTTAGCTTTTGAAGCTTTGTATAAATAAGTTATAGTGAAAATTCCAAGCTGACCTGTTTCAAGAAGTGAAACCCTAGAATTCAAAGCTTTGATACCAAATGTTATGCAACCAGCTCACAAAATAGAAAAAAAGATAAATCAAAAAATTTGAAATCAGCCTCTTCTAGGGGGAAACCTCCTTTACATTACATAAATGAAAAATTCTTGGATGATACAAATGACAAAACCTAATTTCTATATATAGGAGTCTAAGGAGTCACAATATAATCAGAGCCTACATTATGTAAGAGCACAAAAATAACAATAGTGGGCTTCTATGGGGCACAATAATAACAATATGGGGACTACATGGGCATAATAATAAAATTAAGGGGGTTACATTAACAATAATAATAAGGGGCTACACTAGTATTATAGGGACCTAACATGTTGTGTGTGCGATTGGAGAGTTCCTGGAAGGTTGGGATGGCTCCTGGGTGTCTTGTAGCATGTGAAGAAGGTCTATGTTGTTGTGTGGTATCGGCTCCACTTCCTTAAAGTGACCTAGATAGTTGAATCAGATCATAGTAATTCTTTGTCACATGTATACCCCGGTTGTCTGCTTAATTGGGTAGATTTAGGAGGAGGTTTTTAAAAAATTTATGGCAAAGCAATAACTTACCTTCTAAATTTAATTCCCTCTCATTTGATTCTTATTCTTCACCTTTTTAGTGATGAGCAACAACTTGCACATTCAGATGAATATCTTTAGTCTTATGAGTTGTTTTCCTTTGAGATGCTTTCGTCTTCTTCTTCCTTCTCTTCTTGTCTTTATCTTTAATAACATGAATTCTTGCGAGAGGATCTTCTTTAAGTTCTAATTCAATTTAAGAGAAATAAGGATATTCAACCTATGTTGGTGTCTACTGAGCTTTTCCTCCATATTCACAGTGCAAATTTTCTAGCATTTCATTAGATCACTTGCAATATCTCACCTTATCTGCATCTAGCTTTAGTATCTCTTTTAAGATAATTTTCTTGGATTTTGTATTGTATTCATTCTATAATACAATTATATAGAAAAAAAAACATCTAAGTCAACAACCATTAAGTATGCTTCGATTCTAACCTTCCACAACACATACTCTCCTCCATTCAAAAAAGGAACTCCATCTGGCGTTATCCACTATTGATTAGCCACGTTTCCTTTTGATATACCTTCAAGTGTTTATTTTTTACTGAAGGAACCTGCTCTAATACCGATTATTGGAAATAATAATTAATAATGAAAGGGAGGGTGAATCATTATTAAGGAAAATTTTAATTTTAATGCCAATTTATACTTTCATTTACTTTGGAAACTATTCATGTGAGCTATCTACAACATACTATGTGAACAACAAACTAAATCATCACACGAACATCATGAAAACACCATGTGTATCATACACATATGAACACATGAATTTAACATGGAAAAAAATAAAGGGAAAAGACACCAATATTTGTTTATTATGATGCAGATCTTAAGCCACTACTTAGATTGCATCATTTATTTTTGTGAGAATCCACTCATAGGAAGCACCAAATCCCCTAGGTGTTTTGATAGCTCTCTTTAACAGGAAACAACCCATACCTCTTTGTAGAAGCCTAATCAAATTACAAGAAGCACAAAATTCTTGATTTTTGCAAGCACTAACTTGCAGGAGGCACTAACCCCCATGTTATTCTTCATACTCCAAAGCACCAACTCCCCATTTTGTAGACCTAAAGTTCATAAGGAACTTATTTCTTTCTTTTTTGGCTCCCACTTGGCCTGATTTCAACTTTGTATTAACCAATTATTAGCCCTTGTTTCTCCTCAACAGACACACTTAGAAACCCTCTTCTCATAAATAACATCCTCAACACTCAAACCTTTGTTCTTAGTCCTCTTAAAAAACACTCACAACTCTCAGGCCTCATATAATCTGCATAAAAGATAGAATTAACCTTCTCTACTCCACATACTCTCTCAACATTTCTTTGAGGATCACTCTTACAGAGAGCTATACTCACACTCGATTTTTCTACATTCCCACGTAGTCTCAATCTACATTCCTATGTTTTGTTCCTCTGTAACAAAGGGATTGATGCAATGAATCATTTCTACTTCACACTGCATGAGGGAGTACTACATTATGGCTCACTAATATTCATTAACATCCTAGATATGGGAATAATTTACTCACACAATAGGCACATGTATGGTCTCCACTGGTGCTTGGTAAGGCTCGCAGTACTTGAGGAGAAATAACTGCAACATATTATCATTACTCTTAAATTATTTTGTATGGCTCCCCTAGCCTATAATTGGGCTGTTGTACAAATACTATACTCAGGAATGGCTCCCCATGTTGTGGACTTTGTTTCAATGTGAAGATCCATAACTAAATCCATTGGCCTTTACCAATTCCATTATATTATGTACTCGCCTGAGTAGCATTTTCCTTCAACCTAACATTGTCCTTCCCATGCTCCTTAACTGCATATTGAAATCCAAAAAAAAACTATTACAGATTTTATGCCTTGCATATTGTGGTCCTCGTTTTTTCATTGATATATTATATTCACCACCAATGATGCCCAATTCAAACTTTGGAGCACCTTAACCTTGTCCCTTTCAATCTTTAGCCCTTTAGTGCAAATGACTAGGTGCTAAGACCGTAGGCCAAACAACAAAGGAGCTCAAAATTTATTCGACTGATTGAGCTCCGACGCCCATACAGACTTGGCATCATGTTCCCAAGGGGATAGAACCAGGCACTAGCCAGAAGGAGCTTAACTCGATGATTCAGAGTTTAAGAGATCTTTTAGTTTGTATGTGTTTCAAAGGATTGACCGATGACTAGCTCTGATAGCTCGCATTAGGCTTATGAATTTAACTATTAGACACCTTTTCTCCATGTGACTAGGGTCCATGATCATGACTTTAGTCATAAAGTGCTTTCTCATGGGTCCAAAGGTTTAGGCTTATTTTTTCATTTCTAATGTTGCATTAGCCCAAGTGACCAAAGGTTCTAAGTAAATGAATAGTCCTAGAAATTTCGAGTAGCTGGATGAAGTCATTAAGACCACATGTCCACCTCCAAGTGGTTCCACATATCATCCTTGCTAGCATGTTAAAATGCACCATCTGTCTAATTGCATTAGGCCCCACAATGGTCGAGAAGTCATAGGTTGACCCACTTTCCTTCTGTGTGCCAGCACTTGTCCCTGACTAGCTTGAAGGCCCAATTAGTCTAAAAAAATATAAGTGAAAACTTCACCAAATTGAAAGCTAAGAATCTTTCACCATGTTCAAAAAGAAATAAATGAAATGATTACAAACAAAGAGCAGTGAAGAATTCTTTATTATAGTAATCAAGAATGTTTAAATTAGCAAAGCAAGAGCATTTAAGAATTCGTGCTTATAACCAATTTAGAGGAAAACATTAAGAATAATCACATCCGAAATCAGAGTACAATTAAGTAAATTCTGATTCAATCCTTTATGTAAATTATTCAGAAATGGACATAATGATATTATAAACAGATATAAAACTTAAGACATAGGGTAGAAAGACTTATTGAACTGCAGTCCGACACATGAATCCTGCAAAAAGTCCTGAGCTTCAAATTGTCATCCAGTAAGCCACAAATAAACTTCTCCAAAATGATTTTATTCCGAAAATCTCAATGTTACAGCAAAGTAATAGAATCCACCCCAAATGCTTCCAAGAGTGGAGTATTTATACAAATTCTAAACTAAAATATCTTGAAACAAATATCAAAATTGGTTCACAAATCTCTCCAACTATTTACATAAATAGAACTTAATTAAAGGACACTCAAACTAATGCATCTATTTGGCACTATTTTGTATGGATAGATGATGACAAAGAGAAGAATTCGAATTTGATCCAACCCTTAGTTGATGATGAGGCATCCAAGTCACTAACTGCTTCCTTTCTTTGTGCAATCTGCTCCAACAATTCTGCAAACTTGGGGTCCAATGATATCTTTTTATTTCTCAATCCGTAATAGATATGTACAAAGTGAAAGAGGTTATTATAGATAAATATGTTGGTGAGATAAACCTCTTTCAGTTTCCAAAAATTCCTCTCCAGCTATGCATAATAGTCTCTGTAAAAAATATGTGTAAAACAGAGTTTTACAGAGTCTGAAACATGGCCTGTAAAGATGCACATGTATCTCTCATTATAAAACCACTGTGAAAAAACTGAGATAGGTTTTTGTATATGGGTCTCTTAGGAACAAAAACCTCCTTCAGTTTTGTATGAAGTATTTTTTATTGGCCACAATCCTCTCTGCAAAATGATGACTTAAACTGGAATTTTCTGCAAAAAGTGCTTTCCAACATTGTTTAATATTTCCAAAACCATAATGGCTGTTAGAAACGTGAGAGAGGTTTTTGTAGATGGCCCTCTTAAGAACATAAACCTCCTTCAGTTTTGTAAAATTCATCTTTTATTGATCACAATAGTTTCTACAAAACTATGACTAAAATATGCAATTTCTGCAAAAATGTTCCTTCTTGTTATGTTTTTTCATCTTTTTACTTTCTTGCTCTTTTGATTGTTTTACTTTCACTTTAGACAAACCTCACTATTGGTGAAAGTATTCTCATCTCTTTTTACCATTTTACTGCCTTTTGTATTTACTTTTACTGTTTACCTTTGACTGCTCTGTAACTTCATTTTAACTTTCACTGACTTTTACCTGATACACTTTAACCACTGATACTCTTTAGCTGTTATGCTTTCTAACCTCTGTTTGAATAGATTTGATAACAATATTGGAGTAAAAAAGTCTTATGACTAGTATTAAGACTGTTTATCCAAGGATGTGATCTTCTGGTCACCTCTTCAGGGGACAACTGAGTAGATTTTTCAAGCAATTCCCCAATGGACAAGGGAGTGAGGTTTTAACCAGGTTCAAAATAGAGCATCATTCAAGGCTACAGGAACTCCCATTTTGGTTCTTGTGTGTTCAAAATGGCAGTTTCTGGGTTTTCTTCACAGAAATGTCGTGATTTCAGTTTAAATGAAGGAAATTAGCACAATTGCAGTTTCAAGGGAACAATTCACAGTTTTAAACCTCAGGGAATGATCTTAGCGATAACATTTAATCACTAATCCAGTGGAAAACAAGGAAAATAGAGTTTCTTTTGAAGTTCAGAACGCAAAAGAATAAATACCTGTTCTTGGAGGCAAACTGGGTTTTAACAGGTATCAGGCGGTGGCAAGATGATGCTTAAACATTGGTCCGGTAGAATTCTGGAGAGAAATCGGATAGAACAGTAGATTTCAGTGAAAATTTGAATTTTGTAGCGGAAGGCGCAGTCGTTTTCAAATAATGAAAATGACAGAAAAACACGAAATTTGCTTTATTTAAAAGTTAAAAGGAATTTTTATTTTTTCGAGGATTGACGTCATATCAGTACGGGCTGACGTGTGCAGGGGTCGGGCGGTAAGAGGTAAGCGGTAATCCCCGCACCGCTTATGGACAAGAGCGGTTTTCAACGCGAGGGCAGCGATTCCATTGGGCGATGGACGCGTGGCCGGTGGACTATTTCAAAACCACCAAGCCCCCGCGCGTTAAAGCTCTGACAAGGGACGGCTGGCGGAATTGATGTGGAGCGTTGATCTGTGGAGGGGCGATCCAACGGTGGAAGGGACGGGGAGATGGTGGGGCGTTATCGTGTGGGCCGGGCGGGGTTTTAAACATGATTAACTTTATTAAACATCCTGGGGTAGGCGGAAAAGTGTGGTTATTAATTAATTCTGATAATTAATTAATCCCATGGTATAATGGAAATAGGGGTTGCAGCGGGGTTCGATTATAGTTAAAGTGTCGGGTGGGATGCCAAGTGGATGGGCCACGGTGGCATGGGGGTTTTTTCCGAAGTTTTTGTTTAAAATAGAACCTCGGGTTTATTTAATTTTTTTGTGTTAAACATATATATCATATGTTTAAAGCTTTTCTCATATATGTTTTTTATTATATGATAAATTAACCAATGTAATTAACTTATCATAAGGGCGGGAATATTACATAATGATATATTTAACCAAAGGGCGCATAATGTGGGTTTTTAGTGTTTAATTGGGAAATAAATACTTTGGTTAAACTTTATAATAAGATGGGTTTTTTGGATATTTTATGTAAAAGGAGTTATATACTTAGGATAAGGCATTTTCACTAGGGATTTAGTAAATAGAGTTAAATGTTAATATGACAAAGGGACAAGGACAACTCAAAATACTTTGCACATCTAAGAAAGTGAATATTTCTAAAGTAAATCACATTATCTTAATTTCAACACTTCAACATAGAGTAGTAAGTGATTTTGAGGGATTATTGTGGAATTTTGCATGATTTTCCTAAGTAAAATAGGATTTTACTTCGGAAAAGGTTAAAAGTGAATGATTAATAATCTCAAGTACTTAGGTCTTTTTGATCATTAGGCCGAGGGTCCGGTCCCTCCAAAAGTCAAGGAAATTCCTTGAGCCCATTTGATCTCCAAATACCTTAGCACTTTGGGGAAATTAGTAAAAACTTAGGGAAAAAGTGATGTGGGAAGTTAATGATTTTGACTTTGCTTTCTGTGAATTCTTCAGTGCATTTTCTGCTTGAGTACTTGTGATGAAGGTAAAAGATTAAACATATTCAACACCATCATTCATCACATAAAACTTTGCAACACCATCTACCTACCCTATCTACTTGACACTACCATTTTCTCTTCTTTATTAGGGTGCATTTGGACTTGCAAACCCTCATCAGTCTTTTCCTTTTACATGAAAAATCTATCTAATTCTACTCTTATTACATCCAAGGGCTCATATTAAACTGTTGAGCACCTTTTATTAACTCTACCTATCTACTTATCTGCCAAGATTAAACTGTTTGGTCAGATATTTATTCTCTATTCTACAACATGAAATTGAAACATGAATGAATCAAGTTTAAACAGTTTGACTCTTCATAAATTGTGGCAAAAGTTTCACAAACTGCACACAATTGCTTTATTACAAAAATGAAATAGTAGTGGCATTTGGATTTGCACACTTTCCTTGGTCTATTTTTTGATTGGGGTTCATTTATTTCATTTTCTTGACCAATTTATTTTTCTTACCCTTTGATTTTTCTTTTAGGGTATACCCTCTTTACATTTTTTAAATTTTTTTTGATTTTTTGGTTTTTCAAGAATATGGAACACCTTTTCTCAAGAAAAAGGTTTGAACATATTCCATAGTTCAATCAAGACAATCATGAAAAATGACACTGACAGTATAAGTCTAACAGAACTGGAATTAAAAATGAATCATTTTCCCCCCCTGGAATTAAAAATGAATAATTTTCCACATCATCATGCTTGTATTATTCCTACATCATGATGACATCGTTAATGCCTATGTGGTGCCACGTGTCACCTGTAGATAAGCCACTTAGGCACGCGAAAAATCCAAAAATGCATGTCATGTGTCCCATGGCTAGGGTGCCACATCACTCTATTCTAATTTCATCTCACCACCATGGCACTTGTGTGGAGGGGTTTCTTCATAAGGTTTTAAGGCTAAAGTCCAAAACAAACCACTGAGTGGTTTTGAGAGACCACCCTCCTCTAGTTTTGAAATTAGGGATGGCGGTCCCTCAACTCATATGGACTATTAATATAGGAGAGTGGTTTAGGCATGGTGTTAGGTCCCCATATTACTAGTGTATTCGCTTATTATTATTAGTGTAGCCCCCTTATTGTTATTTTTATACCCCTGTAACCCCCATATTGTTATTATTGTTCCCTTACATTATTATTGTTAGGTTGGATAAGATTATATTGTGACCCCATGAACCCATATATATAGAAGGAGGTTTTTTCATTTGTATCATCAAAGAATGGTTCATTTATGTAATGTATTGGAGGTTTCCCCCTCAAAGTGGCTAATTTATAAGGCATTGATCTCTCTTTTCTTCTATTTTTGGAGCTGGTTTCATAACATTTGGTATCAGAGCTTTGGATTCTAGGGTTTCGCTGCTCCAAACAAGTCAGCGTGGAATTTTCGCTATAAATTTTTTCTACAAAGGTTCTGAAGTGGAAATTTTTATAGAGCGAAGCTGAAATCCGAAGGAACGTCGTGTAAAAATTTCATATCTTGGTTCACAATATTTTCTGAGATATGATTTGTAGAAGTTATGATTTTTTCAAGCTC
Source organism: Pinus albicaulis (assembly GCA_034641835.2). Lineage (NCBI taxonomy): Eukaryota > Viridiplantae > Streptophyta > Pinopsida > Pinales > Pinaceae > Pinus > Pinus albicaulis. Next base: position 818,988,025 of record CM076577.1, read on the forward strand.
CCGAATTTCACCTAAGAAAGTCATTGTGGAATTTTTGCTATAACTTGTTTTCTACGATGGTTAAGAAGCTAAAATTTTTATAGAGTAAAGAAGAAATCCTGAGGAACCTCCTATGAAAATTTCAAATCTTGGTTCGCAATATTTTCGGAGATATGGTCTGTGGAATTTAAGGTTTTCTCAGGCTCCCGAATTTCATCTCAAAGAGGTGACCTTGGGAAAATCGTCATAACCCTCTCTCTGAGCAGCGGATTGGAATTATGTAAAATGTGGCTGTGAGTACACAGAATTTAGTTTCCAGTGTATCAATTGCAAAGTCGAAGGAGGAAACAGTGAGACATGGAACATCGTACAAGTGCGCTCTATGGAACCAGTCCATCATTAGGTCATTGTGGGAGATTCGACATAACTGTGCCTTGAAGTATCCAAATCAGGTCAGAATTGTTGCATTCGAAAGAAGATTCAGAGGGCTACTACAATACCAAATTTTATATATTTAAGATTTGAAATTACATATATAATTTAGTTTCAATATCAAGCTCCTCAAAAGCAAGGAAAAAGTATGTATTTTTTTTCAAATTGCATAAGCCTTATTTGAAAAATCAGTTTTAAGTGATTCTAAGGGCCTATTGAGCATAATATTGGGTTCTAAAATTCCCCATAAAAATAATTCAACCCTCATTAAGCCCTGAGAATACTCTACTATGACTCATGAAGATGAAGAATTGCAACATGATCTATCAAAATTACAAGAGCAAGTGCACCATATTTTTCTATCGCAAAGAGCAACAAAAAATGAAATGGAAGTTTTGAAGAAAGGCGTGACAACAAAGATGAATGGTTTTAAGAATACTATGGAAGCTAAGATGGATGGCATGTAAGCTAAGATGGATGGCATGGAAGCTGGCATGGTAGCTAAGATGGATGACATGGAATAAAAAATGAAAGACAACATGGAAAACATGAGGAATGATCTAAAAGAAGACATGGAAGGTTTGAAAAAGTTGATACAATAAATGTTTCCTAATGCCAAAAATATAGTAGAGGAAACTCATGATGAGAACAAAATAAATGTTAATCGTGATTTCATAAACTCTAATGTTGGATGGAAGAATCACCATATTCCAAATATGGATATGAGGAAGTTTGATGGCAATGATCCCTTAACATGGATACTATAGATGGAGCAATATTTTGATCTCAATAATGTGCAAAAAACACAAAAGGTATGCATTGAAACTTTACATTTAGAAAAAATAACATTTGTATGGTATCGATGGCTTTTCTCCCATAAAAAATTGTCACTTGGTCAAGTTTTACGAAGGAAATGATAGCACATTATGAGGATACAAAGAGCAACACCTTATTTAGCCAATTGATAAATCTCAAACAAAAGGTTTTAGTGGTCGAGCATATTGAGGACTTCCAAAAATTGAATATAAGGGTAACTAATATTCCAGAGGACCATAGGATTGATGTCTTCATATTGAATTTAAAGGATAACATCTAACATGAATTTTGCGTTTGGGAACCTGATTCATTAGAGAAGGCATTCAGGTTAGCAAGAAAAATTTAATGTAAAATTATGGCAACAAGGAAGCCTACCACTCACATCTATAAAGATGGAAGTGTTGCTACACCTAGAATTCCACAACCTATAAGGTTGACACCACAATAACTGGAAGAAAAAATAGCAAAAGGGATTTTCTACAGTTGTGATAGCAAATAAACTAAAGGTCATAAGTGTGCCAAGAAGAGATTATTTTACATAGATTGTGAAGAGGAGGAATAAAATGAACAAGAAACTTCAAAAGAAGAGGATATACACCAGGAACCAAATCTAGAAGAAGAAGAAATGGGTCTGGCCATATCATGTAATGCATTGGCAGGAATTACCACTCCTCAAACTCTCAATATAGAAGGACATATCAAGAAGAAACAGGTAATAGTGTTGATTGATTTAGGTAGTACCCATAATTTTATTCATTGTAAGGTAGCCAAGGAATTGAATTTTTTCCTATACCTAGCACCTGAGTGTAGAGTGATGGTTGAAAATGGAGGAACTATAAATTGCTCTGGAAAATGCCATAATATCAAGATAACCATGGGGGAATATGTATTGCATAGTCCAATGCTTTCCATTCCAATGGGAGGTGCTGATGTTGTACTAGGAGTACAATGGTTACAATCTTTGGGGATGGTAGCTTTTAATTTTGAATAAATTTTCTTGAAATTTTTTTTCCGAAGGAAAGGAAATCAAATTACAGGGTACCATAGGGAATATGGGAAAGATAATAAGATCTAATTTCATGACAAAGCTTGTGAAGAAAGAACAAGGAGGCGTAATTGCACAATTATGCTTACTAGAAGTTCCAAAATCAAAATCATCTATTTCTCCAGATCTCCAATAATTCTTGGAAAATCATTCCAAGGTGTTTGAAACTTCAAAAGGACTCCCACCTATTCATGATCATGAACATGCTATTTTGTTGATTCTAGGAAGTGTTTCTCCAAACATTAGGCCTTAAAAATATCCTTATGTCCAAAAGAGCGAAATTGAACATATGATTGCAACAATGTTAGACGCTGGTATAATTTAACCTAGTAAAAGTTCTTTCTCTCCTCCAGTAGTATTGGTACACAAGAAGGATGGATCATGGTGCATGTGTCTGGATTATAGGGAGCTCAATAAGCTCACCATTAAAGATACATTTCCCGTTCCTGTGATTGATGAATTATTGGATGAATTACATAGCGCAATTTATTTTACCAAGTTGGATCTTCGTTCAGGATATCATCAAATTAGAATGAAGGCTGAAGATATTCCAAAAAAAACATTTAAAAATCATGAGGGTCATTATGAATTTTTGGTCATGCCTTTTGGACTTACCAATGCACCTTCTACATTTCAAGGGTTGATAAATTCCATTTTCAAACCCTTCCTTAAAAAATTTGTGCTAGTATTTTTTGATGACATACTAATCTACAACAAGTCTCGGAAGGATCATGCTCAACATGTTGATAGGGTGCTCAAACTATTGGAGGAGAAATAATTATACACAAAAACATCCAAATGTTTCTTTGGAGTACAAGAGGTGGAATATATGGGTCATATTGTATCTCACGAGGGTGTGAAGGTAGACCCTAACACAATTAAAGCCATTAAGGAATGGAAAGTCCCCACAAACATAAAGTAGTTGCGAGGATTTCTTGGGTTAACAGGGTATTATTTCAAGTTTGTTAATAATTATGGTAGAATAGAAGCACCTCTAACAACATTATTGAAGAAAGATGCATTTTCATGGACTCCTGAAGTAATTAAGGCCTTTAAACATCTTTGTTAGGTCCCTATATTACTAGTATAGTCCCTTATTTTTGTTAGTGTAGCCCCCTTATTATTATTATGGTACCCATGTAACCCCCATATTTTTATTATGTGCCCTTAAATTATTATTTTTAGGTCGGCTAGGATTACATTGTGGCCCTACTATGATTACATTGTGGCCCCATGGACTCCTCTATATAGAAAGAAGGTTTTTTAATTTGTATCATCCAAGAATTGTTCATTCATGTAATGTATTAGAGGTTGCCCCCTCGAAGTGGCTTATTTATAAGGTGTTGATATCTCTTTTCTTCTCTTTTTGGAGCTGGTTTCACAACATTTGATATCAGAGATTTGGATTCTAGGGTTTTGCTGCTCCAAACAGGTCTTCATGGCCTTTTCACTATAACTATTTTTCTACGAAGGTTCAGAAGCTGAAAGTTTTAGAGTGTGAAGCCAAAATCTTGAGGAACATCGTCGCAAAATTTCAGAGCTTGGTTCGCAATATTTTCGGAGATATGATCTGTTGAAGTTAGGGATTTTTGCAGGCTCTTGAATTTTACTTAAAAAGGTCATCACGAAATTTTCACTATAACTTGCTTTCCATGAAGGTTCAGAAGCTGAAATTTTTAGAGAGCGAAGCCACAATCCTGGGGAACATCTTCAAAAAATTTCAGAGCTTGGTTCACAATATTTTTGGAGATATGATCTGTGGAATTGTCGTCTTTTTCAAGCTCCCGAATTTCATATAAAAGAGGTGATCGTGGGAAAATATTCATAACTCTCTCTCTGAGCATCAGATTAGAGCTCTTTAAAAATTCACTGGAAGAAAATGGAATTTAGTTTCCTATATATAAATTTCAGAGCCAAAGGAGCAAACAGTGACATGTGGAAAGTCGTACAAGTTCGCTCTACTGAACTAGTCCATAATTAGGTCATTGTGGGAGATTGGACATAACATTGTCTTGAAGAATCCAGATCAAGTCAAGCCTATGGAATTTGAAAGAAGCTTCATAGGACTAATAAAGAGTCGAATTTCATATATTGAGGATCTTCAAGTATAGAGATAAGTCAATTTCAATATCGAGCTCCTCAAAAGCAAGTAAAAGGTGTGTATTTTGTTTTCCAAATTGCATAAGTCTTGTTTGAAGAATCAAGTTGAATTGAATCCAAGGGAATATTGTAGAATAGATATTAGTATTGGATTCTCAAATGGCCCCTAAAAATAATTCAACACTGATCAAGCCTTTATAAGTCTCTACTATGACTCATGAAGACAAAGAATGGCAACATCACATATCAAAATTACAAGAGCAAGTGCAACAAATTTCGCTCTCGCAAAGAGCAACAAAAAATGACATGGAAGTTTTGAAGAATGACATGGAAGCTAAGATGGATGGCATGGAAGCTGGCATGGAATATAAGATGGATGACATGGAAGCTAAGATGGAAAACATGTAGAATGATCTAAAAGCATACATGGAAGGCTTGACAAAGTTGATACAAGAAATGTTTCCTAATGGTGAAAAGATAGTAGAGGAAACTCATGATGAGAACAAAATAAATGTTAATAGTGATTTCATAAACTCTAATGTTGGAGGGAAGAACCACCATATTCCAAAAATGGATATGAGGAAGTTTGATGGAAAGGATCCTGTAACATGGATACTACAGATGGAGCAATATTTTGATCTCAATAATGTGAAAAACACACAAAAGGTACGCATTGCAACTTGACATTTAGAACAAAATACATTTGTATGGTATCGATGGCTTTGCTCCCATAAATTTTTTTTCACTTGGTCAATTTTTACGGAGGAAATGATAGCACATTATGAGGATACAAAGAGCAACACTTTCTTTAGCCAATTGATAAATCTCAAACAAAAGTGTTCAGTGGGGGAGCACATTGAGGGCTTCCAAAAATTGAATATAAGGGTAATTGATATTCCATAGGAACACAAGATTGATCTCTTCATAGGCACTTTAAAGGATAACATCCAACATGAAGTTCGTGTTTTGGAACCTGATTCATTGGAGAAGGCATTCAGGTTGGCAAGAAAAATTGAATGTAAAATTATGGTGACAAGGAACCCTACCACTCACTTTTGTAAAGATGGAAGTGTTGCTACTCCTAGATTTCGACAGCCTACAAGGTTGACACCACAACAATTGGAAGAAAAAAGAGCAAAATTACTTTGCTACAGTTGTGATAGCAAATACACTAAAGGTCATAAGTGTGCTGAGAATAATTTTTTGTACATAGATTGTGAAGAGGAAAAAGAAAATGAACAAGAATATTCAAAAGAAGAGGATATACACCAGGAACCAACCCTAAAAGAGGAATAAATGAGTCCGACCATATCGTGTAATGCATTGGCAAGAATTACCACTCCTCAAAATCTCAAGATAGAAGGACATATAAGAAGAAAAAGGTAATAGTGTTGATTGATTCAGGTAGCACCCATAATTTTATTCATTGTAAGGTAGTCAAGGAATTGAATTGTTTCCTATACCCAACACCAGAATGTCAAGTGATGGTTGCAAATGGAGGAACTATAAATATCTCTAGAAAATTCCATAATATCAAGCTAACCATGGGGGAATATGTATTGAATAGTCCAATTCTTTCCATTCCTATGAGAGGTGGTGATGTTGTACTAGGAGTACAATGGTTACAATATTTGGGGATGATAGCTTTTAATTTTCAAGAAATTGAAATTTTTTTCAGAAGGAAAGGAAGTTGAATTACGGGGTATTATAGGGAATCCAGGAAAGATAATAAGCTCTAATGTCATGAAAAATCTTCCAAAGAAATAAAAATGAGGCGTAATTGCACAATTATGCTCACTAAAAGTTCCAACATCAAAATCATCTATTTCTGTAGATCTCCAAAAAGTCTTGGACAATCATTCCAAGGTGTTTTAAATTCCCAAAGGACTCCCACCTATTTATGATCATGATCATGCTATTCATTTGATTCCAGGAAGTGTTCCTGCAAACATCAGACCTTATATATATCCTATGTCCAAAAGAGTGAAATTGAATGTATGATTTGTCAAATGTTGGCGGGTATAATTCAAACCTGATCAAAGTTCTTTCTGCTCTTGTGGTATTTGGTACACAAGAAGGATGGATCATGGCGCATAATGGATTCTGGGAGCTCAATAAGCTCACCGACAAAGATAATTTACCATTCTGTAGATTGATGAATTATATTGGATGAATTACATGGAAAATTTATTTTAAGACAGATCTTCGTTCAGGATATCGTCAAATTAGAATTAAGACTGAAGATATTCTGAAAACAACATTTCTAACTCATGAGGGTCATTATGAATTTTTGGTCATGCCTTTTGGCCTTACCAATGCACCTTCTACATTTCAAGGGTTCATGAATTCCATTTTCAAACCCTTTCTTAGAAAAAAATTTCTAGTATTTTTTGATGATATACTAATCTGCAACAGGTCTTGGAAAGATCATGTTCAACATGTTGACAGGGTGCTTAAACTATTGCAGGAGAAACAATTATATGAAAAAACATCAAAATGTTTCTTTGGAGTACAAGAAGTGGAATATCTGGTCATATTGTATCTCACGAGGGTGTTAAGGTAGCCCCTAACAAAATTAAATCCATTAAGGAATGGAAAGTCCCCACAACGATAAAGCAGTTGCGATGATTTCTCGGGTTAACAGGGTATTATCACAAGTTTGTTAAGTATTATGGGTGAATAGTAGCACCTCTAAAAACATTACTAAAGAAATATGCATTTTCATGGACTCCTGAAGCAACTAAAGCCTTTGAACATCTTAAAGAGGCAATGTGCCTAGCACTGGTCTTAGCTATGCCAGACTTCACAAAAACCTTTATTGTGGAATGTGATGCCTCAAGAAATGGAATTGGTGTTGTTTTAATGCAATAAGGAAGACCCATTTCTTTTGAAATTCGTCCAATCAACGGAAAGTATTTACAGAAACCTATTTATGAGAAAGAAATGTTAGCAATACTGCATGCACTAAAGAAATGACGAACTTACCTAATGGGAAGACACTTCAAGGTAAAACTGATCATGATAGTCTTAAAAAGTTTTTGGAACAAAGACAAGAACAGCAAAAATGGGTCACAAAGATGTTGGGTTATGAATTTGAAATAATCTACAAAAAAGGGAAGCTAAATGTTGTTGTAGAAGCTCTCTCAAGAAAGAATGAAGAGGTGGAAGCATTGCTTTGTGCCGTTTCTATTATCCAACCAGATTGGATGACCGAAGAAAGAGATGAATGTAAGAAGGAAGAAGAAGTGTAGACACTCATTCAAAAGTTGCAAAAAGATCCTAGTACATCTGATACATTTAGTTGGAAAAATGATTCCTTATGGTACAAAGATTGCTTATATATTTGTAAGAATTCCCAGCTAAAAAAAAAGATTCTTTTTGAAATGCACACTTCTCCTTTAGGAGGAAACTCAGGATTTTTAAAAACTTACCACAGGGTGACGAAAGAATTTTTCTGGGATGGCCTTAAATCTGATATTCAAAATTTTGTGGCTGAATGTTTGGTTTGCCAGCAGAATAAAGTTGAGACAATTAAGAACCCAGGTCTTCTAAAACCTTTATCCATTCCAAGTCAACGTTGGGAGGATATTTCAATGGATTTTATCACAAGTTTATCTAAGTCCGAAGGAAAGAGTGTCATCATGGTGGTAGTTGATAGACTTACCAAGTATGCACACTTTTGTGCATTATATCATCCATTTAAAGCAAGTACAATTTCTACTACATTTATGGACAAAATTCAAAATCTACATGGAAACCCAAGGGTTATTGTGAGCGACAGAGATCCCATTTTTACTGGAAATTTTTGGACGGAGTTATTTTCTTGTTTGGGTACTTAGTTAGCTCATAGCTCATCTTATCATCCTCAATCCGATGGTCAAACTGAGATAGTAAATAAATTTTTGGAAGGATATCTTTGTTGTTTTGTATCTGATAAAAAAACAGAATGAGTCAAGTGGTTACCTCTCGCTAAATGGTGGTATAACACTTCCTTCCATATTGCAGCAAAAATGACCCCATTTATGGTACTTTATGGATATCATCCACCATCCATCACATCATATTTAAGAGAAAATTCGAAAGTTCAAGTAGTGGAAGATCACATTGAGCATTAACAAGAAGTTCTCCAACTCTTAAAGGATAACCTGAATTTGGCACAAAATCGAATGAAACAACAGGCAGATCAACATCGTAGCGAGAGAAGTTTTGATGTAGGAGACTGGGTATTTTTACAACTATGAACATAAAAAAAAATGTCCCTCAAGCAATCTAAGAAGGATAATAAATTATCTCCAAAGTACTATGGTCCTTACAAGTTGTTGCAAAAGATTGGTACTATGGGATGCAAATTGAAACAAGAACTCGACAGCTATGGAAACAAGAACTCGACAGCTACGAAATTGATCAATTTGAGAGTATCTCATCAAGTGGAAGAACTTACCCACTGAAGATTCTACATGGGAGGATGATAATTTTATATAGAAGCACCCATAGCTAATCAAGCATTGAGGTCAACACTTTTTTTAAGGAGAGGGGCATGTTAGGTCCCTATATTAATATTATAGTCTCTTATTGCTGTTAGTGTAACCCACTTATTGTTATTATGGTACCCCTGTAACCCCCATATTGTTATTATTGTGCCCTTAAATTATTATTGTAGGTCGGCTAGGATTACATTGTGGCCCCATGGACTCCTATATATAGAAAGGAGGTTTTGTAATTTGTATCATCCAAGAATTGTTCATTCATGTAATGTATTGGAGGTTTCCCCCTCGAAGTGGCTTATTTATAAAGCGTTGATATCTCTTTTCTTCTCTTTTTGGAGCTAGTTTTACAAAAATATTAAAGAGGCAATGTGCCTACCACTGGTCTTAGCTATGCCAGACTTCACAAAAACCTTTATTGTGGAATGTGATGCCTTAGGAAATGGAATTGGTGCTATTTTAATGCAAGAAGGAAGGCCCATTTTTTTTGAAAGTCAAACAATCAAAGGAAAGTATTTACAGAAAGCTATTGATGAGAAGGAAATGTTGGCAATACTACATGCACTAAATAAATGGCGACCTTACCTAATGGGAAGGAACTTCAAGGTAAAAACTCATCATGATAGTATTAAACACTTTTTGGAACAAAGAATATCTTCAGAAGAGTAGCAAAAATGCATCACAAAGATGTTGGGTTATGACTTTGAAATAATCTACAAAAAAGGGAAGCTAAATGTTGTTGCAGATGCACTCTCAAGAAAGAATGAAGAGGTGGAAGCATTACTTTGTGCAATTTCTATTATCCAACCAGATTGGATAACTGAAACAAGGGATGAATGGAAGAAAGACAAAGAAGTATGGGCACTCATTAAAAAGTTGAAGCAATATCCTAGTACATATAATACATTTATTTGGAAAAATGATTCCTTATGGTACAAATATCACTTATATCTTTGTAAGAATTCCCAACGAAAACAAAATATTCTTTTGGAATTGCACACTTCTCCTTTAGGAGGACACTCAGGATTTTTAAAAACTACCACAAGGCAAAGAAAGATTTTTTTTTTGGGATGGCCTTAAATATGATATTCAAAAGTTTGTGGCAGAATTTTTGGTTTTTTAGCAAAATAAAGTTGAGACAATTAAGATGCCAAGTCTTCTACAGTCTTTATCCATTACAAGTCAACGTTGGGAGGAGATTTCAATGGATTTTATCATAGGTTTACTTAAGTATAAAGGAAATAGTGTCATCATGGTGGAAGTTGATAAAATTACAAGTATGCACACTTTTGTGCATTATCTCATCCATTTAAAGCAAGTACGTTTGCTACTACATTTATGGAAACAATTCAAAAGCTACATGGAAACCCAAAGATTATGGTAAGTGACAAAGATTCCATTTTTACTGGAAATTTTTGTACGGAATTATTTTCTTGTTTGGGTACTAACTAGCTCATAGCTCATCTTATCATTCTCAATCTGATGGTCAAACTGAGATAGTGAACAAATGTTTGGAAGGATATCTTCGTTTTTTTGTATCTGATAAACAAACACAATGGGTTAAGTGGTTACCTTTGGCTGAATGGTGGTATAAAAATTCCTTCCATACTGCAGCAAAAATGACCCCATTTATGGCACTTTATGGATATCATCCACCATCCATCACATCATCTTTAAGAGAAAATTCTAAAGTGAAAGCAGTGGAAGATCACATCAGGCATCAATAGCAAGTTCTCCAACTCTTAAAGGATAACCTCAATTTGGTAGAAAATCGAATAAAACAATAGGCAGATCAACATCGTAGTGAGAGAAGTTTTGATGTAGGAGACTAGGTATTTTTACAGCAACAACCATACAAAAAAATGTCCCTCAAGAAAGCTAAGAAGGACAATAAATTATCCCCAACATATTATGGTCCTTACAAGGTGTTTCAAAATATTAGTACTATGACATACAAATTGGAGGTTCCTGCTTCTTCACGAGTGCATCCATTTTTCCATGTTTCATGCTTAAATAAGGTTATAGGTGACAAAATTCTAGTTAAAACAATATTTCCAGAACTTGATGAGGAAGGAAAAATCATATTGGAACCTGAAACATTCACAGAAACAAGAACTCGACAGCTACGAAATCGATCAATTTCAGAGTATCTCATCAAGTGGAAGAACTTACCCACTGAAGCTTCTACATGGGAGGATGAGAATTTTATACAAAAGCATCCAGAGCTACTCAAGCGTTGAGGAAAACACTTTTTTTAAGGAGAGGGGCATGTTAGGTCCCCATATTACTAGTGTAGTCCCTTATTGTTATCAGTGTAGCCCCCTTATTGTTATTGTTGTACCCCTTTAACCCCCATATTGTTATTATTGTTCGCTTACATTATTATTTTTAGGTCGGCTAGAATTATATTGTGACCCCATGGACCCCTATATATATAAGGAGGTTTTGTCATTTGTATCATCAAATAATTGTTCATTTATGTAATGTATTGGAGGTTTCCCCCTCGAAGTGGTTGATTTCTAAGGCGTTGATCTCTCTTTTATTCTATTTTTGAAGTTAGTTTCATAACACATGGATTCAAACAAGATACCTCCTCTCCCTTTAAACCATAGTGGGGCTTGGGCCCCCTCAAAGTTTTGGATGGCGACTTGGAATACGTGGCATTCGATCCACTAGTGGATGTATGCTTCCTTCAATAGCCATGTTGTCATATTGGTGGGACCTAAATCCTGGTGGATAGTGTATGCCTAAATCATGAGTATGTTCCACCTAGATGCTTACTATGTGCCCACCTATACGGTAATGGGGCCCTTTGATTGGTTTTATGTGGAACCACAAAAACCTGGAACCCTGAACTTTAACCCTTTCTCCTGTGAGTTTTGAATATTCATAACTTTTGATCTTGAAGGTATTTTCTAGAGTGCCATACACAATTGTAAATATATTTTTGAGCACTATCCATTTATTCCATTTACATGAGCATCTAATTTGATATCCTCAGAAAAAAAATCCTTCAATATTATACAACCCATTAATGCTCTAACCAAGGCTCCAACTCGAATTGAACATGAAACATTCTCAATCAATTCCATATAGCCATGCCAATAATCTCCTTGACACAAACATACCATCTATGCACTAGGGTTGACATCATTGAATTCAACTTGACATCAAATGCCAACACACCAATGCATCAAGTTTACTTCAATTCCAACACACCAATGCCATCTGCCAACTTAACAATGTTAGTAAATGACACCATAATGTTCATTTGAAATTTTTTTTAATGAGAGTGTCATCATGGAATGTTTGGGTCTTAAATGACCCTTGTTGGACAAAAAATTCGCTCTAGACAAGAGGGCCAACAAAAGAAACACAATTAAAAAATTTAACACTACACACACATAAATGCCCAAAAACTAAACATAAACACCTTTACGATTAACTAGGAAAAATACTAAATTACATCACACATACACATCTGAAAAAAACCATAATAAATTTTGTGAACAACACAAATAATTACAATTTGGATCCTTTTCACATAATAATAACCAAAAACTTACATATCAAGTAGGCCTCCTTGCCATGGTGGCAAAGAGGTTGTGAAACCTCTAAGATCCTGTCACACAACCACTCAAAAAACACTGTGCAACCCACTATATACCAAGAGATAGTCTAGAAATATCTTGAATGCCTCCTACAGAAACTCTAACCCTAGAATTATGAGAGTAATATTTTAATGTTTTCACTAAAATATATACTAAGCACTTTTCCCTCCATTTGAATTCCATCACATGAAAACTTTCATTTGATTTACATTAAGTTTTATAAAGGTTAAATTAAAGCTCCAACAAACCCTCGATGCAAAATTCTAGCTTGTCCTAGAGCCAACTCTAGGCAGATACCACGTTCAATTATGCTACCTCTATGCAACCCAAATACTCCTCTAAATGTAAAATTGCGTGATGCTCCCCTACTCTACTCTACATTGAACATCCTCCTTGCGCACTTCTTCCTTCTATGGTCATCCCAACCTCCTTCTCGCAAGACCCCATGTCCTTCCTCCTTCTCTAATATATCTATCTACTGCAACCTACATCCAATCCTTGTTGTTCTCCCTTCTTTCGTTTTTCCTATTCGATGCATTTGCTTGGATACTCTTTCCTTTGTCACTGCCGATGTTGTTGGATTTTGCATTATTTGTCAATATAACTTTCTTTCTCCCTCTCTATGCTGCATGGGTTATATTGAAAAACATAAAAATGAAATAGTATGATGTTAAAAGTAAAATGACATTAACACAAATGATTGGTGAATTTAATGGAAATTTTTTTCCTGTAACAAAATACCACTACAAATTTTTTTGGGTCCTGTATGTTTTGAGTTGGGGCTCCCTTGGCACAATTTGTTTCTATGTGAAGACAATTTACCTCACAGTGGTATCACAACACTGTGAGAGAGCGTTGAATCGCTAACATTACGACAATAATTGTATTGGATCTTGGTGAGTCGTGCTCGTTGCTACTTTTTCTGCATCATCCCCTTACTACGTAGTCACGTTATCATAGTGCACGTCTTCCTGGCACTGTGAGGTGTCCTTCCCTTGTGAATATTTGAAGCCATCTCTGCCACTTTTTATCATTGCGTTAAATACTTGTAGCAAGGGTCCATGACCCTAAACAATGTTGTTCTAACTCCACGCACCTAGAATCACAACTGCTCTCATCTCCAATCAAATTTGTACCAATATTTATAACACACCCAAAAAATGATTTAGTACGCATCGCCTCAAGAAATTCATCAGCATACACCTAAGCAACATGATTCTTCAATTTCTCCATAAATTTCTCCTTTGATGGTGTTGAATACAACCTAGTGATGGCAAAGAGAACGGGTCCCTCCATCACCTCCCTTATTACTCCACTCCTGTAGCACCCTAATGAGTCCTCTTCTAACTTTGAAAAATATTATCCTCTATTTCTCACCAATGTATTCACTGATTCCTGCAACCTATGATCCCAAGCTCAACCCTAATGTGTGGAGAAAGGAGAAAATCCCAACATGATCAATAGACAGAGACTCACACTCTCATCCTTGTGCCACCATTGCTGCTAGTTAACGTGCACAAGAGGTTTGGTAAAACACATAAAAGAAATGGATGATCCTCATAACCAAGAAGAGACTTTGGAAACACAAAATAACCACTAAACTAATGAGTCGCTACACTAACAAAACCCATAAAATTCTCATGAAACTTACTAAATCACAATACTAGAATATACTTTACCAATATATGGAAGTAAAGTCACTATCGAGAACACAAATCATTAACATGCATCAAGATTCAACACACATACACAAATATATATCTATGTGAAATAAACTTCCCAAAACTCCTTACTATCTGTTTTTCATTAATCAAAGAATCTGGACGAATACAATATTGTTTGCTCAACCTTGAGCTCAACCTACGACTGTATCTTCTATCATGTGCCTGACTGACTGACTTTGGCCAAAATTTAGAAAATTTTCAATCCTTCCAAGCTCCTATTTCTTTGCATTTTTGATGAGGAATTAGCCCCCTATTAATTAGGGCAATTACTCATTGAGAATTATGCAATTTCTTTATGCCTTCCTTTGATTGCATGCATGACCTGTACAACTTGGAAAATTATACAACTGATAATACACTACCCTTGAACTCCAATATCAACTAGGTAACTCCAATTTTGTGCATGCATGAGTTAATTTAGGTTGATTGATCAGTTAACTAGTTGAACAATGAAGATGCACCTCACCACAAGACCTCCCACTAATTCCTCCAACAGCTGGAACTAGTTTAACTAACCTTAATTAAATTTAATTGAATTAAATTGTTACAACTAAAATTAACTCAACCTAGGCTCCTAAAATTTAGGAACCATTGTACACAACTCAAGTTCATCCTCGAACTTGAATTAACTAAGCTAACTAAGTAATAATAACTCAGTTAACTGATTCAAGATGTCTGCTGATGTGGAATTTCAATTTTCTCCTAATTTAATCAAAGGAAAAACTAAATTAGGAATTTCTTGTTGAATTTTCAACACTCCCTCTCAACAAGAAATGGATTATCAGATATCTTGATCCTTCTTCTATGGAACTTAAATTTTCCTCTTGATAAATCGTTTATCAAAATATATGAATCCCATTCCTCTGTTGGAATGTAATGCAACAACATGATCTGCCTCTGCACACAACATCATATATGGTGGTACCCATATCAATGTGTTTGCATTTATCGTGAAAAAATAGATTCTTAGACAGTTTGAAACAACTATGATTGTCATAGTAAATCACTATACGATCCATCATCTGACCAAATAACTCGATAAGAATATTTCTTATCCATATAGCTTCACAAGCTTCTTGACTGGAAGCCATGTACTTTTCTTCTGCTGAGTTGATGACAATTGATCTCTGCTTTGTTGAGATTCAACAAGATGATGAGCTTAGTGAAAATTAAGCACCTTCACTAAGTGGGGCTCGCAGACTATTTTTAGGTGTATGCCTAATTTTAGACATGGTGAGCATATTATATAAGTTGCAGGATGATATTTGTAGATGGTTGATAAAATGTGAAAAATAGATGAAATTATGTTTTTAGAATATTGGGCAAAGTCTATTTATAGATAGTCAATCTAAAAATAGGTGCATGTCGATTATTAGCCCTTAATAATAATCCGATAATAAATATCAACTTATTCTCTTGGAGCACTTTATTTCAGTGAACAGATTTGGAAAATCAGTGGGCTGAAGGAATTACGCAATTCCTAGGGTTATTGGTGGCTCATGCATGGAGGACTCAGTTAGAACTGAAGTGGCAAAGTTATGACAGAGTTGGAAGAGTAGTTACAGGAGTTGTTATCTAGTTTAACTCAGTTGAGCTAGTTGTATCTAGTCTAAATGAAAGATACACTAGTGAGATTTTAGTGA
Organism: Pinus albicaulis; assembly: GCA_034641835.2. NCBI lineage: Eukaryota > Viridiplantae > Streptophyta > Pinopsida > Pinales > Pinaceae > Pinus > Pinus albicaulis. The sequence goes on from CM076577.1 coordinate 819,003,859, forward strand.
ATTAATTAGTCAATTAATTTACAACTAATAACTCACTAACAATTGAACAAATACAATAGTTAACTACTTGCATGCTAGTTCCAGTGGAGACTCAGTGGAGAGATAGGTGAAAGGGTGAGATTTACTATTTGTTGTGACTATAGTGATGCATTCAATGCATCTGACACACATTGGAGATGCCAATGAGGATTGCGTAGTCAAGGAAATGCCAATTCGAATTCATTCAGGGGTCTTCTTCAACATGGATTGTGCAGTGGAGGCAGGCTGTCAGGAGGCAAGAAATTGGTGCATAGAGATGAAAATTTCTGCATGACAGTGTGTAATGATTGTTGATTGTACTGAGAGCTTGATGTACTAATATTTTTATGAGATTATTACATGATCCATTGGTATACATAATATATGATAGTTGGGGTTTTTAGCTTTAAGTTTTCCCGTTAAACATCTATGTTTACGTGCGATTGATTTTCTTCACATCTGTTAGCAATTGGAGATTTAACTTACGCAAAGAATTAAGTGGAAGGATTCTATATTTAACATAAGATTAATTTTTTAGATCATGAGAATTCGGTAATACTATTAGGAGAGTTTTGTGTTGGTGGACAACTCGAATTTGCTGCAGAAATTTCTTAGTGCGACAGTTGAGTATTCATGGAAATGTCTTTCAATGGGTTGCGATTGGAGTATGCCCTTGAGGGTAGCTTGAATTATATAGCCTGGAAGGATAGGATGGATGCGGTGCTTGAAGGTAATGGACTAAAGGAGTTCATCGATAGTGATGTTCATAAGCCTACTTCTAGCAATGCTGCAGTACTTGACGCATGACAAAAGAAGGTAGTGAAGACAAGAAGAATTCTATTCGAAGGTGTGAAATACCACATTGTATCAAGCCTTCATGGGAAAGCCACTCCATTTTCAATGTGGAAGGCTTTGACAGATATTTTCCAAATCAACAACGACCATAGGAAGTTGGTGCTGAAAGATAAGCTCAGAAAAATAAAAATGGAGAAGGACGACAATATTCCAAAATATCTCAGGAAGTTTGTCCAATGTAGGGATGAGCTGGGGAGTGTGGGAATTACAGTTGCGGATGATGACTTGGTGAGCTTGGCTCTCCTTGGGCTTCTAAAAAGTTGGCATAGCTACGAAGACTCTGTTGATGGATGGGAGAAACTACCGGATTGGGAGCGACTTTGGTCGGATCTTGTGCAGGAGGAGATAAGGAAGAATACCAGAAATGGCTCTTCATCGAAGAATGATGATGAAGATAATTGGTCTTTGGCTGCCAAAGCAAGGAGAGGTAAGGGGAAGAAATCCCATTCAAAATCCTAGGCTAAAAGAAAGAAGTTGGATTTGTCCAAAGTGAAGTGTTTTCACTGTCACGAACATGGGCATCTCGCCACTTACTGCCCACAGAAAAAGAAGAACAAGAAGGTTGCTGGAGCTGCAACAGGTGAGGCCTTACCCTCGCAATATGAACTTGATTTCTCTTTGATCGCATGCTTGGTTTCAAGTGCAATGGGATTGGTGTGGTATCTTGATAGTGGTGCTTCCTTCCATATGACGGGAGACAAGGAGTTGTTTAGTGACTTGGAGGAGAAGGATCTCCAAATGCATATAGAGATGGGTGATGATGGTAGATACAATGCGAAAGAAATTGGAACCATTACCTTTGAGAGGGAGTCAGGTAAACCATTTCTATTGAAATATGTTATGCATGTTCCAGGTTTGAAGAAGAACTTGGTCTCGATTGCTATGTTGGAGGACAGAGGTTATGGCACTGTTTTTAGCGAGGGAAAAGCCTTCCTGCGACATAAAAAAACGGGTCAAACCAAGAGGATAGGGATTTGAGTTAATAATCTATACAAGCTGGAGGTAGATGGCTACGCTACAATGATGGGCAAAGTAGAAGAAGTGGTGAGCCGGGATGAGGGTGAATTATGGCACAGGAGATTGGGCCATTTTCACCATGGCACCTTGAAGATTTTGTAGCAGATTTCTACTGGAATTCCCAAGGGTACTCTTTCATAGTCAGATCAGTGCAAGGGATGTACTATGGGTAAGTTTGTGAAGACCACCTTTCATGAGAAGGAGAATCGTGCTTCGGTGATCCTGGAGAGAATTCACACAGACGTGTGTGGAACTTTCTCAGTTGCTTCAACAAAAAAACACAGGTATTATGTTATATTTGTTGATGACTATTCTTGCAGATGATGGATCTTCTTCATCCAGAAGAAGAGCGAAACATTATCAAAGTTCTATGAGTTTAAAGCATTGGTGGAGAAGGAGTCGGGGAAGCAAGTGAAGGCTCTGCAGAGAGATAATGGTGGTGAATATAACTCGAACGAATTCAAAGACTTCTGTAGCAAAGAAGGAATTCAAAGAGAACTCATAGTGCCTCATAACCCACAGCAGAATGGGGTCGTAGAGAGGAAGAACAGAATGATCGTGGGTGTTGTATGAGCTATGCTTGAGAGGGAGCTAGACTTTCATGTAGAGGAGGAACTGCCTGTTCTGAAAGACGAGCCTCCAGATTTGGATCAACCATAGGAGGAAGTTCATGGAGTGGAGGATTCCACTCACGTAGAGCCAAACATTAGAACTGGCAGAAAGCGTACCAAAAAAGCTGAGAGACTGAAGCTTGATGCCGCATAGAATGTAGGAGTCCCTACATCATAGCGCAAATAGAGAGAGTCACCTGACTGATTTACTGGATACATGGTTCTTATGAGCAAGTGTATCGTGACAGAGCCATCTTATTTTAAAGAAGAAGTGCAGGAGCCCACATGGGTAGATTCCATGGTGGAGGAGTATGATTCCATTGTCAGAAACAATGCTTGGGATATTATTCCAAGGTCGGTGGGTAAATCAGTTGTAGGATCAAGATGGATCTACAAGGTAAAGCAAGCTGCTGATGGGAGCATCAAGAATTATAAGGAAAGATTTGTTGCCCGAGGCTTCTCAAAATAATACCCTTAATTTCACTAGATATTAATAAATACCTTCCAAAATTCTTTTGTTGAACCCACTTCCTAATACCTACTTCCAATAACAAAAGCCCTATCATAAAAATATCTCTTTTTATATTCCTTAATACCTATAAACCACAAATACCATGCATCCACCCATATATTGACAATACATTAACTTTATTTTTCAAAATTTTAAAACTCCCTTTATGAATGCATATGAATAGATGTAGATTGACAAGGTCTTGAACCTCAACTACCTCCCCTTAAAATAATATCGAGAAATTTTGGAGACCATACTTTCAATTTTATCCTATCAAGTTATCGAATATACCTTCCAATCTTGCATCAAGAAACCAGTTCAGGGGATTCTTGCATCACAAATATATAACACCAAAGAAGAGAAATAGAAAATTCAATCTGAAAATTAGATAGATGGTCCATCAACTAATTGTTGGTCAACCCTATGACTTGGACAATAGTGGTCAACAATGCATACTCTAAAATCCAAGAAAAATAATTACTATTGCCAAAAATGTTTGCAATAGCGAAATTAATATGGACATTTCAACTCCAAAATTAATTTAAAAAATTGTTTAGTTCTTTATGAATGAGAAATATTCTTTTTTTTTCTTTGTCAATTTGGTGGTGCCTCGTTATTTTCTATTTATAATTTGAAAGCAGGTTACAAAAGATAAAATGTAGTTTGTGACCACAACCTGCCCATAGGAAACCATGTCTGTTGGCCACCTTAAAGCTTTAAATGCCAACCAAAATTGAAACAGTTTCATGCAACCATGTACTTCATTTACTAGCTAACTATTTACTCGATTATCTACAATTCTATTGATTAAGGTATGTCCTTTCAAAAAGAAAAAAAGCATCTGATAAACATGAGGAAACTATAACACTGTTAGCCTTCAGAGGAATCAATCGGTGCTGGATCTTTAGAAGTGGATCTAGGCATATCCACTTGCTACAGCTGCTGGAGTTGTTTCTCAATCCTGCCAACACGATCATCTATTCTACTAATTCGATCAACAGCCTGATACTGGGTGATTTTGATATGATTCAACTGATTGTGAATATCCTGTAGCAAATCAACTACTCGTGGTTCGATTTTCTCTTGATGAGGGGGAAAACTCTGCATAGCTTTGGCCAAAAGGCACTTTACAATCCAGTAAGTATGCACCATTTGATGGAACAATGATAAGAGGTCATGGGTATTGCCTGGGTCTGTTATAAAATCCATGATTTCTGCTTCTACAGCATTATCTTCTTCATTAGTTTGAATTTCCCTTTCCCATCCTCGAATTTCCTGTCGAACAGTGGATGAATTGCCCATATCATAATTTGCAAAGAGGTTTTATAAAGCCTCTTGTCGCGTCTTCCTACCTCGTTTCCTGAGGTGAGCTTCCTGCTGAATCTGTTGCTGTTTGCCTTTATCAGGCTGGTTACGAGTCTGCCTCTTAACCATGATGGAAGCTGGCCTAAGAATGGACACAGATAAGAAATAATAAACCTTTAAATGTTGGACACCAACAACAAAATTATCGTATGGGTGGAGCAGAATGCCGATGAACGCAGAATCCTTGTGACTGCCTCTAAGACAGGTAAAAAGCAGACAGTGAGCCCAATCCCATTGACTATTGACGCGAAAAAAAATGGAGAACGCAATACCCCAACTAAGAAATATTCTTTATGAATGAAAAATATATATAAAATACATCGAAAAACAAAAAATACAAATTAGGAGAAAAATCCTACAGCTTCATAAGTAATTTTCCTTTTCAAAAAATAGTTTATTTTATTATTATTATGATTTAGTTAGTCGAGAAGAAAAACACTTCTCTTTGTTATTTAGAAAACGTGTTTACAAAACTTGATACCATGAGTTAATGGTTCACAATTATGGAGAAAAAGACTTGTACACTATTCTCTAAGTCTGAATTTTGAAGATTTAAGAGCCTTGAAGTGATTTAATTGCTTGTTTCTTTGAATTTTGCATGATAATGTTATTCATACACTTTTTATACAAGTTTATTGCATCAAAATTATATATCTTTTAAATTTTTTATAAATGAGTTTGAAAAGATTTAAAATTTTCATCAATGTTAAATATTAAGCTTTGTTGTATTAGGTTGATCACTAGTGAATAGATTGATGTCCATTGAAGTATTTAATGAACTGTTTCTTGGTTTAAGGAATTTATCTTTCATATTTTATTTAATTATTATGCCTATATAATAGTTAAAGTTTAGAATAAATCAATATAGAATAAAACAGCCAATTTTTTTCTTTCAAATAAATTAGTACTATATTTAAGATTTAAATAAATTTCAATGAATTCTCTTTTCAAGAAGCAATCTCTTTAGTGGAAATTGGGCCTACATACAAGTGAGAATCACTATCCCAAATGAGTATAGATTTAAATGGGACATTGATTGGGTGATTTCTCCAATTGTTGGCTAGGACATTCTAGAAGTCAACACAAGGTAAAGCCGCCATGAATTTCCTTATGTATTATGAATTTTTTCATCAAAGATCAATCACTTGAAGTAAACATGGCTTATGTACTGATGATACATTCTAGACAATTCCATTACAATATGGGAAGGCGAGGAATGAGCTCACTCTACTAACCTCTTATCTTGTCAAAATATCCTTTTATCTATATAATAAATAATTTGTGTTAGTATTTCTAAGCATATGATGGTATCAATTTGAATATTAAAAATGGATATGGATCTTCTTCGACAACTTCTAAAATTTTGGCATGGAGTGCATTGTACCATGAGCACAAAGCCACTAGGCCCTTGTCAACTCACATTGTTAGGATCTCGCAATGGTAAAAATAAGTCTCACTACTTGGTTGTCAAATTAGCATGCCCAAATGCAAATATGAAAGAAGTTAATACCAACCAATTGTTCATGCTAACAATAACCATTTTTGAAAGATCAAAACTCTTGGAGCCTCTTATCAATAATTGGAAATTTGTGTGATCAAAAAAATATTGATCCTTCAATTAATTGTTGAGACATTGCTCAAATGATCATAACTAACATATGATATAATGACATTGTCTAAACATTATATGTTTTGGAGTTTTTCCCCAGAATTTAATAAAAATTTTTGAGCCAAATCTATATTTTTGTTGTTTAAAAATCAAATTTTGACTGCGTATATAGATTCAACCCCTAAATTTTTTTTGAGGCACTCGGATTGTGGAGAGTTCATAACTCAAACTTGTGATTTCAACCAATCCCTATTAGATTCCAAACAAATTAAACCAGAAAATACACCCCAAAAAAAAACTCTCCAAAACATAATAAACTATAATTGCTTGCAATTTATTTAATGCTGTTCTGACTCTTTAGCTTCTAAACCTGTTACCATATAACAATAAAATTTTATTTAGATTTTTTGAAGTTTTCTTGAACTTAAAGAAACGACATTTGAAACACCGTACACTCTCAATCCAAATAGGGATGTTAAATGCATGTGAACATTAGGGACAAAATTCTCACTTGGATTTGGATTACTTTAGGGATTGAAAAATGCTAACTGACAGATGCAATAATAAAGTAATGTAATGTTTTCTACGATTCGATCTAACATAAAAAAAAAGCCCAAGAAACAGGATTATATAGAAAATTCAAGGGATTTTTTTATTATTTAAATGCAATAATAAAGTAATGTACTGTGTGTTATGAATCGATATAATATTAAACCCAAGAAAAAAGATAATATAAAAATGTGAGGGAATTTTTTATTTATATGTTTAATGTTATATATATAGATAATTCATATATTTATTATTAATTTTTTAAGTATTTTATCTTTCAACAATTAAATAAGGATAAGATATATGTAAAATTATTTCACAATAAAGCTTAAATTCATTATACGTTTTTATATTGTCTTATAAAATTTACATATAAAACTAATACCATCATTTTGTTTTAAATGAATTGTAAATTTGAACATAAAGATTTTAAAGTCATGTGTATTTGTATATTAAGTTGTTTGTTTAATAGGAAATAATAAATTGGAGAATTTATATAGTATTTATAATTAATATAAATTTATTTTAATTTCAAATCAATTAGGTAAAAAAGAGATTAAATTTTTTGAGCTATAAATATTTTTTTTAATTTCTAGAAAAGTTTTATTTTTGGAAAGTTCATCTCTTTTTGCACATGTATATATGAATGATTAGTTTTAAGTTGGGAATTATCATGTGTGGATAGAGATTAATTCCTTAGCAGTGAAAACTTTTTAAAATTTACAAATACTTTAGAAAATATTTGCACCTCAAGGATTTTATCCCTCACACCATATAATAGATATGTAGTTATGATGGATTTATACTAATTATAAATACCAATCATACATATTGAGCAACATACCTAAATCTCTCCAAAATTTATATCCTAAAAAACACTCAACTTAATATACAAATATAGTTGACCTTAAAATATTTATTCCAAATTGATACCTTATAAATATAGATTTCCAAAATGCCCATTGAAGACAAAGAGTACAATTCCAAAATACTCATTAAAAATATAATTATAAAATGCCCATTAAAGATACAAGGGTTCCATTCCAAAATTCCCATTAAATATGAAATGGAAGCTTTGATTCTAAAAGTCAACAAAATGATGAACAAACAACATAAAACCTTTTTTAGATGATTGTTTAAGGAAATGTGTGCAGTTTAAAGAATTAAATATCTCCCAATGCATAATATATTCAATGCATAATATATTTGAAGTTAAATTGGCTTAGAGTATGATCTAAACTATTTCTTCTTGGCTAAGAGCTTGTTTTCCTATGACATAAGGAAATAGGTGAATGACTCAAGATCCAGAGGCATCTGGAAGGAGTGAAATTTTTCTCTGTATAGACCACCAACACCTAATCCAGGTAGTGTGGTTTTCCTTAAATAATGGTGATAAATTAGTTTTCATTCACATATAATAGCAAGTAATAGTTATCTTCACTTCTAATTTAACAACTAATTTATGATAAAATTTTCAACTATATAAAAAGAATAAAATTAAATAAATAAAATTTAAAATTATAATAATTTTACTAATTATTAATACTATCCATAAATATTATGAAATATCTTAAAATTCCCCAAAAAATATTTCCTCAAACCATTCAATTTTTTTATTTTGAGATAATGTTTATGAGAAACTGGGAAAATATAATGAGTGAATTCTGAGAGATGAGATGAGATGAGATAGGAAATAGTAATTTAAAACAGGTCAAAATGTGAAATAATTTAGAAGGAACCTTAAAACTGTTAGCAATTCAACTTTCGGTGAAATCCAAAATGTCTCTCGTAATATTTCATTGTGCAAAAAATCGTCACTGTTTTCGCAAATGATTGTAACTAGTTTGGATATGACTACCAAAACTTTGGGGAAATTTCTTCCTAAAATGAATCTACATTTCAAGTTCATGGTAAATTTTCTCTTTTGAAATCTGATAATTCCTTTAAGATTTTGGGTACTGTAATTGAGAGGGTTCCTCTTGACGCAACTTTATGAGTGTGTCCTATGGGCCCATCCCAAATGCCTTAATAATGGTGATTCTTGTAAGCTCACATGGATGGATGGATGGAATATGAAAAGGAAAAAAAGGTTGTAGAGTTCTGCATTTTTCACCATGGTTGGAGTAAGGAGTTGTATTCTCATAGTAAGGAATGGTGGTTAATGTTGATCCAGTTGAAATAAATTTAAAATTTATTTATAGTGAGTGGTTTGTTTCCCACCACGTTATTATGATGATTAATTATCTTGGTATTTTAAATGATCTTTCGGAAAATCACAATAATGTGCTTAATATAATAGGTTTATAATGAAAATGGCATCATGGAATGCTTGGGGATTATATGATCCGAACATAAGCATATTCTCTATCAAATGTTGGGTTCCATCTATATGATGGATATTATATCCATCATATATTGGTTAGAATTAAAAATATAACGGTTTTAAGGGTTTTGCATGACTATTGGCTAAGCGTAAAATATGCACAGTCTACTCATTTTGAAAGGAAAGGTGCTGTTAGTAAAAATTTATTGTCTTTTTAACTTGCTAAATTTATTGTTGGAGTGGGAAAAAAATCAATGCAAACAATACAATAGATTCTTCTCAACCTAGATGATTAATTCTGAAATCTGGGTAACATTTATGCTTTTTTTCTAAAGATTTTTTTTGGAAATAAACTATGTAGATGGTTTTGAAACGTTCGACATTTTGAGTGGACACTCCACCCATCATTAGGGACAAATGAACCCAATATATTAGAAAAGAGTACTAATGCATATACTTGAAGGGTAAAAGTCACAAGATAGATTTTAGGAACTTGAGGAAGTCATGACAAGAAATTGTTAAGATAAATATATTATTGACAATAATAATGTTATGCAGAATTTATGACTGCGGGCATAAGTATCTTCCCTAGAAGGAAAATAATATAATGTTTCCCTTAGGCTTATTTGGAATCCGTCACAATATTTATTCTCCTCTCAGCTTGTAAGCTCCAATCGTAGCTCCGATTGCTATAACCAAAACCTGCACATTCAATCATAACAAGCCAAAGATCTATGACAACTATTTAGCATTATCTAATTACTCTATTCAATGGATCAAAAAAGCATTGAAACATATGAAAGTAAACATAACATAACCTATATAGGAAAATGGTATACTCTTTGTATTAATATGAATATGAGAGAGTTTATAACCAAGAATAGTAGCTGATATTGTAGATATATCCCCAAGTTGACTTGTCCTTCCTTGTCACAAAGCACACCTTAATATCACCCTAATGCATGAAGATGATGACTCTGTTTTATTCAAGGTAGCAATATGAGGGCATGACTAGTCTCCAAAAGCCAACCCTGATGTTGTAGATGATTGTAGATTTATAAGAGAGTGTGGATGTTTAGGAATTATTATCCATTTACCAATATAAGCTCTAGATCCACTCTTGATGGGAGGATGAGCTCAAGGGATAAGAGGTGAAATCTTCACAATAGGATTATATAGGATTCAAAGTTCTTATCCAAGGTAAATGGTTGAAACAACTCCTAGAAGCTTCTGGAAGAGGAATATTCATGATTATTTTTATTTTTCATCAATTTATAGAATCATCACACCCCCAACAAGGGACAACCTAATGGTGATCAATGAAGGTGCAGAATGGAGCAACCTACTACTGAACGAAGGTACTTAGAGGGACATGGTGCTTTGGGCCTTAAAAACACTGATTTCAAGTAGTTAGACCCATAAACTCAAGGATTTGGAAGAGTCATGCTTAGGGATTTGTGTAGGGATGATGACAAGGTGTTCATGGATGTCGATTGATCCGATTTGCAAGCCTATTGGCCAGATGCAACAAAATTGCCTATAATAGATCGCCCCCTAAAACAAAAAGTAAAAAACAATGGTTGATGATTGAATTTATTTACCTTGTGACAAGTTTGGATCAAGAACAACCGATCGATATCATCATCTGTTACAATACATTTTCATCATGATATCTTTGCTAAGGGAGGCATACCCATGCTCAACACATAAGCTAACATTACATGTACAATGACCAAAAAGTCGTTTCCACTGATGAAAAATCATGGATCCATGATTGGATGATTGTATGATCATAGCCATCATGCTTTGTAATATTGCATTAATCCTGAAGCACAACCTAGTTGGATGGAACTAGATCTGGGGTCTTCTATCTCTTTCACTCGATTACTCAATGTACAATTCTAACCATGCGAATAAAGGAGCTGAAGTTGAATATGGTAGACACCATCTAATTACCGACCAATGATGTGAGTCCTTAATAGATGCGAGAGAAACCAATGATGATGTTAATGTCTCTCAAGGTACAACGATACAATCTGTATGGTTTGAATAAATGAGTTGAAGTCAAACACCACACAAAATATGTCAGTCGAAGGGAAATGATGAAAATCTATCATCGAGAGAGCAAGGAAACATGGCATTGATGTATGCAAGTCCGAAGGTACCGAAAGGAGAGTTTCTAAGTCAAATTCTAGGATAATGAGTTGATGTCGATAGGAAGAGACCTGTCACAGGAGGGCCTTGATGCATCCCCCACCAATGACATGAAACTGTATAAAGATTTGAGACATAACGATGTTGATGTGGTATTGGTTTAGGAACGACATACATGAATGTAAGCTTAAGAGTATTGTAGCAAAGAACAACTAAAGGATTTATTTTGAACACATCAGTGACACTGAATGGAGTTGGAAACATTGACCCAAAAATAAAACCAAAGGCTTTGAAATGGTGTGATGAACCGAAAGACAAGTAAATTTTCCAACTCAACAGCCGTGGAGATGAAGTGGAAGAGTGCCATGTTAAAGAGCGACTCGTTGCCATTAATAAGTGAAGTATCCCATTTTCCAAATCTCCCCAACTATTCCTAGTAAATACCTATTTATTTTTTATAAGCTTGAGGAGGATAACACATGCTTGATCTATATGTTCATCCTTCAAATGAATCCCTTTCAGTATCTTTAACGAACCCTATGAAGGAGTGGTTCAGTCCCGTCATGTTCAACAATTCCATCATTGTTTCATGATTTTTTGAGTCCAACGAAGGTCTAACTCAACTCCTTTTCATGTTTAGAGAGTTTGAAAAAGAGGCGAAAAAGAAAAATCCAAAGGTTCCTTTTCTCGACAATATTTTCATATTTTGGGAGTCTAAAAAGAGCTAAAAGTGGACTGGGGGTTCCTTTTTTCGTAGGTTTACAGAGCTTGAAAAAGCGTTAAAAGTATGTGCTCTTTGGTCAAAATCATCTGTTTAATTTAGACATCATCAAAATTTTTTAAACAACTATCAACGTGCTCAAAACACCACCAAAATATTAAAAATACATGTTTCATGATAAAATTGAATCACATTTAGGTCAAAATATTAAAATAAAGATGAAAATGACCATAAAATAGGAAAAAAGTAATTCGTTTTTACCATTTCACATTTTACTTCTTGGAGAGTGAATTGTGAGTGTTTCTTCCCTCAATCTTCTGCAACTGATTGCGACCAATCTAGTGGATCATTTCAAGTATTTTCACTTCTAGGTAGGAGCCATAACATTCCTATCTCTTTTGATACATCCATTTTGTCATTTCATGCATGTTTTTCCAGTTTTTGAGGGCCCTAGGTCTTTAATCTCTCGCCCTAGGTACAACTCACCCCCAGCAAGTCAAAAGGAGTGTTGGAAAATACTAAAATATACTACGGAGGGCATTGCAACGCACTGCCTTCCCTGAGGGGGGTGCATTGAGTGCAATCCACAAGCTTGTTTTTCTTGTTTTCTTCAAAATTTCTTGAGTTTCAGGTGTCTATTGGAAAAAAATGACTTTAATATGGAGGTAAAGAGAACATGAGGAACAAGATTTAACTATAGCTAATGATCCTACCACTATCTAGGCTTTGAGAAATTGTGGGCTCTTAAATTTCTTCTAGCTTCTTGGTATCACGCAACAAATGCAATTGTTGAGGTATCTTGTCCATGCATGGGAAGTTCAAGAACAAGCATTCATACTTGGTGCACATATGCTTGAAATATAGGTAGAGGATATATACTTATTAACAAGTCTATCAAGGTGAGGTTGTCCCATATCCTTATCTGGTTCAAGGAGTGGTGGAGAGACAATCAAGGATTACATAAATGCACACTGTTTACTGAGATCCCAACTGACTAAGGATGGGAAAATTGACATCAAGGATGTGGTTCACTTTCCTCTAAGAATGATCTTGTTTATCATTTCTAAATTGGTCGATAGTGCAACTCTACATGTGGCTAATAAATATCATATGCAATATGCTCTAGAGTGTATGGAGCCCACAATATTCAAATGGAGTGAGGGAGTACTGGTAAAAATGAAGGAGCAACTTACCAAAGAAAAAGACTGATGGTTACAAAACTTTGGCTTTGGTTCAATATTGACTTGTTTTACTTTAGAGCACATTCCATTTCTAAAGCCACAATATATTTCGCTCGAGCCCGCAGATCTGAGAGTCCCACAAATGAATAGTTGGGTGGATCTCATTTCTAGACACACAGGTCTGTCATCGATGAGTTTCACACTAGTTTTCTTTAGATGGTTATGCATGAAACTCATTATGATAGAGGACGATCCATATGCAGTAATGGATTTCCATAGAGACTCAGAGCTCATGCTTCCTGATGGAAAACGATGGGGTGCCATAGGTAAACAATAATATTTTGATAATTTTTAGTTTTTATTTTTTAAGTTTTAAATTTTTTTGTGATTTTTGATGTATCTGAGACTAAACTATTGATCTATACACATGCATATATTGGACACGTTCGACATGTGGGTTATTCTTATATTCATCGTGTAGGAGACACATGGTAGACACCGACAACACTACAGGTTGTTGTAGTAGAATGATAGGTACTACAAGATCTCAATGTGGCTGAGACCCTTACGGAGGTTGAACACCACATGGAGGGGCTGATCCATGGAATAGCTGAGGATAGGGTCAAAAATCTTCATATGAGGTTGCAACGACATACTCTTGGAACACTTGGCCTTATCCTTCGGCAATTGTGCAAGATGGATCACAAAGTGGTGTGCTACCATGACCAATGGGATTAGTCCACTAGGATGATTATAGCCATATTTTGACTACATGTATATTTTGATATGTCAGGTCATGTGGCCATATGTGTCTTGGGAAATGTTTTTGTAAAAAAAAATTTGAATATCTATAAATAACTATTTTTAGCATTTCTTATGGTTCTATTATCTCTTTCAATGTATGTGACGTGTATTGAATTTATTTTACATGTGTCGCAAATGTCTATCTAAAACATGATTATCAAATGCATCTTTTAATGTATTTAGATTCCTAGAAATGTGTTGATATTAGATTAAATCAAAATATCTTTCTAGAAGGCGAACCCTCAAAAACATAAAAAACACAATTGGACTTCTAACTGAATAGACATTAGTCAATTGTAGTACTACAAGTTGTGAGTCGGTTCTTATACCTATACAATGAATACCATGAGAAATAACATCACACAATAGTTTGATCACTACGCTATACTGAGTGATGTTATTTGTAGAGTGACCGATACAATCCCTTGTAAACTCACTAACTCACTATTCAGAGCATATAGAGCCCATGTTGCAGAAGATAGATTATGAGTACTATGACTAATGTCATCAACATAAACAACATACGGTTCCAGATATGCTAAAATCTGCAAACCAAATGTAAACAAAATTAATATAAACTGTAGGAAACACCGAAGGGAGCACACTGCAAACACACGCAACTCACATACATACATCATGTAAAAAGTGCACTACGCAAGAAATAAAGCACAATATTTCTTAAGGTAAAACCCATTCTTAGGCCGCGCCAAGGGAAATTGCTCATTCTCCTTGGTGTCCAGTTATTCCCACAAAATTATCCAGTGATATCCCTAAATTCAATGGAAATCCTAGAGAATACCCATCCACGCACATGATGACTTATCATTTGTGGTGTTCCTAGAAATATCTTAATGAAGATTATGTTCGATTACGTCTTTTCCAACGTACACTCACTAGTACGAAAAAAAAATGGTATATCGAACTACCACATGCTTCTTTCAATAATTTCAACGACTTGGCTACTATATTCCTAACAAATTTCTAGTTAACCATCAGATATGAGACTATAACTAAAATTTTAACCAATTTAAAATAGAATGATGCCACTCTCATCTTTAATCACATTCATGAGAGGCAACGTCATCGTCATTTGGTTACAACTTCTATTCCATATCAATTGTTAGATTAATGGTTCATGAAGTCTCTGTTGCCATTTATCAGAGAAGACGTATCCAAGGGCAGATTCATTACCAAAGAGCAGGTAAGTACTTGTTCCCAATATTTGGATCTCATTTACACCTAATATGACATGATTTATGATAAAAGACCAAATTATCCACGATCTTCCAATACTTTTTCTCAACCTCCTAGTAAACAATCACATGCTGCCAAGGGTGTGATTAGTTCTTCCAGCCACCAGTCGATGAGTAAACCATTTGGTTCGACTCTTGATTTGGCTAATGAAAGCCATCCTTCCACTATTGCGACTTCTACTTCCAATATCAATGTCAGTCAGTCTTCTAAAGGAAAATATCAGCAACTAGGAAGTAAGAAGAAAGGCAAAGGTAAAAAGAAGAAAGATAACCCTCTACAAGATAAACAAAACAATCAGTCTTCTGAAGAAAAATGGAAACCTCGTTACCTCTATTTTATTTTTAATGAGGAGCATTTCACTCATGATTTTCCACACTGGGTAGAAGTGAATCAGATCCCTGAATCATCTACGACATCCGCTTTGTTGACAGATCCATTTCCAAATTAGGAGACCAATATGGTTGTTCGAGATCCCACTTCCTCTAACTCGGTTTTGATTCTTGCCTCTGCTAAGCTCGAAAAGGATGTTATGGCACCACCTGAAATAAATAATATGTTAATGTGAATCCCTCGAATGGTCGGGCTACTCATCAACCTGCTAGTTCGACTACATCTCCATAAAATCCTACTCCAAATACCATACCTATTGAGTTAACATTTAATCCTCCCAAAGGCGTTATTCATAAATCTCCATTCAACCATCACATAAGAGCTACTTAGAAACATAACATATTTGAGGATCTGGCTCAAGCTGCTTCAACTATGTCGACCCTTGAGGTGTTGCAAAATTTAACCACCCAAAAGTGGGATTTTCTATCAGCAATTGGATTTATTGGTCCCACAGATTCTAACCTAGTAGTTTTTAACCATGAGAACTATGACTAATGCCATCAACATAACCAACATATGGTTCAAGGGATGCTAACATCTAAAAAAAAAAATGTAAAAAAATTAACAAAAATTATAGGAAACTTTGAAGGGAACACACTACAAACACAATCAACACAGATATATACAAAATGTATAGAATTCAATACACAAAAAATAAAACATAGTATTTATTAAGGTACAACCCATTTCTAGGTTGTGCTAAGGGAAATCCATTAAAATTAGCAAGATCATAGGCCCCTTTAGCAAGAAATTTTTTTAAAATGTATGGACCTAGCCGCATTGGATTGTACCTCCCCGATCCTAATTTATCAAATCCTTGATCATATAACAAGATAATGTCTCCTTACGAGAAGACACATGGCTTGACATTATTGTCATATTATGCCTTGATACATTTATTATAGGCTTCATTAGCCATGGTGGTATCATGTCGGGTTTCATATAAGCGTGTTATTGTAAGAGATGTTCTAATTTTGCGAAAGTCGCAGGGAGGAGCTCGAGAACAAGTTTGAGAGTCGAAATTTCACATTCTATTGGAAGAACTGATTCTAGACCATAAACTATTTGAAATAGTGTGAACCCAGTAGAAATCCTAACAGAGTTTTGATACGACCACAAGGTCGCATAAAGAATAAGATGTCAGTATGATTTGTGGAACCCTATCATATGTTGAAGCATCATTTTAAGAACTTAATTGATTTCATCAACTTGCCCATTCGCCTAAGGGTAGTAGGGAGTGGGAATTTCTTAAGAGAGTCCCAACTTGGCAGTCAATTCAGACATCATGCGATTACAAAAATGTTTTCCATTTTCTACGACTACAACTTGTGGAACAACAAACCGTGCAATGACATGATTGAAGAAAAAGAGAGAATTTTTTCACCAGTATTATTGTATGTAGGCATCGCCTCAACCCACTTGGTAAAATAGTCAACCACTACAATGATATAGCCATGCTCCTTGACCGAGTGATGGTTATGTGTCATGAAATAAATGCCCCATTTCACAAATGATACAATGATGATAATAGGATGCAAAGGAGCGTGTGGAGCATGAGCCTTATGATCGTATATTTGGCATGCATGCCACTTCTCGACAATGAGGATGCAGTCGCGAAACATGGTAGGCCACAAGTAACCAACACACAAGAGTTTTTGTGCGGTGGCATAACCAGACATATGACCACCACATGGCCCATAATTTCACTCATTTAAGAATTTCTTGGCCTCCTCATCAGTGAGTCACCTTCGAAATACCATATTGATACCACGATGATAAAGGGTGCCACTGTTTATAATATAATATTTGTCTCGATATCGGACACGTCGCTGGTTAGAGTGAGAGGTATCAGACCATAAAGTATAGGTTTGGAGATATATAATAATATCTCCATAGCACAGGTCATATGACAAAATAAATAACAATGACTCGTACGAAATAGAATCACCAGATTTTTTTTTAGTTTTAGTAGTGGGGAGGTCACAAATGAGATAAAAAAAACTAAGGATTTCTTCGACTTGGATTTGATGAATTCCAAATGGAAATCCTATAGGATGAAAATCCACTTGCAGTACTTTCCCCCAAAAAATTAGCGTGATAAGATGTGCGTCATGGGGTTACAATTGGAAACAACCATA
Source organism: Pinus albicaulis (assembly GCA_034641835.2). Classification (NCBI taxonomy): domain Eukaryota; kingdom Viridiplantae; phylum Streptophyta; class Pinopsida; order Pinales; family Pinaceae; genus Pinus; species Pinus albicaulis. Next base: position 819,021,359 of record CM076577.1, read on the forward strand.
GTCGTTCAGAGCAATATGTAATGGTGAAATATCTAGTTAGCTTGGACAACCACCAAAGCTAACTTTTCTACTCGAGTATACTTGATTTTGACATCGTTGAGGTTCCGCCTAAAGTAATAAATAGGATGTTCAGTCCCTACATCATCATCCTAGACCAATACCATAACAATGGTGGTAACTGCAACGATAAGGTACAAGAAATAATCACATTGGTAATCTAAGGGATATGACAAGGATGCCTGAATCAGAACATATTTCAAGGCATAGAATGTTTTTTTAGTTAACATCATCCCATTGGAAGGGAACCCTTTTATTTAACAAGAAATTAAATCATTTGTTCATTTTGACGTAGTTGGGAACTAACCTCAGAAGAAAGCTAGCCTTCCCTTGGAGTTGGTGAAGCTGAAGAAGGGAAGGAGGAGAAAATAGATCGATGGTTGCATAAAATTTCAGTGGGTCAATATGAATTCCATGTTTTGATACCATGAAACTGAGAAATCGACCATAACTTACAAAAAATAGACATGTGTGCGAATTGAGTGGAATATTATAATGTCTTCATCGTAAAAATATGGCCCTAAGATGCATCAGGTGATCAACCCAGTGTTTCAAATAAGCAGGAAAATCGTCCAAATACGGTTTCAAAATATGTTTGATGTTATGGAAATAGTAATTCATTGCTCTCTAAAACATAGCTCAAACATTATTTAATATGAAAACAAGCTTCTGATACGCAAATGTGCCCCAAGGACAAATGAACACGGTTTTATGTTGGTCCACTTGGAGAATGTTGATTTGACTATAGCTGGAGAAACCGTCAATGAACGAAAATATCTCACAACCAGAACAATCATCAACAATCTAGTCGATGAACAGGGTGGTATAATTGTCCTTTGGAAAAAAATGATTGATTTCCTGATAACTGACACACAAACGAAATTTTCCATGTTTATTCATGATAGGAACAATGAAATTAGACACCCAATCAGTTAAAGGTACTGGGTATATGAAACTGATGCGTAGAAGTTTTTTGACTTAGGGTTTAAAAGAGACAGGATTCTTAGGATGGACTGGATGGAGGAAATTCCAAACTAGTTTAGAATTAGGGTTCACATTAATTTCATGCACAATGATCTTTGGATTGATACCTGGAATTTCTTCGTAAAACTAGGCAAAACCATCTCGAAACTCCTTGAATAGGGTTTTTTAAGTCTTGATCTCATCAGGAGAGAAAGATGCACCAATATGTTTATTTTTGATAATGTCAGGTTTGATCAAAATTTTGAGAGTGATAGTCTCTTCAATGTTCGACATGTTCTTCTTAGAATCAACATCATGGATGAATAAAAAATTCATAGACAAATCAACGATATTGGGCCGATACAATTCTATAAGATTATCCTTGAAGGCATTTGGAAAAGAGGAATGCCAATGATATTCGTCCCACATCATATCATCTGACATCATGATATCCATGATGCTATCATCGGTAGGAAATGTATGAGAGAAAGAGTCAGAGGATGTGCCACAATATAAAGAACAATCAACCAAATTTATTGATGAGGAGAGGGTAAAGTGCGCCACACAGGTCAAATAAATAACTTTATAGTTGAGATCAATGGGACTGAGTGACATACAGTCACCAAAAATGTCAATATTAGATTCATCCGGTACTATACAAGGATCAGTTGGAACAATACAATAAGATATCATGTTGATATAGGAAACCTAAGTAGAGTCTTCAGGAAGGGAAGGAGGAGGGAGAGAAAAGGTTCCCATGAGAGAGGAATAGTTAAGAATTCCAACCTTCACATGCTGATATTGGTGTGGGGTTTCCCCCATGAGAGGGACGCTTATAGTTTCCTGAGAACTAGAGGAAAATAAGGTGATTTGATCAATGGATACTATACCACCTTTATGAGGAAAAGCGATCATTCTAAAATATGTCGAGACAATGACAACCATAGCATAGACCCATGTACGACCTAGTAGAAGATTGTAATCTAGTGGTATGTCGACGACTTCAACTTCTATGGATACAAAATTTCCACCTAATTCTACTTGTAGAGAATTTGAAATGCCACACAGTTTATAACTTCTTCCTTTAAAAGCATTCAGAGTGATCGGTGACTGACTTAACTCTCGAGAACCAATAGCCTTCCAGCAAGACATGGAAATAATACAGGTTGAGGTTCCATTTTCAATAATGGAATGATGGATATTATTACTGCGAAAAACAAATTGGATCATGAAGATAATTGATCTGAAAGTTAAGGTTTCTAGTTCTCATGGTTAAAAACTACTAGGTTAGAATACAAAAGGATTAATACATCCAATTTTTGATAGAAAAACCTTCTTTTGGGTGGGGAAAATTTGCAACACATCAAGAGTCGACATAGCTGAAGGAGCCTGATCCATATCCTCAACTATGATATAGTTCTGAACAACTTTTGTATGAGGGTTGAATGTAGATTTATGGATAACCCCTTTGGGAGGCTTAATCATTAGCTCAATAGGCATGGTATTTCGAGTAGGATCCGATGGAGACATAGTCAAACTACCAGGTTGATCAGTAGCCCGACCATTAGAAAAATTAAAATTATGATAGTATTTATTTCGGGTGGCCACCATAACATCATTTTTGGGCTTATCATAGGAAATCATCAAGTTTGAGTTAGAGGAAACAAGATTTCAGGAAACCATATTGGTCTCTTAATTTAGAAATGGATCTGTCAACACAATGGGTGTATTAGATAATTTAAGGAATTGATTCACTTTTTCCTGGTGTGGAAAATCGTGAGTGAAATGTTTCTCATTAAAAATCAAATAGGGGTAACTAGGTTTCCGTTTTTCTTCAAAAGGCTTATTGTTTTATTTATCCCGTGGAGGGTTATCTTTCTTATTTTTACCTTTGCATTTCTTCTTACTTCCTAGTTACTGATATTTTCCTTTGGAATATTGAACAACACTGATATCCAAAGAAAAAGCCACAGGAGTGGAAGGAGGGATTTGAGTAGCCACAACAAGATTCAAACCAGATGGTTTAATCATCGACTGCTAGTTGGTAGAACTAATCACAACATCAACGAAATGTGATTATTTACAAGGAGGTTGAGAAAAAACATTGTAAGGACGCATAGCATTTAGTATTTTATCATAAAGCATTATGAATTGGGTGTAAATGAGATCCAAATAATGGGCACGATCAATTACCTTCTCTTTGATCACAACTATGCCCTTGGTGACGCCTTCTATGATATATCACAACAAATACTCGATGAACCATTCAACTAACAACTGAAAATGAAAAAAAGTTTTAACCAAATGACGACATGGTTGCAACTCATGAATGCGATGAAAGATGTGAGTGGAATCATTTTTTTTTAAATTTGTTAAAAGTTCAGTTGCAGTCTCATATATGATGGGTAACAGGAAATGTGTTAGGAATGTAGTAGCAACAATGTTGAAATGATCGAACAAAGTGCGTAGTAGTTCGATATACCATTTTTATGCCATACCGGTGAGTGTACGCTGGAAATGATGTGATCAAACAGAATCATCATTAATATAGTTCGAAGAACACCATAATTGATAAGTCATAACATGCATGGATGGGTCTTCTCCAGGATTTCCATTTAATTTAGGGGTATCACTGAGAAATTTTGTGGGAATAGCCAACCACCAAGGAGAATGAGCTATGTGATCATTGGTAAGTGTTGGCTTGGTTGGGCTTGACATAGGTTCGAACTATGCTGCACACCAATAAAACCATTGATCACCGACCCTTTCGACAACGACCTGCATGCAGATCACAGTCTCACCTGAGGTGACTATGGGTGGCTGCAGAACTAGGTTTCGACAACCTTGAGAGACTGCATGATGTAGTCAATCTAGTGTGCTGTTATTGTCTTAAAACACACATAAAATGACTGCGTTGTCTAAAACCATTCACCTACTTCACCATATTCATTAGAACACACCATACACCATCATTAGCTTCACTTTTTATAACGCACAACTATAAAAACTACTTCACAACAATTGATATTAAGAAAATAGACAAGAAACACATAAGAACACATAATATGTTCACAAAACTGCTTCTTCTTTATTGTGATGGATCTTTTAGGTACAATCATCTCTATGACCTATGCACACACCAACAGGTGGTATTTGCATTAAGCTGCAAACTCTTCCAAGGTCTTTGCACACTCAACCACAAGAGCCTTTCTTTCGCTACAAAACACAGATACAAAACTAGCTCATAACCATATAACTTACAATTATTATTTATATCTAGCATTATATCCCTTTTTATAGTATTACATCATTACAAAATCATCTTCCAAATACCATGGGCTCCATAAAACAAGAAAATCTAACCCAAACCCGTTACAAAAAGGAGGGGCTTCGATATCGTGCTGTATATCCACATTGCTTTGTTGTGTGGTATACTTTGTGCTCCACTCCTAAAAATTCGGAGACTTAGTAAAAATTGAGGCCAAGTTGGGCTACGCCCAATAGGCCCCCAACACTCACATTTCATTAGGGGAATTTTGAGGTGTAAAATGGGTCTCCTAAGGAAATTATAAAATAATAATGGAAATAATAAAATAATATTTGATTACATCATCAAAGTTTAGAGGGGAAAAAAACTACTTTTTCAACTTATCTCCCAAAATTTTTACTAAAATTTTGAGCGGGAGTACTCGTTGGATGCAAAATTTAATTCCCCATCCAAGGAGTACCCATGTTGCATACTTTTTATTGGTCCTGCTGTTAGGGTCCTATAATAATAGGATTCATAAATTTTGAATTGACTTTGATTAGTCTTGTAATATGTACATAATTTTCTTTCTGAAAATTGTTTTCCCATATTAGGAAATAAAAAATGTAAAGAAGGTAAAAGTCCTAAAAGAAAAATCAAAGAAATTAAAAGAAAAATATAAAAAAATAGAAAAAATGGACCCCAAACAAGAAAAGAGATAAGAATAAAGACATGAAAGTGATGCAAGCCAAAATGCCACTACTATTTACTTTTTACTGCAAAAATAAATGATTATGTGCAGCTTGTTCAAAATGCCATAATCCATGATTAGTCAAATAGCTTAATCTTGATTTTTCATGCTTTAAATCTCATGTTGATAGATAGAGAATAAATATCTTGCCAAACAATTTAATCTTAGTAGATTAGTAATTAGGTAGATAATAAATAAGGAGCTCAACAGTTTCATCTGAGCCCTTGGATGAAATAAGGTTAGAATTAGATAGTTTCCTGTTTTAAAAGAAAAATGAATAAGGGTTTGCAAGCTCAATTTCACTCATGCAAATAAAGGAAAAAATGGTAGAATAAATGATGGGTATGAAGAAAGCAAATGGATAAACATTATTTGGCATATTACTAATTTCCCTCCCCACAATGTGTTCTAGTACTAAATCCTTCAGTCATAAAGATTCAGAGCATTTATTTGACTTTTGGTGGGACCAGAACCATGTTTGAATAGCTAATTGGCACCAAGGTATTGGATTCCACCTCATTAAAACCCTTCCCCTTCATAAAAAACCCTTTTCCCTTAACATCACTCATTTTTCCCTACTAAAACCCCTCTTCCTAAGTCAAAATGCATATTCACCTTTGGAAACGTAAAAAACCCATAAAAATGCACTTATCCTAAGTTTTCAAGTGTAAAATGTTAATATTGGGCCCCCACTATGAAAATCTCGCCTAAAGCCATATTTTATCACTATCCTAAGTGTATTTTGTTTCTTGTATTCATTTCATTATTAACATGCTAACATAATGTATTAGCTCCCCAAAATACCCTTTATCTCGTAGTATATTAATTCATTTCATATTGAATAATCCAACCCATATTTTACTTTTTAACCGACGTTTATTTTCCCCACATGAATATTATCCCGCTCCCCATAGGTTAAAAATATCCCTTTATATAAATAGCCCGCAATGCAAACATTACACATACAAATATTCCATTTTCCATGTAAAACCTTTATCCGCCTACCACATTTCATATACAAAATTTATATTAAAACTATGTTTTAATAAGAATTCCACTCCCACCGCATAAAGAACTTCCGGGCCCCACGCCCATTACCCTAGCAGCTTCGTCGCTTAATCCTGACTGTTCGCTTCTGTCCACTAGATCCAACGGTGCATATCTCCCATCACAAATATCATAGCGCGATCGTTAACCAAAATAAAATTTGCGATAAAATCTATTTCGACATCTTCTCTATACTCCATGCATTGACTTTGTATTGGCTCGCATCCATTCCACAAATACCATTACTTCTTTTTAAACTTTGCGAAAAATTCTCAGCGGTAATTCTTTCCCCTGCGCTCAAACCTTCGATGATTTGAAATGATTGGTAGTTAATGAGATCACTGTTTAAACTCCAATTCTTTATAAAAACAACAAATTGCACATATTCTAGGCCTTCAACTACCTTTCTGCTCATAAAACTCTCAAGAACAAGAAGAATACGTTTCCGCCCTTGTTTTAGTGCATAAACCAACAGAATCTATCCAAATTCATTGCTACGGTTACTGAAAAGCTTCCAGACTGCATATAAAGTTCACAACAAGCTTTTGAAAGCTTTCAACACACAACAAACCCTTTTCCATAGCAAATTTCCTAAAAATCACAGGTATTCCTTAGAAAAAGACCTATCCGTCCATATGAAAGAAGTATACTGTTGAATTGAAGCCTCTTTAAACTTGTATGCCTAAGGAATAGCCACATTGCCTCAAAAATTCATCCTTGCTGTAAACCTAATCATTTCCATGGTTTCTGAAATCGAAATCTGTTTTTAAAAGAAAATCTCATTGAGTTTAGGCATCTACAGAATTAAGAAGCCCTCTGAGTTATCCAAAGCCTTTTCTCAATACTAAGAATCCCTTTTTGCATAAGGTTGGATGTTTTAGGATTGTTTTCATCAAATAAATTTGCAGAAAAACCCTTAATATCTTTTCCTGAGTCTGTAAAGGTCAAGAAATTGGTTTTTGATACAGAATTGACAGTTTGAGTCATAGTAACCAAAATTATACCTTTTATAGTCCAAGATTAACCTTTGTTATATTTTAAAAGACCTTATGTAAACAATTTAATCTTACAGAAGTGTGTCCCAGACCTAAAAATAGAGTTTTAAAGATCGAGGGTGGTTAAATTGTTAAAAACAAACCTATCAATGGCATCCAAAATCACAATTGTAATCAATCCACTACAACCTCCTGTTGTAGATGTAGAACATACCCCATTGGTAGATGTGGACTATAAAATCACAGATCTAGTGACTGAATTTAACCTTATTGAGCTCCACTGCTAGAGCTAAGATAAATCCTTGGACCAAATAGATGATGTGCTTGTTTGGGAATCTAATTTTCCCAAGTATGTTGTTCCTCACACCCATCAATGCCTTGAAGCCATCAAATTGTGCCAAAATAATTATTCCCCAGATCAAAGAGCAATTTTCAATTCTGAAAAAGAAGTATTGTTTACTATAACAACTGAATCCATAAACCAAATGCTTCAGCTGCAGCCTGAGCCCAATGCAGTCCCTTTGTCTATTGAGGCACTTACAAAGTTCTATTTGGAGTAAGATTTTCCCAAAAGATTCCAAATCTTTCAAACATTCATGCCCTCCTATGTAGAAATTCCCAAGATAAACCCTCCATATTCTTCTTCTATGTTCCCAGAAGGAACTAGACACATTATCTCTATGCTATCTTTTATCCTTGGATAATTCACTATTGAACACACTGATGCATCTATACTTGGTTTCTTGTCCACTTTTGTGCCTGGTTAGCCCCCTGTAGTCATCTATCATTTTGCTGAGTATATTGATGATATCATCCATGAACAACTTGTTAAAATACCTACTGAAGGTGTCTTTAGGTATACCTCATTTATCTTCCATATGTTCCTCTACTTTCAGTCAAACAAGTTTCCTATAGCTCTTCAAAAAATGGATATAGAAGGAAATACACAGTCTATTATTTTCTGGACCTCATTGATCAGAAAGGAGTCAAATGAGTTTACATATGCAGACTTTACAGACTGTTTCATCCATCCATTGGTAAATCTTCTTAAAAACGATGTGCAACCTAGGATCAGTAATGAAATCAAGAGGGTTTTACAGTTGTCAGAATAGAGTAGGACGTGATCGGTATTTATACCAAAATTACACAGAAATCAGAGTTTATGGGACAACCCTCATTCCTTACAAGGTACCAAAATATTTACCAATGAGGTAGCTTGATTTAGAATATATAAGACAGATTTTGAATTCAGATTCTGTAAATTTCTTGGCTGCTAAGAAGAATACCCATTTTAAATTGAAGAACCAAGTGGGTCCATTTATATGCAATAACAGAGAAGCAAGTATAGAGGCAGAAAAGTAGTTGTTAGAATCCAAATTCAACATAAGTTTTCTTTGGAACTATGATCCTTATGGTATAATAAGTAAAATGAGAGTGAAGTGTAAATTAACTCCCTACATTCATGCGAAGAAGCCAGACATTGAGAAGTTTTCAAACTAAATAGAATGGTTAGAAAATACACTGGTAGAAGCTGATAAGAAAAGTGATACTGGTCACATTTTGTAGACTCCAGCTTAGGAAGAAAGAAGCATAAAAAAAATAGGTAAGAAGGCTCATATTCTGCTGAAACAACCACATAAACCAAGTTTAAACTTAGATACAACAAGAAACCAAAGATCAATCCTGAAGATAAAGAAAAAAAATAGTGGAGATTATAGCTACAAAGATTTCGGAGAAGGACATTATGCCTTCCATAGTGATTGAAAAAGAACAACAACTTGCCACTTCCAATACAATTGATCCAAAAATAGCAGAGTGAGGAAGTATCATCATCAAAACAGACAGAGGACAAAGATATGAATACTAAGGGAAAGTATAAAGATATTAAAGCCAAAAATGAGGAAATCAAGAATGAAATTTATTCTCAATACCTGAAATAGACTCTAGGCATACAAAACAGGCCGCTTTCAGCCATTGATTATAAGAATAAGAAATTAGTAAATACAGTGCTTCAACCTACAGTGAAAACTCCAAAAACAACATCTGACTATAAAAAGGTTGATTTTGAAGTACCAGTCCAAGACATTCATCCCTTAGACCAGTTTGAATTCCATAAGCAGAGTTCAAAGATGATATATTCCACAATGACTACAAAATCAATGAGTGCTCAAAAGCTCCAGAATACTTTGACAAATGTGAGAGATTAGCCCAAGGGTGAAAAATCTTCATCAAATTCTAAAGATACAAGAATAAAATCTTTAGAGGAATTAGTGATTGAAGTGGGTTATGTTCCATCTAATGTAAAAGTTGTAGAAGAACTATTAAAAAGAAATTTTTTGATATAATAGCACTCAGAAAACAGTTGAAATTACCCCCTACAGAGCATCCACAGGCCAAGGAGATTATACAGGAAGCAATTCAAAAGGATGAGATGATGAATCTCATATTACAGATGACAACACAAATTAAGGAGATGGAAATTGAAGTCGAAAAATTAGTCCAAGAAAAAGAAGTTGCCAAGACACAAAATGTCCCTCCTACTATAATTCTTGTGGTAACAACAGCAGTGCCATCCACTTTGGTAGAAGAATTAGCTCCAAAGGTTCCTTTGGCTACAACAGTACCAGTAAATTCATCTACAACTTCTGCCACTGAGTCTTCTACTACAACAGTCCAGAAATCAGATGAGGCCAACATATTGATAAAGGCAATGGAGGACATGTCCATACAAAACAATGAAATAAACATGTTGAAGGAATAAATTAAAAATATTGAAGATGCCAAAAAGCTTGCACAAATCAATGCTAAAACTGAAGAACAAAAGGCTAAAAGATTGAGTGAACAACACAAAACGCTGGAAACAGAGTTGACTTTAAAAGCGCCTATGGCACATATAAAAACCCAATTATGGTCCAACATCATTGAATCAGTCAATGATACTTGGCCATCTATACAAGTGATTTATGAACATAAGGATTTACTAAAAACAGTTAAAGAAGAAATACAAAAGACCAAAGAAGAACTAGGTACTAAACCTGAAGAAGCATTGGAAATTATCAAGTTCCCCAATTCTAAAAATAAACAGGAATTGGATGAAATAGGAATAACAAACAGGAAAGAAACCATTCTTGAGGTAAGAAAAGTAATTTCCAAGAAGAATTTGATGAAACAATTGGAGGAAAAGTGCCAAAACATGGACATGGCCATCACAAGATTCATGGTGAAATTTGACACTTTGGGGAAAAAGGGACTTCCAAATATTCTAGTAATCAATGATAAATTGATGAAACAAGAAGATTATAACAAAAAGATAACATATTTTTTCAAAGAAGAGGTAAATAAATCAGATTGGGAAGGGATTTAAACAGGAAATTTTTTGCATAAGATTATTGAGAATCTGGTTTACTTGCAGCATGAAGTAAAACACATTTTTGTGGTCAAGCCAACCTTTGCAGAATACACTAAAGCTGATGAAAAATTTAGGAAACTCATGAAGATCAAATTACCAGAGGTTGAATTCTGGGAGAAGCTAATAGATTTGCTGTAAAAATCAATTTGCAGTAACAAAGGATAAAAACAGAGTTGTTGTTTTTTACTCTAACAGTAAACAGATTTCAAAGAGTAAAACAGTTTTCAGCAGTCAAAATCAACAGTCAGAGTGTATCAGGTCAAATAGTATCAGTTTAAAAAGTGTATCAGATGAAAGCCAAAGTTCAAATAGATTGAAGACCAAACTGCCAGCGTGAGGGACACCCGAGTTGTCTAGCTGCAGCCCAAATCCAAACAAAAAGTTATTTAATTTTAATAAATAGGATAGCTAGCAATTTTTTAGGCAACTGTCATTATATTCTTGCAAGAAGATATTTTATTTTCCAAGAAAAATTCCTAAGATTATTCTAGTATATTTTATACTAGTTTTTGTACAAATACATCATCATTTGAAGTATTGAGTGTGGATTAATTGCTGAACATTTCTCTAGTCATATTTTCTGAACCTGAAGGGTTTTTTGTATCAAGTTCAAGTCAACAGACTGGATCAAAGGAAATAAAAAATCACGTTACACGATTCATGTGTTGGGCCACTTAAGCGAAGTATTTTATCATGTTATTTGTCAATTTTCTTATGTTTTTTCATCCGTTCATTAATGTGTTCTAAATTTTAATGTGAAATCAGGAATTGTTATATCAGAATTTGTTAAAAGCACTCTGTTATTGACTGATTTTCATTTAAATGTTTTCTGCTGATATCCAGACTAGGGAACCCTTAATTTCTCCCAGATTTCGATTGACCTATACCTTTTCACTCTTTATCCGAATTAAATAATTCTTAATTGCTCTTTATCCCGATTAAAACCATTTCACCATCAGCCTTTGAAGATCTGAAGTGACTCTAATATCTTGCCCTATGAAAATTTCCTTTAGACCTTGATCCTGATCTGTGTGCTTGACACATTGACTCCATTTGACCAATGGGTTACAGATCTATAGCTATCCATCTCAGTAACTGATTTCCCCACCAAAATCAAATCAAAACCCCAAAAACAATTTTCCTTATATAAATAGCCTAAAATCAGATATAAAAACAAATTTAAATCTTATAGAGAGAGCCCTCTCTGAGCATTAGGATGGCTAGATCCTAAATCTTAAAATTAGGTTTGTGGTTACCTTTGATATTATTTAAACTATAATAAAAATCTCACAACTATGAGAATTATTAGAGTGATAACATACTAGCGACCATACTGGGGAACTAACCAATCCTCAATTTTAAAATAGATCTTAAAGGAAATATTTTCAATTATATTTTCACCTTAAGACTATTTTAATAAGTTGTGAGTATATTTTCATTAAAAAAATGTAATTCTGGCTTCCAGAAGAGTCTACTATACCAGGTCAAATCCAAATCCACAACCTACTGTCATAGTAGATAATCTTGACAAAATTGGAAAGAAAAATAAAATAGTAGAAGATTTAGGTAATAAATTTTCAATAGTCAAAGAAAATTCCCTTCCAAAACAACTATCAAGTTTACGAGACATAGAATTTGATTTAAATTTTGAACAATATTTATTCAAAACCAAATCAGAAAGTGACTTACATAGTACTATTATAGATCCTGATTTTATTTCATTTATTGAAACTAAGAAGGAAATGATTTCAGTAGATTTTGAGGAAAAGATTTTTGAAGTTTATGATAAGCTTGATGCAATAACTGCTACTTTGATTAAGGAAATAGATGAAGCTTATTTACAACATTCAGTTCAATTAAGTGCTTTATTAGCCTATACCCATAAGCCTTCTGCAACTCATTTAGATACCAGCCTTATAGAATCTGTAGGTTCATCCATATTATCTACTACTTCATCCATTATTTCCACTACACTTCATTCCACAGGTTCATTTTTTCCTAAGCAACCATTTCAACCTAGAATATTATTCCGATCCTCCACGACCTCAAGTCCATCCAGTAGTTTTCCTTCTGCATTTTCCAATACATAATTCTCATTCCCAAGCACCTATTTATATATCCTAACTTCATCTTCTAGCATCTCAACCACATTTTCCAGTACATCTTCTTATATTCCAATCTCATTTGCAAGTTCTTTAACTACATTAGCAAGTACTTCTAGCTCTTCTCCAAGTAATTCCAACTTACCTCCTAGCCAAGCTAGAATCCAAGCCACGGCTACAAGATATGCTCCCTTGGTCCTACCAGGACAGTTACATGACATGCCCCAGGATTATCAAAGCAAAATACCTCAATTTGATGCAACCACTCATTAAAATTCCCAGCAACATGTTAATAAGATGTCAAACTACTTTGAACTTCATGAAATAGATGATGCTGATGTCCAAATGAGACTTTTTGCTCAAACTTTAACTGGTGAAGTAAAAAAATGGTTTAAAGGTTTAAATATTGGTAGTATTGCTGATTTAGCAAATTTTCATAGATTATTTATTAATATATGGGAAAAGAAAAAAAATCCACTATAAATATTATCTAAATTTGAAAATATAAAAAGAGCACCAAATGAAACAATTCAAGATTATTGTACTAGATATAACAGTATATATAATGAAATTTCGTCAATCTTAAACTTCCTCCAGACTCTGTCCTTATCAAATTACCTGATGGATTTGATACAGATATAGCCTATCAATTAAGAGAGAGAAATCCAGAGACCTTAGAGCAGATGCAAAGTAATGCTGTTAGTGTAGAGACAAACCTATTAGCAAAGAAAGCTAGATTAAGGAATGAAAGGAGAGTAACGTAATAAAAGAAGAGTCTTCTACTTCATATTTTAAAATAGATCAATTAGAAAAAACATTAGAGAGAATGATGGATAGGTTAGATAATATGGAAAGGAAGCCACAATGGATAACCAACAATAAGGACCTCAAATTAGAAATCCCAATTTTAGGAAAAACACTAATACTAGAAAATCTAGAGAATCAACACCTGAACAAACAATAAGATCAACTTTCTAAGAGAACTATGCTGAAAGTTCTCATCAAAATGAAGATGATGAAGACACCATAAATCCAATGGGTATTAATGATGATAACACCATTTTTCTTACACAAGAATATCAGGAGTTATATGAATTACAACAGCTGTAATTAGATTCTGGCAAGTCTTTTGATTACAGAGAAGGTTATGAGTTTGCTATCAATGAAGTACATAAGAAATATAACCTTAGAAGCAAGAAAAATGTAGAGACTTCTATTAAGAAATCAGTCCAAACACAAACAAAGAAAATAGTAGAGGCTCATACCACTAAAGTTTTACAAATTCTCCCTAGGGAAACCAAACAAAACTCTAGTTCTACTCAGAAAGTTTCAAGTCCTAAAATTTCACCTAGTCCCAAAATTGTTGACATCACAGAAAATGCTGTCCAAACATCAACATATTCACAAAAATATGCTGCTGTCAAGACAACTAATTCTGTTAAAACAACAATTTTAGATTCCAAAACACCTACTGCTGATCCAAAATCAGCTGATCCAAAACCTACCACTGCAAAAGCAGCTGCTGAAAATATAAAATATACAAAAACATCTACTCCTTCTCAAATTGTTCTAGAAAAGAAAACAAAAAACAGTAAGACATTTGAAACAAAAACAAAGAATGAGAAAACAGTTGTAGAAAAAGAAGACAAGCCTACCCAAACAACAATTACAAAAGTAGAGATAATTCAGCTAGAAAAATCACAAGCACCATTTAATATCCAAGCTGAAATTGCCAAATTAATGATACCAATTCCTTTGAAAGATTTGGTAAAACATGACCTATACAAAACACCTATCACTGAAACTTTAAATATGAATAATGGAGAAGATTCAGTAAATCTAAGTGACAATCTACCAAACTTAATCTTTGGTCTTGATGTTAATGGGAAACACCAAGGAGTAGTTCGACCTTTCTACATTAGCTTAACTGTTCATGATCAGATTTTACATAATGCAATGCTAGATTCAGGGGCTTCACACAATTAATGCCAAAATAAATAATGGAAACCCTTAATTTAGACATCACCAGGCACACATATCTCTTCTCATTTGATTCCAACAAAGTGAAATGTTTAGGTTTGATAAAATATTTATGTGTTACTTTAGTTAAATATCTTGGAAAAATCATAGTCATAGACATTGTAGTAGCTAACATCCCTCCCAAGTATGGAATGCATTTATCTCGCTCATGGGGAGCTAAATTACAGGGATCTCTATAACTTGATATGTCTTATGCAACAATATCAGTTTTTGGCCAACTAAAGAAACTTTATAGAGAAACATTAATGAAATATATGGTTAGTAGTATAGAAATACCAAGGAATTAACCTATCTACTCTACACCTACTGACATGGATTCATTCATTTTATGTAACTTGAAACTGGAATTGAAAATAATACTGAACTAAAAGAGAAAAACAAAGCACCAGATAGTGAAAACATTTTTCATGAACCATTATGGCACCTAGATTTTGATGGATCAGTCAATAAATTAGGACCAGGAGCAGGAGTTTGGATACACAATATGGAAAACAATCATGCAGAAGGTCATGATTTTAGGCTAAATTTTAAATGTACAAACAACATGGCTGAATATGAAGCTCTTATTTTAGGACGGCAGATTGTTAGGAATTTAGGAGGAAAAAAAGTGTCAATTATGGGAGACTCAGAGTTAATTGTTAAACAGATAACTGGAGAATATTATGTTTATAATCCAAGGTTAAGCCGATATAAAGATAATATTTTAGATCTAATTAAGGAACTGCTGGAATGTGACTTTTCTGCAATCCCAAGAAAACAGAACATACAGGCCCATTTCTTAGCAACTTTTGCTAGTACGTGTAATCTGCCATTTCAACCAAATCATAGATACACTGCAGAAGTTAAAAAAATGCCTACAATTCCAAACAATCTTAAATATTGGAAAATTTTCTCACAGGATAGATTTATCATTTCATGAACAATGAAGGAAAATTTCAGGGTTGCAATATAGACACAGGTTGTATAGTAGATCATAACTTAGATAGTAACAATGATTTAAATAATGTAGATGTAAATAACTTAAATTTTGCTAAACCTACTAAATTTAGTCAATTATACATAGATAATTTAGAAAAATTAGAAATTGAAGAATTAGCTGATCATGAATCTGATATTTTAAGCCTCAAAGACAACTTTTTAGCTAAGGGATTAGTCCCTTTAGAAGATCTATTTGACTCTAATGATGTTGCAAGAAAAGAGAAGATGGAGCCATTAAGATCTGATATTGAAGAATGCAATATAGGAACAGAGTTAAAACCTAAGATGATTAAAATTTCAAAAGTCTTACCTTAGGAAGAAAAAGTAAAATACATAGCTCTATTTAAGGAATTTGAGGATGTATTTTCCTGGTGTTATGAGGACTTAAAATCCTATCACACTAGTATAATACAAAATAAAATACCCATAAAAGAATATCAAAAACCCTTTAAACAGAAGCTTAGAAGGATCAATCCTATTTTGATACCTTAATTGAGAAAGAGGTCAAAAGAATGTATGAAGCCCAAATAATTGCACCAATCAGATATTTTGATTGGGTTTCTAATCTAGTTCCCACTAGGAAAAAGACAAGAGAAACCAGACTGTGTGTTGATTTCATAAATTTAAATAAAGTGTCCTTAAAAGACAACTACCCTCTCCCTAAGATGCATCACATTCTACAGAGGGTGGTTGGTTCTTCTAGAATTTCATTGCTAGATGGATTCTCTAGATATAACTAGATTCTAGTCCAACCAAAAGATCAACCTAAAACTGCTTTTACTACTCCGTGGGGCACTTTCATGTATGTGAAAATGTCTTTTGGGTTAATGAATGTAGGAGCCACTTTTCAAAGGGCTATGGCTATAGCCTTTGCTAAGGAAATACATGAATTCCTTGTGATTATTTAGATCACATTACTATATTTTCAAAGAGTCATAATGAACATTTAGATCATCTCAGACAAGTCTTTCTCAAATGTAGGAAATTTGGAATCTCTCTAAATCCTAAGAAGACTTTACTTGGATTGGAAGAAGGTAAATTATTAGGACATATTATATCTAAAGAGGGAATTAGGATAGACCCAGCTAGAATAGAGGCCATTCTAAACATTAATCCTCCTAGTAATATTAAAGAATTACAAGCTTTCTTAGGTAAAATCAACTTTCTTAGAAGATTCATCTCAAATATAGTTGAAATAATTAGATAACTAAACAATATGTTGAAAAAATATTTAATAATTATATGGACTATTGAGGCAAAGCAATCATTTGAATCAATTAAACAAGCCTTGACAAAAACACCAGTCCTTATAAGTCCCGACTTTAAAAAAGATTTCTTTATTTTTTTCATTTGCTTCAGAACACACTATTGCTGCATTCTTACTACAGAAAAATGATTAGGGCTATGAGAAACCCATTGATTTCTTTATCAAATCACTCAGAGATGCCACTTTGAAGTATAACATAATGGAAAAGCATGCACTAGAATTAGTTAAGGCCATTAAAGACTTTAGAGTGTACATTCTTTATTCCCATATCATTGCTTATGTTCCAAATGCAGATGTAAAGGAAATTCTAACACAGAATGGGCCTGATGGTAAAAGAGGCAAGTGGATTGCTACAATTTTGGAATATGACATAGAAATCAAACCCACCAAAATCATAAAAGGTCAAGGATTAGCGAAACTCATGGCTGAATCAAATTGTCATGCCTTAGATATTAATTTTATTGCCCAAATAGATGATCAGGAAAAGATGGCAACTCTAGAGATCAGTGATGCCTTTTCAGACTCACCATGGTAGGTAGATATTATATTTGTATTACTAAATTTACAAGCTCCTCCTGTATTATCAAGAACTAAAGCTAGATTTTTAAAATTAAAGGCAATAAGTTTTTGTATTATAGACAATGGAATCTTTTGGAAAGATCATGGTGGAATTTTATTGAATCGTTTGCTTAAAGAAGAAGCCGACAAAGTTTTGGAAGAATTTCATGTAGGTGATTGTGGGGGACATCTCTATTAGAAGAATACTGCAGACAAAATCTTGAGAGTTGGTTTTTACTAGCCTACCTTGTTTTCAGATGTAAAAAAGTATGTGACTTCCTATCACAAGTGTCAAATATTTGAAGGAAAGAAAAAGATACTACCCCTACCCTTAAAACCCATCTCAACATAAATTCCTTTTCAACAATGGGGCCTTGACTTCATTGGTGAAATTCACCCTCCACCCTCAGCCCAACACAAGTGGATTCTGACAATCACTGACTATTTCACTAAGTGGATAGAAGCCATAATCTCCAAGCAAGCCATTGACACTGTCATAATCTCATTTTTAGAAAACAACATACTCTCAATATTTGGATGCCCCCAAAATATTATCACTGACAATGCAACAACATTCAAATCCAAAAATATGATTGACTTATGTCATAAATACCACATTACCCTTGGCCATTCTACTTCATATTACCCTCAAGGTAATGGCCTTGCTGAATCCTCCAATAAAAGTCTTGTGAACGTCATCAAAAAATTACTAGAAGACAACAAGAAAACTTGGAACAAGAGGTTAGTTAATGCCTTATGGGAAGATAGACTTACCACTAAGAAATAAATTGGTACATCCCCTTATCAACTTGTTTATGGGATGTATGCCATTTTTCCATCTTCCTTAGGAGTACCTGTAACGAAAATAATCCAAGAGATACAAGTTGAGACCAATGATATTCAAAGAAGAATTAACCAAACCATACACTTGCAAAAAACCAAAGAAGAGGTTTATCTTAAGTCTCAAGTTGTCCAAGACAATATTAAGAATATTTTTGACAAGAAAAGTAAAGAAGATGATTTATATATAGGTGACAAAGTTCTAAAGTGGGATTGAAGGAGAGAAGAGAAAGGTAAACATGGGAAATTTGATTTCCTATGGAAAGGACCTTATGTCATTTATGGTTACAGAGGTAACAATGCTTTCTTTTTGAAAGAGATGGATGGATCAGATTTGCAAGGTGGACGTGTCAATGGCAAAATGCTGAAGCATTACTATTCTTCAAAATAACAAGTATTTAACTTTGTTTACTTTAAATATTGTACATAACATTGCATATTTTAGATTGGATTGGATATTTTTCTTAACAAAGTTGAAGCCCGGAGAGAAGGCCCTAAGTTATGAAAGGTAAAATATCATAAGTATTAATAATTGCAGAGCCCAGAAAACATTTTTAAGGCCAACATAGTCATAGTTCAAAGGCTACTAGTCTCAAAGTTCTTGACATTTGAAATGCCATCCCCATGTGGAGCCACTGTTAGGGTCCTATAATAATAGGATTCATAATTTTTGAATTGAATTTGATTAGTCTTGTAATATGTACATACTTTGCTTTTTGCAAATTGTTTTCCCATATTAGAAAATAAAAAATGTAAAGAGGGTAAAAGTCCTAAAAGAAAAATCAAAAGACATAAAAGAAATATATAAAAAAAAAATAGAAAAAATGGACCTCAAACAAAAAAAAGAGAAAATAATAAAGACATGAAATTGATGCGAGTAAAAATTCCACTACTATTTACTTTTTATTGCAAAAATAAATGATTATGTGCAGCTTGTTCAAAATTCCATAATCCATGATTAGTCAAATAGCTTAATCTTTATTTTTCATGCTTTAAATTCCATGTTGATAGATAGAGAATAAAGATCTTGTCAATCAGTTTAATCTTGGCAGATCAGTAGTTAGGTAGAGAATAAATAAGGAGATCAACAGTTTAATCTGAGTCCTTGGATGAAATAAGGTTATAATTAGATAGTACCTTATCTTAAAATAAAAATGAATAAGGGTTTGCAAGCTCAAATGCACTCATGAAACTAAAGGAAAAAATGGTAGAATACATGATGGGTAGGAAGAAGCTGTTTCACAAGGAATGGATAAACATCATTTGGCATATTACAAATTTCCCTCCCCACAATGTGTTCCAGTACTAACTCCTTCAGTCATAAAGACTCAGAGCATTTCTCTGACTTTTGGTGGGACCGGAACCACGTCTTAATGATTGATTGGCACCAAGGTATTGGATTCCACCTCATTAAAACCTTTCCCCAACATAAAAAACCCTTTTCCCTTAACATCACTCATTTTTTCCTACTAAAACCCCTTTTCCTAAGTCAAAATGCATATTCACCTTTGGAAACGTAAAAAACCCCTAAAAATGCACTTATCCTAAGTTTTCAAGTGTAAAATGTTAATATTGGGCCCCCACTATGAAAATCTCACCTAAAATCATGTTTTAACAGCATCCTAAGTGTATTTTATTTCCCGCATTAATTTCATTATTAACATGCTAATATAATGTATTAGCTCCCCAAAATACGATTTATCCCGTAGTATATTAATTCATTTTATATTAAATAATCCAACCCATATTTTAGTTTTTAATTGACGTTTATTTTCCCCACGTGAATATTATCCTGCTCCCCATAGGTTAAAACTATCCCTTTATATAAATGGCCCGCAATGAAAACATTACACGTACAAATATTCCATTTTCCATGTAAAACCTTTACCCGCCTATCACATTTCATATATAAAATTTATATTAAAACTCTTTTTTAATATATATTTTCTGCTCCCGCGGCACCCATAGTATATTAATTCATTTTATATTAAATAATCCAACCCATATTTTAGTTTTTAATTGACGTTTATTTTCCCACGTGAATATTATCCTACTCCCCATAGGTTAAAACTATCCCTTTATATAAATAGTCCTCAATGCAAACATTACACGTACAAATATTCCATTTTCCATGTAAAACCTTTACCCGCCTCACATTTCTTATATAAAATTTATATTAAAACTATTTTTTAATATATATTTTCTGCTCTCGTGGCATAAGGAACTTCTGGGCCCCACGACCATTACCCCAGCAAGTTCGTTGCTTAATCCTGACCGTTCGCTTCTGTCCACTAGATCCAACAGCGCATATCTCCCATTGCAAATCTCATAGCACGATTGTTAACCAAAATAAAATTTGTGATAAAAGTTGTTTTGACATCTTCTCTCTCCTCCAAGCATTGGCTTTGTATTGGATCACATCCATTCCACAAATACCATTACCACCTTTTAAACTTTGTGAAAACCGCTCAGCCGTAATTCTTTCCCCAGCGCCCAAACCGTCGATGATTTGAAATGATTGTTAGTTAATGCGATCACTATTTAAACTCAAATTATTTATATCAACAACAGATTGCATGTATTGTAGGCCTTCGGCTACATTTCTGCTCACAAACCTCTCCAGAACGAGAAGAATACGTTGTCTCCCCTGTTTTAGTGCATAAACCAATAGAATCCATCCAAATTCATTGCTACGGTTACCAAAAAGCTTCTAGACTGCATATAAAGTTCACAACAAGCTTTTGAAAGGTTTCAACACACAAAAAACCCTTTTCCGTAGCAAATTTCCTAAAAATCCTAGGTATTCCTTAGAAAAAGACATATCCATCCATCTGAAATAAGTATACTATTGAATTGAAGCCTTTTTAAATCTGTATGCCTAAGGAATAGCCACATTGACTCAAAATTCATCCTTGCTATAAACCTTAACATTTCCACAGTTGCTAAAACTGAAATCTATTTTTAAAAGAAAATATGATTGATTTTAGGCATCTACAGACTTAAGAAGCCCTCTGAGTTATCCAAAGCCTTTTTTCAACACTCAAAAGCCCTTTTTGCATAAGGTTGGATGTTTTAGGATTGTTTTCATCAAAGAAATTTGCAGAAAAACCTTAATATCTTTTCCTGAGTCTGTAAAGGTCAAGAAATTGTTTTTTGATACAAAATTGACAGTTTGAGTCATAGTAACCAAAATTATACCTTTTATATCCAAGATTAAGCTATGTTATATTTTAAAATACGTTCTGTAAACAATTTTATCTTACAGAAGTGTGTCCCAGACCTAAAAATAGAGTTTTAAAGGTCAAGAGTGGTTAAATTGTTAAAAACAAACCTATCAATGGCATCCAAAAGCATAATTGTAATCAATCCACTACAACCTCTTGTTGTAGATGTAGAACATACCCCATTGGCAGATGTGGACTATAAAACCATAGATCCAATGACTGAATTTAACCTTCTTGAGCTCCACTGCTGGAGCCAAGAGAAACCCTTGGACCAAATAGATGATGTGCTTATTTGGGAATATAAATTTCCCAAGTTTGTTGTTCCTCACACCCATCAATTCCCTGAAGCCATTAGATTGTGCCAAACTCATTATTCCCCAAATCAAAGAGCAATTATAAATTCTAAAAAAGAAGTATTGTTTACTATAACAACTAAATCCATAAACCAAATTCTTCAGTTGCAGCCCGAGCCCAATGCAGTCCCTTTGTCTATTGAGGCTCTTACAAAGTTCTATTTGGAGTTATATTTTCCCAAAAGATTCCAAATATTTCAAACATTCATGCCCTCCTATGTAGAAATCCCCGAGCTAAACCATCCATATTCTTCTTCTAAATTCCCAGAAGGAACTAGACACATTATCTATATGCTGTATTTTATCCTTGGATACTTCACTGATGAACATACTGATGCATCTATACTTGGTTTCTTGTCCATTTTTGTGCCTGGTCGGCCCCCTGCAGTCATCTATAATTTTGCTGAGTATATTGCTGATAACATTCGTGAACAACTTGTTAAACTACCTACTGAAGTTGTCTTTAGGTATACCTCATTTCTCTTGCATGTGTTCCTCTACTTTCAGTCAGACAAGTTTCCTATAGCTCTTCAAAAAATGGATGTAGAAGGAAGTGCACAGTCTATTATTTTCTGGACCTCCTTGATCAGAAAGGAGTCAACTGAGTTTACATATGCAAACTTTACAGACTGTTTCATCCATCCATTGGTAATTCTGCTTAAAAATAGTGTGCAACCTAGTATCAATGATGAAATCAAGAGGGTTTTACAATTTTCATAACAAAGCAGGATAGGTGATTGGTATTTATACCAAAATCACACAAAAATCAGAGCTTATGGGACAACCCTCATTCCTTACAAGTTGCCAAAATATTTACCAATGAGGTTGTTTGTTTTAGAATATATAAGACAGATTTTGAATTCAGATTCTGTAAATTTCATGGCTGCTAAGAAGAAAACACAGTTTAAATTGAAGAACCAAGTGGATCCATTTATATGAAATAACAGAGAAGAAGGTATAGAGGTAGAAAAGTAGTTTTTAGAATACAAATTCAGCAAAAGTTTTCTTTGGCATTATGATCCTTATGGTATAATAAGAAAAATGAGATTGAAGTGTAAATTAACTCCCTACATTCATGAGAAGAAGCCTAACATTGAGAATTTTTCAAACCAAACAGAATGGTTAGAAAATACACTGGTAGAAGCTGATAAGAAAAGTGATACTAGTCACATTTTATAGACTCCAGCTCAGAAAGACAGAAGCATAAAAAGAAATAGGGAAGAAGGCTCATATACTGCTAAAACTACCACAGAAACCAAGTTTAAACTCAGATACAAAAAGAAACCAAAGATCAATCCTCCATATAAAGAAAAAGAGACAGTGGAGATTATAGATACAAAGATTCCAGAGAAAGACACTGTGCCTTCCACAATGATTGAAAAAGAACAACAACCTGCCACTTCCACAACATAATTGATCCAGAAATAGCAGTGGGGAAGTATCGTCATCAAAACAGATAGAGGACAAATATATGGATATTAAGGAAAAGTATAAAGAGATTAAATCCAAAAATGAGGAAATCAAGAATTAAATTTATTCTCAATACTTGAAATAGACTCCAGGCATACAAAATAGGAAGCTTTCAGCCTTTGAATATAATAATAAGAAATTACCGATAACAGTGCTTCAACCTACAGTGCAAACTCCAAAAACAACATTTGACTATAAAAAGGTTGATTTTGAAGTACCAGTCCAAGATATTCATCCCTTGGACTAGATTGAATTCCATAAGCAGAGTTTAGAGATGATATATTCCACAATGACTACAAAAGCAGTGTGTGCTCAAAAGCTCCAAAATACTTTGACAAATGTGAGAGATCGGCTCAACGTTGAAAAAGCTTCATCATATGCTAAATATACCAGAATCAAATCTTTAGAGGAATTAGTGATTGAAGTGGGTTATGATCCATCTAATGTGAAAGCTGCAGAAGAAATAGTAAAAAAGAAAAATGCTAATATAGCAACACTCAGAAAATAGTTGAAATTACCCCCTACAGAGCATCCACAGGCCAAGGAGATTGTACAGGAAGCAAATCAAAAGGATGAGATGATGAATCTCATATTACATATGACAACACAATTAAGGAGATGGAAATTGAAATGGACAAATTAATCCAAGAAAAATAAGCTACCAATACACAAAATTTCCCTCCTACTGTAATTCCTGTGGTAACAACAACAGTGCCATCCAATTTGGCAGAAGAATTTTCTCCAAAGGTTCCATTGGCTACAACAGTGCCAATAACTTCATCTACCTCTTCTACTGCTGAGTCTTCTACTACAGCAGTCTAGAAATAAGATGAGGTTAGCAAATTGATAAAGGCACTGGAGGACATGTCCATACAAAACAATGAAATAAACAGGTTGAAGGAACAAATTAAAAATATTGAAGATGCCAAAAAGCTTGCACAGATCAATGCTAAAAATGAAGAACAAAAGGCTAAAAGATTGAGTGAAAAACTCAAAATGCTGGAAACAGAGTTGACATTAAAAGAGCCTATGGCGCATATAAAAAACCAATTATGGTCGAACATCATTGAATCAGTCAATGATACTTGGCCATATATACAAGTGATTTATGAACATAAGGATTTACTAAAAGCAGCTAAAGAAGAAATATAGAAGACCAAAGAAGAACTAGGTACCAAACCTGAAGAAGCATTGGAAATTATCAAATTCCTCAATTCTAAAAAAAACAAGAATTAGATGAAATAGGAATAAAAAATAGGACATAAACCATTCTTGAGGTAAGAAAAGTAATTTCCAAGAAGAATTTGATGAAACAATTAGAGGAAAAGTGCCAAAACATGGATATGGCCATCACAAGATTCATGGTTAAATTTCACACTTCGAGGCAAAAGGGACTTCCAAATATTCTAATAATCAATGATAAATTGATGAAACAAGAAGATTATAACAAAAAGATAAGGGAGTTTTCCAAAGAACAGGTAAACAAATCAGATTGGTAAGGGATCCCAACAGGAAAAGTTTTCCATAAGAGTACTGAGAATCTGTTTTACTTGCAGCATGAAGTAAAAAACCTTTCTGTGGTCAAGCCAACCTTTACAAAATACACAGAAGCTGATGAAAACTTCAGGAAACTCATGAATATCAAATTACCAGAGGCTGAATTCTGGGAGAAGCTAACAGATTTGTTGTAAAAATCAATTTGCAGTAAGAAAGGATAAAAACAAAGTTGCTATTTTTTACTTTAACAGTAAACAGATTTCAAAGAGTAAAATAGTTTTCAACATTCAAAGTGTATCAGGTCAAAGAGTATTAGTTGAAAAAGTGTATCAGATGAAAGATAAAGTTCAAAATGGATTGAAGACCAAACTTCTAGCTTGAGGGACACCTCAGTTGTCCGACTACAGCCCAAATCCAAACAACAAGTTAGTTAATTTTAATAAATAGGACATCTAGAAATTTGTTAGGTAGTTGTCACTATCTTCTTGCAAGAAGATATTTTATTTTCCAAGAGAAATTCCTAAGATTATTCTAGGATATTTTGTACTAGTTTTTGTATAAATACTTCATCATTTGAAGTATTGAGTGTGGATTAATTGCTGAACATTTCTCTAGTCATATTTTCTTTACCTGAAGGGTTTTTTGTATCAAGTTCAAGTCAAAAGACTGGATCACAGGAAATTAAGTATCATGTTACAACATTCATGTGTTGGGCCACTTAAGTGAAGTATTTTCTCATGTTATTTGTCAATTTTCTTATGTTTTTCATCCATTCATGAATGTGTTCTAAATTTTAATGTGAAATTAGGAATTGTTATATCAGAATTTGTTAAAAGCACTCTGTTATTGACTGATTTTCATTTAAATATTTTTTGCTGATATCCAGACTAGGGAACCCTTAATTGCTCCTTGATTTCGATTTACCTCTACCTTTTCACTCTTTATCTGGATTAAAGAATTCTTAATTTCTCTTTATCCCGATTAAAACCATTTCACCATCAGGCTTTGAAGATCTGAAGTGACTCTACTATCTTGCCCTGTGAAAATTTTCCTTTAGACCTTGATCATGATCTATCTGCTTGACACATTGACTCCATTTTCCCAATGGGTTATAGATATATAGCTATCCATCTCAGTAAGTGATTTCCCCACCAAATCAAATCAAAACTCCAAAAACAATTTTCCCTATATAACTAGCCTAAAATTAGATATAAAAACAAAGTTAAATCTTATAGAGAGAGCCCTCTCTGAGCATTAGGATGGCTAGGTCCTAAAGCTTAAAAGTAGGTTTGTGGTTACCTATGATATTATTTAAACTATAATAAAATTATCACAACTTTGAGAATTATTAGAGTGATAACACCCGCTACACGAAAAATGAGAAATACATGAAAAACATGATTGAAATCAAATTTTTTTATTTTTATGTATTTCTCAATTTTCATATAGCATGATCCATCGAAAATATGCAACATAGGCACTCTTTGGATGAGGAATTATATTTTTCATCCAATGAGTAATTTCGCTCAAAATTTGAGTAAAGTTGAAAATACAAGTTGAAAAAGTAGTTTTATTATTTTATTATCTTTTTACCCTTTTACTTAAAAAATAGTGAACCATCCCCCATGGTTGACATCATCATCTTGAATCCTATTGGTTCTTAAAAAGTTTATTTTTGTTGTACATTTTTGTTAGGAGGCCCATTTTAGACCTCAAAATTCCCCCAATGGACTCGTCCGTAGTCACTTAATTTATTTTCCCTTTGATCAAAGCTTCAAAGCTGAATTGAGATTGAGCTGAGTTGAGTTTGAGTGTGTGGAGGCTCAGGATATTCATGGAGTGGTGATTTGTTGCAGGATTAGAGGAGGTCGAGCTAGTGGTGTGGTGATATTTGTTGAGCTGTGTAGTGTATAAAATTCCTTTACCTGCATGGACCGATTGACCTATGTATTCCACGTTTGGTGATTTGGATAGTAACCATAATTAGTTAGATCATGATATTGGGAAATTACTTTCATTATTCAAAATTTTCCATAATGATCCCAACATCGAGATTAACCCAATCCTATTTGGCATTGTACACAATGTTTCTATACGCAAAGGTGTTTGGACAAGCAGCCTGTGTGCTTGAATTCTAGTGAGTCGAAAGATATCAAGGTGATATGTTGGAAACGTAAAAGCGTGGAGTAGTCTGTTCATGCCTGGAACCCAAAACAAAGCAGGAAAGGGAGCTAGAGTGTGCTATCTATGCCAACGTGAGAAAATCCAGTCAACTAGTATGAGGAAGCTGCATATTGTGGAAGTGCGGAGAAGCAACATGGAGCGATAGTGGAATGGTATGATGTGAAGAGATAATATGTTATTGGTAAGCTAACCTGTGTGTTTCTGCATGTTGGAGGAGAAGGTATATACCTGCCCCGCCTATGTGAAGGTCATAGAAGCAGAGACCGACGAATGATAAATGAGAGTTATCTGAATGGAAATCAATCTAAGTGGTCGAATCATCTATTGTTGAACCATTGATTGTTGAACTGTTCTAGAACCAGAGTTAGAGTGGCAACATTCGTTGTTGTCGATGACAAGACCGTAGGTGACCGTGGGCCTCATCCCAAACCTAATGCCTACATGGATAGATTCACAGTGATTGTACTGTGAGCGAAAAGGAGACCACACTCGACAATTCATAGCTATTGTTTGACAAATAATTTCAACCAGTGTTGAGATGTCGAGTCCGATGTATTTTCTCTGAGACAGATATTGATTTTGGGCTGATGAGGTTATCTGAACAATATTGTTCTAGAGACAATGCTATATGTAAGCACCCCCATGATATTATGAGTCTGGATTTAAGAGGAGAGCAAGCATTATTGATTCAAGAAGTAAGGATTGCAGATTAATAGGGACATCTGAAGTTTCGCACACGTCTTGAATTATCTCCGTAGGGGAATAGTGTGGTTGCAGAAGGTTAGTATCTTGCGAGAAATTCAGGAGAAGGTCAAGTTATTCAGCCTCGTTGGCCTCAATGCTCTCTACGAGGAGGAAATTAAGTGGAAATAGCAAGCGTAATAAGCAACGTGAAGGAAAAAATTCAATGGGAAATGAAAATTGATAAATTCATCCGAACTCTCGTAGGGTACTCATGATAGGTCACATCAAAGTATGTGGTGAAAGCATAGTTATAAAGTGAAATTATGAAGCTATCTCCAACACAATGAAATCCTGGTGTTTTTATGTGTTTTATTAGTTAACGTGTAATTATTATAATAATTTTTTTTGTGAAAAGAGAGGAGTGGAAAACAGAATTAATGAATTTTGCATATGTCTTAGGTTCAAGAAATTGTAATTTTTTTTTTGGAGAGATAAGGAGTATTTGTAATTTTTTGGAGTGATAAAGATTCATTTTTGCAATTTTGGGAGTGATAAGTTGAAGTAATTTTATGGAGTGATACAGGCTTGATTTCGTTTTTGTCAATTTGGAGTGATAATCAGAAACTGATTGTTGAAGTAACATTTTTACTTCTAGGTGGTCCTATTAGTTTTGAGGACAAATCGCATCTACAAAGTTCCCAAAATTTATGCTTTAGAAGTTTCCACGAAGCTGTTGTAAATATGAAAGGATGATTTACCTTCAAACTTAATAAAATCATAGTTTTTTTGTGTTGATCGTGTCCTAGATCCACTCGAAATTGAATAAGGGGATATTAGGTACACCGTGTGTAGTGAATGCATGTACATAGCTTGTGTCCAGTTTTTTTTGACACTCTCTTTGCAATATGGTACACAAAAAATTACACAACTGCATGCACATAGGCAAGCATAAGTACACAAGTAATCAAGCTTAAGCAATCAAGCTCATGTAATCAAGCTTTAGTACACAAGAACAAACAATCACATGCATTTGTGAAACACATCATCAAGTTGATAAAGAGGTCTTCTACAACCACATTCCACATATTGCAATCAAAATAATCAAGTTAAGGACAACATAAAATCAAGCATTCCAAGACAAGACGACATTAACAACACTTTTTGTATCACTGCAGATAACAATTTTCTAACTGAGTTGAATTATTAGGGTGCATTCTTGGTTGAAACCGACACCCCTGTTTGAATTGATAAGGTGGTCAACCTAAGACAGTTAAGTCAAGTAAGCATTCAACTGAGTCATATTATTTGAACTTTGTTATAGCATCATTTTTCACCCTCATGTGATTCATGATTGTCTCTTTGGCCTTGGGCACCCATTCCCACAGACTTGAACAAAATTCATAAAAAAAAGTGTTAAAAATCCCATACGCGGGTATGCCTAGACTTTTCCGCGTGTATACGCGAGTCCATACACACTTTTCCACGTATGCCATTAAAATAATTAAAAAATATATAAAAATTCCCTATTTTCGGGCTGGGTTGATGGTTACTCTAGTAGTTCAACCACCCCAGCACGTGGCCAACTATTTCCAACTGATTGAAACTACTTTGAGGGAGTATAAAAGCCCCTCATGTGCATGGCCTAAGAGAAGAGAGAAATTTATAGACATTTTACTTTGTTGGAATCCCAATTCAAGTCTGATTTCTCGTGCCTCCTGCACTTTCCTAGATTTTTATAGGAAACCCTTGTTTCCTGGAGATGTTCATCCGTTTATATGTCATCTCGTGTGCACAAGTCTTAAAAGTATCCTAGCGAGGCAAGGGTGGGACGGATCTAAACGACGGTCTGTTTGAAGATCATGGAAGGATTCAGGTGATCTCTCCACTTTTTATTACTGTACATGCTGTTCGTAATGAAGAAGAACCATCTTGTTCCTGAATTCATGTGTTAATATCTGCTTGCATATGTGAAAAGATTATTATTTAAGCATTTATTATTGTTTATATGATGTTTCACATGGATTTCATTGACATTTAGGATAAATATATGCTGTACAACTAGATTTCCGTGCACATTTCTTCTTGGTTTTCAGGTTGAGGAGGAAGAAGGGTTGCTGGGGGTTTCGACCCCGTGGGATCTACATCAAACGTAGGATTACGGGTGAGTTCTACTATCGATGTTATCTAGTTTTTAGCATACAAATGTGGTTGTGTGAGTCCTTCTTGAATAACATGCCCTGATCTATGGAGGTTTTGACCCAACAAACCTCTAGGGAGTTATTTCCCGAAACAGAACTGGTGACTCCGCTGGGGATCGCATTCTTGTGATTCCCCTGTTGGGTGGTTTCAGCTGTTTGAAAGGTTTCCAACAATTTTAATCATTATTTCCAGTCCAGTTAACTTTTTCTCAGTTAGACTGAAGATCTGGTTCGTTATCCAGGCTTGATCATTTTTGTTTTTCATTATTTACCTTTCCATACGTGAGTTTTTCTATACACAGTCGCGTATACACGCAGTTTTTATTAAAGGAAGTCGCATATACGCGGGTTTCCTTTGACACAGGCGCGTATACACGCTTGTTGAAAAGCTGATAAGTAGCGTATGCCTGGGAAAATTTTGAAATTTTTGATTTCTTGACTTTTTGGTCTTGTCTGCCTGTGGAGACCTGTTCTTGCAGTGTCTTTATAGTCTCTAGATTGTGTTGATAGTGATTATCGGTCTTTTTCTCTCTTGTTTGGTGGAAGACTAGGCAGATCTTGTTTTTTAGTGCTTGCATTTCTGGTTCGAGTACCAAGATCTCTTTCTGGGGATTCTTTGCTGTTCTGCCTCATCAGGACAGAGAGCTTCCACTCATACACTCTTTCCTCATTTTATGTTTTGCTTTGCACTTGGATTTTTGCCTGCTTTCGGTTAGTTTTCTTGAGTTCATTTGACTAGGTCTTGTTGCAATTTTTGAAGAGTCTTTCTTGGTTCTTTGAAGTTTTTGTTTGCTGCAAGGTTGTACTATTCTTCTGGGCTGAGTTACTGAGTTTCTTGTCTTCTTTTGCTCATATAAATCTTGCTACTAAGTGGCACTATAAGATTTGGAGCATTTTTGAAGTGTTGCTTGAAATTTAGAGTTGTTTGGCTTGGTAATTGGATAGTTTTCTTGGTCTCTTCGAGCTCTTATTTTTATAAAATTCAAAAGCTCAAAAAACATTTTGTTTTGTCATTTGCTTTTGTTTTGCATTTTTGTTTTCGTTTCGTTATATCTTTTGAAGCTTTGTTGAGATTTCTTGCCTTTGGTTTCTGACTTGATTTGGGAAGGGAATTGTTATTGATTTCTTCCTCTTGTTTCAAGCATATTTTGCTGTCTTTATACTGAGAGTTTCTGATTTTGGGAACTAGTTTTGTGGACAACTAAAAGTTGATAAAACTGAAGGATTCTTGGGAAATTTCTCTTTGCTTTGTTAGATTTTGCATCTTAGAATTTGCATGCTCTTAGTTATTTGCATTAGGTGCACTTAAGCATTTGTAGTCTTTTTCATAGATTTTTCGAGTGTGAGTTTGATATTTGAAAAGAAAAAATATATATATAGTCTCGTAGAACCAGTGTAGAAATTTCTTTTCATCGAAAGGCAATTACTGCATTTGCATGTAGTTTGGTTTTCATTAATTTCTTTTTTGCGTCATAGAACACCACAAGTTTCATTTCCATATCCCATTGACATAATATAATAGCCAATTAAAATAAGCGCTATAATTTAAAAATAACTAGCAAGTTCTTATTAAGTGTCATACACCAACTAGCTAGGTTGTAGGGCCTTGGATTAGGTGAGTGGAGAGTTAACTCTCCAAGGCCGCTCAAACTAAAACATATAAGTTTATTAAATGAGTGAAATCCAACTCCGTTAGGTGGACCGGGAAAGCTCTCCTCCAGAGAGTCAAGCGCGAGGGGAAGTGAAGGCCGAGAAGAGAGATACCCCCTCTCTGATTTACTGGATCTTGCCTCAAGACCATTCCGCTCGGCTTCTGACACGTATTGGTGCCCATAGTTGCCATTCCTAGGTTCCACACAGGTGACTGCAGGGGGGAATACCCGTGGTACCTGAGGGAGATGTCGTATCACTTCCAGCAGTACTTATGGGGGGTGCCCTTGCGAAGCTTGGATACTTGTGCTGGAAAAGGATGCTATTAGGAGGTCAGTGTAACTGTTTCTATTACCTTTGCTAGTAGGCTTGGGCCATAATTATCCCAAAATACTTTCGGGAGGTCCTATTTTTCGCTTTCTCATATTTTGGTATCCGGTCCTAATCACCCGGAGCGAAAATACCTAAAGGCTGCTTGCTTGGCTGTATCTTAGGGATTTTTGTAGTGAGTGCTCTTTGCTCCTAGCTTGCTTAGCTTTATAATTTTTTTTAGTCTAATTAAAATTTGTTAAAGTGGCTGATCAAGCGCCTCGTCGATCGAGGAGAATCCGGGGGTTATCTTCCGAGAGTGCAGAACCTTCTTCAAGAAGGCGTAGGAGTAACATAGTAGGTGAATATCACCCTGTGGTATCTGACACAGTGGAGAGTGATCCTCCACAAGGGATTGAAGGTTTCGTAGTTGGTTCTGGTGTTGGTTCCGAGAGGAGCGCTCTGCTCACCTCGAGAGTTTTATTTCTGGGAGAGTTAGGAATAGAAGTAGAGGAAGTACCTGAGTCTCCTCAGTCACTTCCATCTCCTCTTCCTCCTGATTATCCATTTGTTGTTGAGTACATCAGACCTGAGTCTGCAAGACCAGAAGATCCTCCATTTTATTCATACCTTTCGATGGCCACGACTGGGAACGCAACTTCTGATGTGAGTGCTACAGGCATTCAGACTCCTGCTTCAGTTGAAGGAGGAAGCATTATTGCTATATCTTCAATTACTTCTAGTACTGCTGTGTTTGGCTCTGGTTTCACCCAAGCACATGCTTCTCAATCTGGTCCTTTTGTTTTGGAATGCCCACTAGTGGGATTCCTTCTTTTTCCTTTTCCGCTGCTGCAGCTACATCTACACCCATGTCTTCCATGGCTAGTGGGTCAGCTTCTTTTCAAGGGTTCCCCTTTGGAACTGGGCATATTCCTAGTTCAAATCCTTCTTTAGGGTCTTTTCCTTTTACTTCTCAGACTTAGAGTTTTAACCCTTGGTCTGGAGGTCAGAGTTCGACCACTTTTACAGGTTGGAACCCTGTATTTACAACAACAGGGGCAGGGAATCAGTTTTACGCTGGTCACCAAGGGAATGCTTCTTTCCCTTCGTCGAGTGCTTATCAGACTTTTTCCCCTCTTTCTAATGCTTGGAACCCCTATCAGGGGCTTTCCTCTTCATTCATTACTTCGGGGGGGGAACTGGTCCGGTATTTGGTAACTCTACGTTGGGAGGGGGTCCTTCTCCAAATGTTGGGTCCTTTGGCTCGACATTTTCTACGAGTTATTTTTGGCAACCTGGTGCCTCATCAAATCCAGGGTACTCTTTTCAGAATGTAGGGAATTCATCCCATCAAGGATGGAATCCTCAGGCTCCGCCTCGTTTACCTTTTCTGGCAACGTTAAACTTGCCAGATCTGTCGAAATTGACGAATGATCCGATCCGATATAGTCCGGGGTGGCCTCTGGTTCCCACCAAACTACCTTCAGACATTCCAAAGTTTGAAGGCAAGAATGGAGAGGACCCGGTTGACCATATCACCACCTTCCATTTATGGTGTTCTTCTAACTCCCTGATCGACGACTCGATTAGGTTGAGATTGTTTCAATGCACCTTAACTGGAAACGCTGCCAAGTGATATATTGAGTTAACTGGGGGCAGTTTTGCTACGTTTGGAGATCTGGCTACAAAATTTCTAAATCATTTCCAGTTGCCTGTCCATTATGATGCCGGGACTGAACTCCTAGCTAATTTTAAACAAGACGATGCAACCCACATTTCTGATCATATTCAGGAATGGCGAAGAAGGAAGAGGCTTATTAAAGCTCATATTCCAAGAGAATTCCTTTTGGAATGGTTTTTGAAATCTCTGCAGTCAAGTATTTCTAAGGATGTATCCCTGTCTGGGGTATTTTCCGAGGAGCAGGCCATTTTTAGGGCCCAGCAGCTTGAATTGATATATTCTCAGTCTGGATTCCTTCATAAATATTTTCCTAATGCTCCTCACTCCAAATTGGACTTATCCAAGACTAAACCCGGTCCTCATGGTGATGGACTTATTGGGTCGATCAATAGTGGTGCAGCTAACCTGCTTAGTCAATCGCAGTAGTTGTCTATACAATCTACTTCTTCTGGTCAGGTTGTGCCTGCTAAGTCATTGCCTTCTCAATATTTGTCGGTGAATGCTGTTCAGACTTCTAACCCTAAAGAAAATCAACAATCCGAAGGGAAGAAGAAGGGACGTAATAAGAAAAAGGGCAAGAATGGGAAGGGTAATGCAAATAAATCCAATGAGCATGTTGGTGAGGGTCCAAAGGATAAAAATAAAGTGAAGTTTCCATGCAAGTTATGTGCTGGAGACCATCTTACTCACCTTTGCCCTAAAATTCAGGATGCCCAACACTTGTTAGCTCAACAGGGTTCTTCTAGTTCCCAGGCTGTGTTGACAAACCCTTTTCCCCAAGGGCAACAGCTAGTTGTTGGCATGAATCAAAATACTGGGGCTTCCTCTGGGGGCACCCAGGAAGGGGAAACTCCATCAAACATATACATGATGAGTGCTCACGTGGATGTCGCCACGAGATCCCGTGATTATGGCGAAGATGAGTCTTTGAAAGCCAAGGATGCTCCCGATGCTACGGAGCCGCTTCACATCACGAAGCCTACTGTTGAGCCTATACCTCAGATGCCCAAAGCATCTACTAAGCGTACGACGATTAATCCAAATGCAAGGGCTGCCCAGAACTACTCTATTGTGGAAGATCTGGTGCAGAGTCCTTGTGCCATGTCGGCTCTTGAGGTGCTCCAGTCTTGTCCGGCTCAGCGCAGTGCTCTGCTCACTGCTATTGGGGCTGTAGATCCAAAGAAATATCTTATGATTACATTCGATATGACTAATTTTAAAAAGAGACTCCCCCATCATATGGATTTTCATATTAAATCATCGTGCCGGAAATGCAATATTTTTCGGACGGTCGTTGATGAGGGTGCTTCCACATGTGTGATGTCTCTCACATGTTGGAAGGGAATTGGATCTCCTGCAGCTGTTCCATCTGCTACTCTTCTGACTACGCTTGATGGTCATTCTCACAGACCGCATGGTATTGTCCCAGCTTTTCCCATCTGTGTTGGGGGCAAAACTGTAAATATAGAGGTTGAGATAGTTGATGCAAGCTTGGACTACTACCATTTGTTGGGGAGAAACTGGATTAATGAGATGGATGCCATTGCATCTTCATTATTTTGGATTATTTGTTTCCCTCACGAAGGGAGGATTGTTACGGTGGATCAACTGGACTGTTCTCCTGTAGACCCGAATGCACCTACTCACTCAACTATTCCAAAGTTGGATAAGGCCAAGTTGCCTGTTGAGAATTTAGGGGTTGGAATGTATTCTTCTTTGATGGGTACTTTTGATATTCCACCTCCTACTGTTCATATAAATGCAATTTCATCCTCCAGGGCTCCTCTTCGAAGAGTTTTCTTCATAACTCATTATTTTTCGGACCCTTGGACCTTACCTTCCCCTACAACCACATTAGTGGAAGGTCAAGTGGGTGGAATGGCATTTTCGATTTCTGTAGCTGAGATTGCTTATTAATATATTGTTGACTCTGCAGAGTCCATTCCAGCTCCTCTTTCTCCAGAGGAA
Organism: Pinus albicaulis; assembly: GCA_034641835.2. Taxonomy (NCBI): domain Eukaryota; kingdom Viridiplantae; phylum Streptophyta; class Pinopsida; order Pinales; family Pinaceae; genus Pinus; species Pinus albicaulis. The sequence goes on from CM076577.1 coordinate 819,056,831, forward strand.
TTGGATGGCGATGTGGCTCCAGCTTGGACACTTAGTTCTTCTTCCGCCCAGGATTGCCTTGATACCACTCTTCCATCTGAAGAGGCCATCCTGGAAGCTATGACTGGTATAGATAGACCGTGGGATGATTTGCATCATCGGTCTTAATTTTTACCTGATTTGAGCGAAGTTGAATCAAGTTTTCCAAGCCCTGTGTCTCCTGGTCCTGTTCGCCCAGTCCTGAACCCTTTAGCACTAACACAGGTATATGCTGAAGGGAACTTGGCTGTGATTTCTCCAACTATCCCGGTGAACATTTCCAGGGATCCCAATGTTATAGAGAATGTCTTCATCGGAGCTGAATGTTCGCTTGGTCTTATGAGGAAATGCCTGGTATAGATCCATCTATTGTCTAGCATGAGATCAAGACTTACGAAAATGCTAAGCCTGTGAGGAAAAAACTTCGTCCGGTCAATCCTAGGAAGGCTGCAGCTATCAAAGCCGAGGTGGAGAAGCTGCTTAAGGCGGGATTTGTTTTCCCTGTTCCTTTGACAGAATGGGTTTCGAACCCTGTTCCCGTAGATAAGAAACAAAGAAAAATTCGAGTTTGCATCGATTTCAGAGACCTTAATAAAGCATGTCCGAAAGATAATTACCCCACACCATTTATAGATCAGATCATTGATGAGTGTGCCGGTAATGAGATTTTCTTCTTCATGGACGGTTTCTCTGGATATAATCAAATTACTATCCGTCTGGAAGATCAGCATAAGAATTCCTTTATTTGTCCCTGGGGTACTTTTGCTTACAAGAAGATGCCTTTTGGTCTTAAAAATGCTGGAGCTACCTTTCAGCAGGCCATGTCATATGCCTTCCATGACATCAAACATATTATCGAGGCATATTTGGATGATTTAGCTGCTCATTCTCGAAACAGAATGGATCATCCTGCTCCCCTCCATCAAGTATTTGAACGATGTCATTTCTACAAGATTAGGTTGAATCCGAACAAGTGTGTTTACGCAGTCACATCTGGTCGGTTATTGGGATTCAATGTGTCTAGGGAAGGGATTAGGGTAGATGCCTTCAAGGTTGAGGCAATACTTCAGTTGCCTCCCCCGTCATCTATTCGTCAACTTCAAAGTCTACAAGGAAAAACTAATTTTCTTCGGAGGTTTATCGTAATTTATGCTGAAGTTACCAAAGGATTTATGAGATTGTTGAAGAAGGGAGTTCCATTTTTTTGGGATGACTTCGCTCAGCGCTCATTCGATGCTTTGAAAAAAGCATTGACCTCTGGTCCTTTATTTATTCCACCTGATCATAGCAGGGATTTACTTTTGTATCTTGCAGCAGCAGAATCTACCATTGGTATGGTTCTGGTTCAGGAAGATGATGCTCTTGTAGAGCATGTTATATACTATCTTAGTCGAGGCTTGGTAGGACCTGAACTCCGGTATACTCCGATAGAAAAACTGGCTTTAGCAGTTGTTCATGCTGTGTAGCGACTCAGACATTACATTCTTCTACGAAAAACTTATGTTTTGGCAGCAGCCAATCCATTTCAGTTTTTTCTCAGTAGGCGAGTGATTGGGGGCAAATACAATAGATGGATTGTGATTTTACAGGAATTTTACCTTGAGTTTATGTCTACCAAGTCCAAGAAATCATTAGTTTTCGCGGAATTGATTTCTGAGTTGCCCTGTGGAGAAGAGATAGTCTATGATGAATCCTTCCCGGATGAACATTTATTTCTCATCTCGCCATAGGATCCTTGGTATGGAGATATCATTGTGTATCTTTAGACTGCGAAGTTTCCCTCTACTTTTTCGAAAGATGAGCGCCGTAAGTTGCGTCACTTGGCTAAGAATTACTTGATTATTGGTGATGCTTTATACCGTCGAGGGGTTGATTCAATCCTGAGACGTTGCTTAACTCTCAAAGAAGCTGAGGCTGTGCTGAATGATTGCCACAGTGGAGCTTGTGGTGGTCATTTATCTAGGCTTGCTATAGCCCAAAAAATCTTGCGTGCTGGGTACTTTTGGCCTTCAATTTTCAAAGATTATGTGGAGTCGGTAAAAAAGTGTCATTCGTGTCAAGTCTATACTCGAAAAATGCGCGCTCATCCAGCTCCGCTTTTTCCAGTCATTACTGTCGGTCCCTTTACAAAGTGGGGTATTGATTATACTACTTGTAACCCGCCTTCGGTTAAAGGTCACAAGTACATTATTGTAGCAGTAGACTACTTTACGAAGTGGGTCGAAGCTATGCCTACTTTTGGGAATGATGGTAAGACAACAGCTCTTTTTCTTTTCAACCAGGTTATTGCTCGTTTTGGTATTCCTAGAGAGATTGTCACTGATCATGGAAGTCATTTTTAGAATAGCATGATGGCTGATTTGGCTCTAAAATTAGGTTTCTGGCAGGAGCATTCGTCTCCATATTATCCTCAGGCCAATGGGCAAGTGGAAGCCGTGAATAAATCCTTGAAGACAATTCTTCAAAGGACAATCAATAAAGCTTGATCCAACTGGCATATCATGCTATATCCTGCACTTTGGGCATATAGGATGTCAGTGAAAAATGCAACTGGCTTTACTCCGTTTCAGCTAGTTTACGGGTTGGAATCCATATTTCCCATTGAATGCGAGATTCCTTCTCTTAAGTTAGCTGTTGAACTTCTTCCTGACACTTCTAGTCTTGAAGAACGTCTCCTTCATCTGGAACATCTCGATTAGCAATGTCGGGATGCTGCCTCGATGAATGAAGCACATAAAAACCGAGTTAAAGTTCAGTACGATAAGGCGGTCAAACCTAGGGTTTTTTTGGAAGGTGACGTTGTTTTGGTCTATGCCCAAGAAAAAGATGCCCTGGGGCAGGAAAGTTTAAGTCTATGTGGTATGGCCCCTTTATCGTTAAAAAAGTCCTTAAAAAAGGAGCATATACCTTGGTTGATTTTGAAGGGAATGAGTTGCCGGAGCCTAGAAATGGGCTCTATTTGAAAAATTATTATGCCTAGGCTTCGGCCTGGCATTTTTCTTTTGTATATAGTAGTTTTTCTTTATACATATCTGGTTTTTCGATCTTTGATGGGATGGTGATGTTTTTGATCTGCTTTGGCAGGTTGTGTCAGATGTCATGAGTCATTTTGGTTTCGCCGATGGTGCTAGTAGACACACCCGGAACTTGGCTTCCGCGGCTTGGGTGCTTCATCATCCATCCGGTCAGCTGGTAGTATCAAGAGGAGTCTGTATTGGTCCTGCTTCCAATAATATAGCATAATACACTGCATTTTTTTATCTACTCTCGGAGGAAATATCTTTGGGTGTTGATTCGTTGGTAGTTTTCTTGGACTCCCAGCTGGTGGTGTCGCAGTTGAAAAATACTTATCGGGTTCGAGATCAATTTTTACTCTGGTATCAATTTTTACTCCGGTTGTTCTTGAGGGTACGTTTGTTACAAAGATCATTTCAATTTTTAACTTTCATTCATATTCCTCGAGATGAAAATTAGATGGCAGACTCATTAGCTAATCAAGCAATTGATTGGCATATTAATCATTCCATACGTTAAAATTTAATCATCAAAAGCATCATACATTTTTATACATTTGTCACATCACATCAAACATCGTTGTATATATATCATCAGAGTGTTCAAAAACTATACAAAATTTGGATCCATAAGTCATACAAAATTTGGGCTTATGCCCGATCATGTTCAAATCTCAAAAAATATACAGTCATCCGGTAAATCATATCTATCTACTCCTGTGGTCCCTGCCCAGAAGTTGTGTTCCTATAGAACACGATCGCAATCGCGACTCGGCGGAATAACTGCACCCAGTCATGAGGTACTCCAACTACCCATCTCTGGATGGCCTCGGGTAGATCTTCCACTATAGCCATAGGCACTTGGCGGGTTAAACCCTCCAAGTTCCTTTGTACAGCATGGAGGGTTCTGTCTGAGTCTACTGTATCTGCCTCGCCTCTGCGGTGCTTGTGTCGTGGGTAACCATCAGGATGGACTGGTCCAATATCTGTATCATGATCATTATGATATTGTAAGTCACTTTGAATCCAATCAAAAACATATTTCATTTTTTCACACATATTGAAAAAATCCAAAAAAATCATATAAGTTAAAAAATTGCAATCTTACCAACTATACCCCATGCCGCGCCAGGTGGAATGACGAGGTCTGGATTGCCACGGAAATCCATCCCGGCATAGGGATAGTCCTCCACAGCGATGATTTGTTCTCCCCACCATTGGAAGAACTCTTCATCCCAAGTGGTTCGGGGAACTTCACTTCCCCCCAGTCTCTTCATCAGGTCTGCCCATCGGGCAATTCTTGGGTTCCTTGGGCTGCTGATAGAAGAGATCACTTTGGGTCTCAGCCCAGGAATATTCTTGAAGAAGAATGTCATCAAGATTGTACCATATCCAAAATTTTTTGTCTTTTCTTTTCGGATGGAAGTCAATTGTTGCTTCATGTTCATTAGTAGGGTTGTGCACCAATCATATAAATGAGTTAAGCATTCCACAAATATACTCATTTGAGTCCTGGATGCCTGGTGTAAGGAAGCAGATCCTGCTACCCTACCAATGGTAAATAGGAGAATTTTCATGTGCAAGTCTCTTAAATTTTTGATAGCAATTTGAGTCCCAACTTTCTTGGAACCCACTACGTAGTAGACATGGACGTAATCTTCAACGGTGAGCCCTCCCAAAGGTTTTCCATGTAAATCTACTGGCTCCCCCCTCCGGGAGAGTCCAGTAATAAAATAGATATCTTCCACCTCGATACATATGGGCATTTGATCTATTATGAAACAATATTATTCTGGTTCCCAATAATTCACAAGCATTTCAAGCAACCGGACATTACTCTTCATATTTATCATTTTGAAAAATTTGAGCAATCCACAATTTCGGAGAATATTGAGTGATAATTGATCCTGCATTACTTCATTGTCAATGGCATTGTGCTCACGTTCTCTCCATGATATAGTCATCCTACAAAAATTCAATAATTTTTTCATTAGAATCATGTTTTTTCATTTCGGGTTGCACATACGTGGCTTTCTCTGTACACAGTCGCGTATATACGCGGCTTGGTCAATATAAACCCGCGTATGCGCAGAACCGTAATTTTAAACAAATAATTCTACGGCGAAATTTCCAAATTTTAAACTTATGAATGGACAAAATTGATAACAAGGATGGATTAAGAGCTTACCTAACAAATTCCGCGAAGTTTGACGGTCGATTGCTCTTGTTTTGATGAAAGAGGCTTTTTCTCCATAGCTCTTTTTCCCAATTTAGCAAGTAACAATGAACCAAATGTGATGTAACTTGTGTATTTATGCCCAAAAAATTGAAAATTTTCGCAAAAATTAGTTATGCTTATTTTTTCAATCTATCTTAAGCTGCATAACTCGGATGCTTGGAAGTGCACAGATTGGTATATTTTCAGGTACATTTTGATGAACTCGAGATTTTTGGGTTTAATTCACCACTGCTGACCCATCATGGCGGGTATATGATCTTCAACGGCATATAGGTTAGGAAATCCACTTTTTCGTTGCATTTTGCATACTAGCCTCCATTCTGATCACTTGCCATAGGGTTGATCCCATCAGGTCATGAGTATTACACCCATTTCACTCACCGATTATTTAATCATGACTTGGTGGTAGAGCCTTCTTTTACATGGGCTTCCTAGTTAGTCCCTCACTATCACTTGTTGCCCATGCTGCGTTTTATGTAGGCTCGGGGAGTCCTCTTTAGTCCCGCCATGAATTATGTGTTGAAGCTTCATTCTTCTTCTTCTCCACTATCATTTTTCTGGCTATTACCCTAGAGGCTCCCTAGTGTTGTTAAGTTGTATTACTGCATTGCATATTGGCTACTTGTTTATCCTGGCCTTTAGCCGGCTTCATTTTGGACTCGATTTTTAAGACAAATTTTGACCTTGACTGTTTATACAAGTTAACCATTGCATGCACTTAGCGATCGCGACTTGACACCCTTTTACCCATGGATGGAACATTCCTTTGAGTATCGCTTACCATTTTCCGCCACCTTGCATTGAGCATAGGATCGTTCCAATCCCAGGAACTAGTGCATATGTTTCATGATACTTGTTCTATCCATTGTACTATAGCATTATTTTATTCCTTTTTAGGCTTATTATATGAAAAATACAAAAAAATCAAAGCACGGGATGTAACTTCGTAATTTTATGGTAGTACAGTGTCAGTTTGTTGCCCTTGAACAAAGCACATACACTTATATATTTCCTTCATTTGGGATGGTTTTAGTTTTGACCTAGGTTCATCCTTTGCCTTGTTTCACTGGTCGGTTCTCCCCCGGTTGGTCATCTCTTCCAATCATATGGAGAGTTTGTTTTTGCCTCCTGCATAACAGACTTATACAGTGTCACTTTTTACTACCATGGTCATCACGAGTCGTGCTTTTGTTCAAGGGAAGTCTAACCAGAGTCGGCCATTCTGCGGTGTCTCTTGACTCATTGTCGATCGGCCTTCCCCGATCTTGTCGGTATCTTGTTCTATCACATCAGAGATGTTTTGGTCTTGCTCGTGTGGTTTGAGAAGGTCCCTATTGACTTCTTCTTCGGTGGGGGGGTCTCTCTGTCGACTACGACACATTGCTGCGGTAAACCTAAAGCCACACCGGCCCTATTTACATCATTGATCGGTGATCTTGTGCTCAGCATTTGATCAACACCATGGGTCTTTGACTGCGTGGTTTCCCTTGTGTTTGACTTCAACTTTCATTATCACACCTAGGATTTGTGCAGTGCCTTGGTTTCCATTTGAACCTATCGGTGGATCCTTTCCTCTTTGTCAGCTTTCATTATTGGTTGGTTCGGAGGGTTTCTACCATGCACTAGCTACATTTTGTGCATGCCGGAAATGTGCTTCAGGTTGGTGACTTCACTTTTCTTTGTTCGATTCCTTCCAAATTTTGGCCTGCGGGTTACACTTGTGCTGGATTGATGTGGGATGCCTTAATGCCTTCCTTCCAGCAGATCTTTCCCTTTGGGCCCGACTCATTGCTGCGGGAATAAGGTCTAGAAGTCTTTTTGTCGTGGAAATTACCTTAGGGTTTGCAGTGATCAGTGGCAGACTCTTCACTATCGACAGTGGGGATTCATCATTGCCTCCTGATTGGTAGATTCTCTCAAGTGTTTGACTTCAACTCATTTATTAGCACTTGTTATATTGTACTGGGGCACCTTGACGCTCATTTTCATTATTGGTGGGTTGTCTCGTGTTGGTTAACGGTATACATTATTGACCCGTAATCCAACAATTTCTCACATGGTCGACTTCAGCTCATTTATTCCCATTGTGTAGAATTGTGCCATCGAGATCGGTGAAGACCTCGGGTTGCATCAGCATTTTTTGGTTCACTTTTGACAGTCCATTCAGTTTCTGCTAGTGATGTCATCCACCCTTATATGTTGCAGTGTCAGTACAGAAGCATTTTATATGTTGGCTCCCGAGTTGCGTGATTGTACCATGTGTTCCACCCCTTATGATTTGGTACTTGGAGATTTAGTCATTTTTATGATCAAACATCCAGTTTCAGCATCATTAATCAGCTTTCTATATGTGATACTTGGACATTGATTCCGACTTGTACTTCCGGGCCGTGCTCAGTTGATTCATTATGTACTTTCAGTTCAGCTATACTTGTATACATTCTGGATCTATTTTGTACTTTCTATATGGATATATTTTTGACTGAGCATGGGTATGCCCGCCTCGGACATGAGTTGACTCTCTGTTTTCTTTCATTGGTTTTTTGGCAGGCTAAAAACTGGTGAAGTCCTCTCTTGTCCTCGTGAAGTTCTTTCTATGCACATAATACATTTCGGCCATCATGTACCCCTTCTAACCTCATATATTAGGGGGCATATGTTATAACATCATTTGTCACCCTCATGTGATTCATGATTGTCTCTTTGGCCTTGACATTCCCAGACTTGAACAAAATTCATAAAAACAGTGTTAAAAATCCCATGTGGTGTACCGGACTTTTAGTGTGTATACGCGGTACATACACACACTTTTCCATGTATGCCATTAAAATCATTAAAAAATATATTAAAATTCCCTATTTTCGGGCTGGGTTGATGGTTACTCTGGTAGTTCAACCACCCCATCACGTGGGCAATTGTTTCCAACTGATGAAACTACTTTGAGGGAGTATAAAAGCCCCTCTGTTCTTATAGCCCTAAGATGAAAGTTATGACATTGTACTGTTGGAATCTAGTTCAAATACATTTCCGCTCTTTGAATTTTACGAAACCCTTGTTTCTAGAGTGTTCATCCATTTATATGTCATCTGGTGTACACAGAGTCTTAAAAATTATCCCTGGCGAGGCACGGGATGGATCAGGACGATGGTATGTTCAAGTGTTGGAAGGATTGAGTGATATCACACTTTTTATTTACTTTGGCACATGCGCATTCGTAATGAAGAAGAACCATCTTGTTCCTAAATTCACGTGTTAATATCTGCTTGCATATGTGAAAAGATTATTATTTAAGCATTTATTATTGTTTATATGATGTTTCACATGGATTTCACTGACATTTAGGCTAAATATATGTTGTACAACTAGATTTCCATGCACGTTTCTTCTTGGTTTTCAGGTTGAGGAGGAAGAAGGGTTGCTGGGGGTTTGGACCCCGCGGGATCTACATCAAACGTAGGATTACGGGTGAGTTCTACTATCGATGTTATCTAGTTTTTAGCATACATGTGTGGTTGTGTGAGTCCTTCTTGAATAGCATGCCCTGATCTATGGAGGTTTTGACCCAACAAACCTCTAGGGAGTTATTTCCCGAAAAAAACTTGTCATTTGTCTTTTGGGTTCATTTTCGACAGTGTTCGATACCCTTTTCCAATAAGCACAATCAAGTCAGTACAAAGTCCACAACATCAAGCGAGTCACCGTGAAGTTCATTGAAGCAAAAATCAAAGCAAGCGAACGAGTTCAACTCTAACACAAGTAAATGTAATATTAAAATAACAATCAAGAAAGTTTAAATCTCTAGCAAGCGAGAATTAGTTCCAGTGAGCGTGAAACAAGAAAAACAAGTTTCACCAAGCAAGAGATCAAGTAACTTACAAAGCAAGAGAGCGTGTCATTCAAATCAAGTGAGCAAATTCAATTCAACAAGTTCAATTCAAGTGAGAAAGTTCAAGACAAGCAAGCCTGGATTCAAGCGAGCGAGTTCACATGGCGAAACACATCCAACTATTGCAAGTTATTCACAATTTGATCCTATCAATTGCTGAAGACATGTTGCAAATCAACAAAGAAACTCTTGCTGATATTTCACGGCATCTACAAGAGAAAAATGAAACACTTGAGTTCCTTCAACTGGAGTTTCAACTGCAAATAAATGAGTTGCAACAGAAGAGTGATGCTTCCGAGTCTTTGAACCATACAGATAAAGATGATTCTCAACCATTTATCCAAACAACTTCAAGTGTAGAAGTTGTTTAAGTTCAACTTTCTTCCAAACCAATCATCAAGCCATGGGAAGAAATTCAAAGTAATAGAAATCAAAGAGGATTAGGACATGTCAACGATGATGACAACTTACATATCCCAGATTGTTCAAAGCCCATCATGTTCATTAGTGTAGGCTTTCTTGAACAAATCACATCAACAAATTCTACGACAATTGCAGACAAACCGACATGCACACAAAGTGACGTTGCATCAAGCCAAAATTCTCACATTGTAAAAGAACAAGTCATATGGAATATCATTGTTCTAATCTCCATCCTTGTCACCATTGCGGCAAGCCGAATCATTCATTAGAGAAATTATGCAATCAAAACCAATCGGCCAGATTGATGATCAATTATGAATGGATTGATCCTTGGGGATGGTCATCAATAGTCAACAAATTGTATAAGTTTTACAACCGAATCCAATCACACCTATTGCAGCTAATAGTCAAAAGATGATGGTACTCTTATGCAGTTGAACAGGGGAGTACACTAGTGAAACACTCCTACACCTGAAGGGGGGGAGTTTAGGAATAATTTGCAGAGGATTGTCTGTCCTTTCAGCTGACAAAGGGGGGAAAATGATAATGAAATTGAAGGTGGTTGTGAGACTAAAAGTTTTGAACACATTAGCAAAAGTAGTGAGTGGGCATCTTCAACAACTAGTGGGCATTTAAACATCCAAAAAGCTGGTGGGAATCAACATTGAGCAGTTTATGATAACATCAAAAAAATAAATAGTGAGTTGTTTTTTGACATTATCAACATCATCAGCCAGTGGGCAAGCAAATTCACCAGTGGGAAGGAAAATTCGCCAGTGGGCCTCATCAAAGTTTTTGTTAGTGGAAAAAGGATGTTCATTGCAAACAAAGGACAGACGGATCCATTTGTAGCTTGGCATGTGATGAAGTTGTCAAGCGAAATTTAGAGATGAATCATACATGCAACTGACTCATGGTCTCTTCATATTGTAGTTTTTTCGGCATCCAGCTTTGGTGGTTTTTTAGGCAGTGTTTTTGAGGATCAAAAATTTCAGCATGAGAACTTGGAAGATGGTTCCTTGTTCTTATTTTGTATTTATCATTGAGGGGGATAATGTTAGCCTTTCTCTCATAAACAATTATAAATCCAAAATAAATTAATTTAATTAAATATTGAAAATTAGGATTTTATGCCTAATTTTCTTGATTATGTTAGTTCCTCTTGATTAGGAGTTACTTTAGGCCTACCTAACTTAGCTCATAGATTAGTGTGTGTGGTTGACATATTTTCTCAACCGATTTGTCCAATATAGATGAACTATGTTGAGACAACTTCCTCATCTAATTATTCGTATTATAACATTATTTGAATAATGAAGAATATGTGAGGAATGCCATAAGGCTCCTAAGCCTCTTTTTCCAGTTCTATGTCTCGGGTATTTTTATGTGTGTTTTATGAGTTATTTAATTTCTTGCAATAGGCACTGTTGAACTTATATCGCACCTCTACAACCCTCTTCTCCTGACTACGGACTTCTTCCAATACTACCTTTGTGACTAGTCCTGCATTCTTCTTCAATGTTTCCTCTTCCTATTGTCAAAGCTCCCAGACCTTCCCTTACACCTATTGCAATAGTTGGAGAGCCTCATCCTACCATGGTTGAGTTCTCTCTGCCAAAATTTTCTTTTCCTTCCTAAGTTCTTCTATCTATTTTTGAAGGACCTTTCCTTCACTGATCCTTGCAAGCTTCTGTGAAATCGGAAATTTCTTCGTTGCTGTTTTGAGTTCATCCAAATTATTTTCTTTTGTTGTATATCTTCTTCTATCTTCTGTATATTTGGATCTTCCTACAACGAAGTCTAAATATGAAAGGTTTGTTCTAGTAACTTTCTCCACTCTGTCAATGTCATGGAGATGCCTTCCACTGAATTATTTAGGTCGATCTCCCTCTTCTCTTGAATTTATTGTGGTGTGGTTGGCTGCAAATTCATTTGTAGCTCATTGATCTTGAGCTCATACTCAAACTATACTTATGCAACCTTCTTCTTCGATTCCTTGATTGCAAGGCGAAGATTTGCAAACATGTATTCTAATCGTTCCTCCTCATGGACATCCAAGTCTGAAACTTCTGTTCAAGTGGCTTCGAACACCTCCTTTAGCCTCTGTTGTTGCTGTTCTTCCCTGTATTTCTCCTTGATTTCCTGTTCAAGTTGTTTCTTTAGTGCAACTCACTCTTGTTCTACGTGAATATTCAATTTCGATGTGCATTTCTACTGCTCCTTTAGAACATGTATAATACCTTGATGCAGGTCATGCAATACCAACATTGGGAGAGATGCAATGTTCATATTGACCTTGTCCCAATTTTTTTCTTGCTTCTTTGATTTAGTTGTGTTGAACTGCAGATCTCTAGTAGTTATCTGCATGATCCTCATCCCAAATATTATTTCTATAAATCTGTCTCGCTAGAGTGATTTCCTTATCGGTGTTGGTTGTCTATCTGTCTGCACTAGAAGTTTTAGCTCTACAATGCTCTTCTCAACTCCTGTCAGAAGTGCGACATAAAAATCCTCGATTTTGCCCCATGATTCCTCCATCACTTCTTGAAAATTTTCCTCGATTTTGTCAATTTACCCATTAGTAAGGACCAATGGCAATACTCCCTTAGAATTATCTTCCTTTTTTTTCTTCTTACTCCTTGGGGAAACTTCGCTGTGTATCTTTATTTTACCTTTATCTGTCGTTGTCTTCTCCTTGTTCTATTCATTGCCTATAAGAGGATCTGGCTAACTCCTGTCATGCTCTTTCTCCAGATCTTTCTCCTGCTACTTTTTTTCCTTCTCTTTTCCGCTCGTTCCTCCATGCTACGATGTTTCTTCATCCGTCTAAATACCCTCTACTTCTTCCTCAACCACACTCATCCACTCTGCAGGCCACTACTGTATCAATGTAGCAAGATCTTCTTCAGTGACTAAGTATGGTAGATGATGCCATGTATTCATTGTATCCTTTCGGACTTGTACATATATTCTATGGAAGTATAACTTGAACTTAAAAACTATGTTATATTACTGGTATAGGCTTGGTGATAGCCAAGGATGCTTGCTCACCACCATATTTAGATCCATGTGGTACAAAAAAAAGAAAACTCAGTTCTCTTGTGTGCTCATATTCTTGGTAGTATGCCATGACAAGGCATACCACACTACTTCACATACATTTGCTTCTACCAAAAGAAATTGTGACTCCTCCATTTCTTTCAATGCCAACAGTGTGATGATCAAAATCAACCATGCGTAATGAAAGGTTGAACCTTTCTCCTAGGTTTCGTGACAATCCTCTATAAACTCCCTGCACAGATACCCAACCCATTTTTACCGAACCCCATTGTTGCACTGCGAAACTAGTGAAACTAATGCTATGGGGACTTTGTTGGCTCGACATTGCCGGATAATCATCCCAACCAAGATATGCACGATCAAGCATACTCCTTGGTCCTTGATCAAATTTATGTCATAGCCTCACTTTCCCTTGACCATTTCAAACTTATCCTTTATGCTTTGCGCTATTTCTTTGTCTTGATCCCTACCCAAAAATTCTTCAGTGGGATCCATTCCCTAGTGTTGTAATTTGGTAATTATCAATATTAGCATATCATCAATGGGGATCCTATCCCCTAGGCAGAGGCATCCATCATGCAACAACACGAGTAGTTTTCATACATAGGAAGTGTTGATTATACTTCTCCTAAAGTGTGACACATTTAGCATGTTCAGAAATCTAGACCATTCCAACCCTCTTGCCCACTTAAGTGGCTCCAATTTTGTCACTCCCCTATTTGGATAATGGACCGACTTTAGGTATCTACTTGGCACGAACTGTGGATACTTGGTCTGGTCATTGAAGTCTGAATCCTCGAACTTCAGCTGTGGGATTCTTCCTAGCAACTCTCCCTCAAATGACATTTTCTCTGGCAGTAATGGTGTGAATGTTCCATACTTCCCATATTTGGAGTCCTTCATGGGTTTAACATCTAGTTTCCTAGGTGGCAAGTATGGTGGCAGTGGTGACAAATTTACTGTGCCCTCCATGTCCATCTGTTGTTCTTCCTCTTTTATTCTTTGACAACTTGGGGTTCTCATTGTGGCTTGATGAACTTCTTATGTTGCTTGTTCTTTGTTCTTGCTTCCTTATTCTGCTTCTTTTGCGACGATGTTCGGTGTGAGAGAGGTGATTATATGGTTGATGGGAATGATGAGGGTGTATTAGATAATATTGTGGCTTCCATGATTCCCACTAGAAATTTCTTTTTGAAAATGTGGATGAATTATTCTATGTTCATACAATCGTGCAACTTATGCAACTTTTCAATACTAAGCGCTTTTTGAGCTCTTAGATAGAAAAGTATAAAAATCTTGGCGGGAAATGGATTTTTATAGCACTCTCGATCTTCTAAACCCATCATTAACTTAGATCTTTGTCATATTTTTCTCATTAACTATATATCTCCTCCTGGATCTTTTCCAACCTATCTCCCTAAATGCAATTTCCGCTTTTGCAACGTTAAGTTTTCCTTTTAATGACTATATTTTTCCAGCTAACTTCGATGCATTCATATTATAGTGCACAATCCTTCTTAAATTGTGACCCCTGCGAACTATGACATGATCTAGACTGTAGTGAAGCAACTTCCTTCCATGAAGCTCTCTTTCTGCATAGTAGTCTATAGTCTAGTCCCCACTTTCAACTACGTGAAGTACTAAGACTTTCCTCCTTTTTCTTCTTCAGTGCAAAGTTGTAGGGGCAGGGTCATCCCTATACAACTTCAACCTACTGCCATTTACCCTTCCTTGAATAAATTATCCATTCAAATTCTTCAATTGAACTTCACCTCCATCAATAAAATGATTTATAATATATGGGCCCAACCAATGCGTTTTGAGTTTTCTTGGAAATTCTAGAAATTTAATGTCATAGAGGAGAACAAGGTCTCCTACCTTGAAATTCTTATGTTTGATATGTCTATCATGCCAAGAATTCTCTCTTTCTTTCTGAACCCGCTGATGGAATCCTTCTACAAATCTGTCTTCTTCTAGAGCAACCAACTGTGACATTCTTTCCTGCATTGTTTCAGTGTATACTATATCCATGAAGGCTAAAATTCTCAATACAGGAACTATGTATTCCATGGTCATCACATCTTCTTGTACATATAACAACCAGAAGGGTTTTTACCTATCAACCTCTTACATGTGGTCCTGTAATTCCATAACACTATTGGAATTCTGAGATCCCAGTCATTTCTGTTGACATTGCATACTTTGGTGAGTTCGGTCTCCAAAATATTATTAAATGCCTCCACTGTCCCATTGGCCTGAGGGTGACAAGGAGTAATCTTCTTGTGATAGACTTGGAACTACTCAGTCAATGCTTCAATAGTCTTATTCAAGAAATGTGAGCCTTGGTCACTCATCAATATCTTCGGACACCCAAATCTAGACAAGATATATTCAAAAATAACCTTCACTGTAGTGTCTGTTGTTCCTTGAGAAACAATTCTTGGCTGTGTACAAGAATCCGTGCTCAAGACATTAAAGATTATGTCACAAAAATGTATATATGTGTCTCTGTTTCTTAACCCTTCAAAAGTTAGTAATATATCCCTCAAATATCAAATCTTTAGTAGCCATGCAATGCCATATTCCCTTTACACTGAAGTGAACATATGGAAGACAGAAAAAGAAAAGGATTTTAACTTGTCATGCTGCTTTACACAGAAACTGCCATTATAAAATCCAGAAGAAGTGAAAGACAAATAAGTTAAAGAAGAGGAGCGCCTATTAAGGATATTTAACTCTTAGACATATAAATATCAAGAGACCTGCAGCTCTATTCACTCTACTTTATTCACAGACATGTAAATGAAATGGAAACCAAGAAAACTCTTCAACATAAATGGAATATTGGAAACCTGCAAAACTTCTTTATTCATTCGATATTGCTTAGTACAAAATTAGCCTTCAAAGGTTCAAAACTCGGAACCTTCTTCCTTCTTTCAGATGTCTTTAAATACAAGTTGAACCAAAATGGTTTCAGTTATAAAACTGATTCTAACTGACTGTAACTACTTAAACTACTTTCTGTCACGGAGGTATATGCCTCAGTAACATTTCATTACATTGCATCATTTGACTTGAAAATAAAATAAAAGATGACAAATCCTAATCTAAAGGAACTGATGTTCCTGGAACAGCAACTTATTCAATGATTTCTTGCGGCTGTACGGTCACTTGTGGCTGCTTGGCGGGAAATCCTTTTTCTGTATCAATAGTAAATTTCTTACATTCCTTCCAGAGCTTGTCTTGAGTTATTGGAGCATTCTTGTAACGATGATATTCTACTGTGAAGGCAACAATATGACTGTGAGTGAGGTTACTTGTAAACAACGTTTTCACCATCCACAGTAGAAGGAAATGTCTTTGTAAGAAATTGAAGACTGTTTCTCCCTTTAGTATCTGCGTCTTCTCATGTCGACCATCTGCTCTCCTTTTTGCAAACACCAACTGATCTTCATAAAACTTCCAGGACATAAATTCACCTCCTTCCCTCCAGCATGATGGCAAGCCAGTTCTTATCAATTTATCAAATGAAATGTCAAATTTCTTAATCACCCCTTTGATTACCTGTAGCCGCTTTTCTGATGCTTTCAGAAGATCATTTTTAATGATCATCTTGCTTACTTCCTCAGCATAAAAATAGCTGTCTTGTATCCCCATGTCTTGCAACTCCTCATCTGTTTTGGAATTAATAAAATTCATGAATCTTTTGGCCCAATTTGATCTCTTGATTGCAGCTGGCTTGTCTGATGACAATTCCTTTTCGTGATCAGCAACAATGCCTTTCTCTCTGGAAATTACTTGTATGGAATTCCATTTTGCTTGTATTTCAGAAATGATCTCATTCCAGATGAGATCCTTAGCTTTAATAAGGGAAATATTTCCCTTCAATTTCTCCTTGAGTTCCTTAATTTCCTCTTCAGCTTTATGTAGCTTCTGCTCATTTTCACCTGCCTTTTCTTCCCATCCTTGCATTAATCTCAGAGCTGTGTCCTTTTCAGACTGGGCCTGTTTGCAGTCTCTCTCTGCCATTTTTAGCTCTGTATTCAATTGAGCAACTTGAATCTGTGGATCAGCCGTACCTGCAGAAAAATCAAAAGTACAAGTGTGATTCTGAATTTGATTTTGTAAGGTTATGGCTATTTGCTTCACCTTATCAAGCTCTTCATCTTTCTTTATCAATTGTTGTCGCAGCTCCTCTTTTTCCTTTTCTACCTCTGCTACTTCAGCTGCCAGCGAATGCTTTGCAGCTGGCAATTTCAGCTTCTTCCTTAATGAAGATATTTCTGCCTCTGCGCCCTTCATCAGTTTGTGCATTGCGCTCTTATCATTTGGATCAACGCCAATCTTCATTATGATTTTCTTCAGTTCTTCATTTTGAATAGTCAATGCTCTGGCATTGGCTTTCTCCATCTTACACTGTTTGACAACCTTAGCAAGCATATTCTCTGTCTTGACTAATGTAGCATGAGTCTTACCTAAATCATTAACAATTAACTGACCTGTTTGCATATGGAGATTCATCTTGTCCCACAAGGGGATCTTCTTTACATCCATAACAATATTCAACTCCTTAAAACTGCCTGAGGGTCTCAGAGACATCCCTGTCGGATGCGATAGCGCCATTTTGAACTGGTCTTTCTCCAAATCCATTACAGTCAAAAGTCTTGTTTGATCAGCAGATACATGATGTTCTGCTTGTATCTCTATATTGGCCTTTATTCTTTGATTCTTTTCTTAAATTAGGGAGAACACCTGCTTCATGGAAGGAGCCTTCTCTAACTGGAGTTCTGATCTGCTAGGAGATGAAGCACCCTGTTCTTCACTGACCTGGAGAGTGAAACCAGGTGAATTGGAGGAGTGATCTTCTGCTAATTTAGTCCTTTTCTCCTCTCGGGGCTCTTCCTCATCAATCTCAATAACATCATCTCTCACTCTCTTACCCATCTTTTCCAATATTACAGGAGTTTGAATACTAATCTGTGATGAACTTGGCCCTCCTGGATTAGCCAACTTTTCTAAATCTGGTTTACTCACATGAGTAAAAGCAGCATAACCATTCTCGACCCTTCTCTGTGAAATAATCGCATGTGGGTCATAGGCCCACTTCACTCCCAATAACAACTGTGTTTCTTCCAACATCCTTGTCACCTCCTCATAAGCTTGCCTTGTGTTAACAACAAAAGGACCTACACTCATGGGCAGCTTGTACATTAACCCCTTCTTCATTGGAAGAAAATGAATTTGATCCACATTGAGACTTTGCCTTATAAATTCCAAAGCAAACCGTCTCATGGGAACAAATGTTGGAAGCCTATAAGGCTCAACACCAACTCCATATAGCCTTATTTCAGAATGGTCTTCAAAAACAAACCAGTCTCCATATCTACAATTAGGTCCCAATTCCAAGAACTCCTGAGCCTTTGGCAAGAAACAGGGAGGCCGAGTCCCATTGAGAATTCTATAAGCGGTGGTCATAAAATTTTCCACAAATTCAAATAAACCAGCTTCATTTTCTTCTCTTCTGATCAAATCAGTCCAAAGTATAACTGACTGCTTATTCTTGTTACTATCCATTATGTTCAAACCAATACCCATGAATTCTTCCACATTCTGGTATAAAAACAGGTAAACTATTAATGAGGGAAATCTAAAATAACCTGTTAGTGGGAAAGAAAGCAACTGAGAATTCACCACTTCTTGCCAAAAGGACGGAATATCTAACACCACCCCTGGTTTCATCATAAGAGTAAACATCCCCAGAGCTGCTTTGTCAACTTCGCCATCATCTTCTCTCCCCAGAATCTCCATAATACAGCTGAGAACTGACCTGTATTGAACATTAAAAGCATCCAAACCAAACTTTCCCGAACCAAACTGGGTCTTCTCCGGACTCGGTACCAAAAATGACATGCAGCGGTTAAATTCTTCAATTGAGAGCTCCTCGAAGTATTGAACCAGCGAATCTTCTGAGAATTGCAAAGGAGAATCATTCTCCGGGAAGCATAATGTCTGACGCATTAATTGAGCTGAAACCTGCAAAACACTTTCTCCCAAAGCTCATAATAGATAACATTGCATTGTGGCATGGATTAAACCAAACTGTGAGATGAATTCGGGAAACATGGGTCTTAGGAATGCAAAGCAACAAAGATCAGAACCCAGATAGCGGAAATGCAAAGACCGTCGGTGTCTGGCGTCACTTAATGTGAGGGTGATTGATGAGGAGGCAGATTACCGACTGCCTTTCACCAGCTCAGGAGAGGACTCCGCAGGGACACTGACACTGACGCTGCTGGTTACAACACGAGAATGGAAAAATAACCGGTGGGTGTGGCACTACTGAAATTACTGAAATGGAATAACAATCACAAATGAACCGCAACGGAACAGCAAACTCGACTTTATAACAATGAAAACCGCAATTAATGCAAAGGTGACGTGGGACGACACGTATGCTGTTTTTCCAACTGTTTGACACTTCAGAGAATGACGTAATGCGGGGGGTCCGTGAGTACGGCCGAGACCTTCAACCAATACCCCCCGCAATCCATCGGAGCCGTTGATCAACGATTCTCGTAGATCTGACTAGTCAACTGCGGGGGGTCGGGTTTTGATAACCGGTGAGCAAGTTGACCCCCCGCAGTTGCTTATCCAAAAGCTTCTGCGCGTGATCGCGACTTCCGCTCCAGAAGTTGCTCGAACTTTATGATTAATAAAAGATATAACAATCTAAAGTTTGCCGCTCCACAAATCAAAATGAAAATGGAAACACAATGTATTACTTCTTCGTATTTCTCCTATACTAAAGTATAAAACATTATACTATAGCATATTTCAGATCTTTAGAAATATTTTTTCAAAAACATTTTTCTTTTTCCAAAATTTCAAAACTTAACATAGAAAAGGATATGCGGATAGAATGATCCACAACAGTGTCTATGCTATAGTTCCTTACCGGTTGTGCTTCAAACACCTTGTTAGATAATTAGATAAAATTATATTGTACCTCGCATCGGTCTTCTTTCCAGGTGGGTTGATAGGTCCAACAAAGTTAATAGCCCATTTTCCAAAATCCTACAATGTCACTTGTGGAACTAATGGCATATCATCTCTTCTAGAGGGTTTTGCTGTTCTTTGACATACATCACATGCTATAAAATACTCCTTTATATACTTATGTAGTTTGGGCCACCACAATACTTCTCTCAATATATTTTGCGTAGTATCCTTTCCTACATAATTTCCACCAATTGTGCCTCCATGAGCTTCTGCTAGAATCATCCATGTTTCATGTTCAGTGACATATCTGCATAGTATCTAATGTAGTCCCATCTTATGTAATTGTCCTACTATCAATGAAAAGTCAGTTTCCTTAACCATAAATTCTTTCTTCCATTGCGTAGAATATTTTGAAGGAGCCATCCATGTGGTCAAAAAGTGCATTTGTCTTCAAAATGGTCACCTTCAACTTTAATTGCAAATAACTGCGCATTAGGCAGATTATCTTCTATGATATTTGGTTCTTCTCATGTTTCCAATCTTGACAGATGGCCAGGTCTTGCATTAAAACTTCCTGGTTTAACAACAACTTGAAAGTCATACTCCTAAAATAATAGTAACAATATGCAAATATTTCCTCTAAGGACTGGCTTATTGTGTAATATTCAAAAATAGGAAAAGCAACAATATTGAACAAAAAAATGGAAAATAGTAGTGAAGAACAATGCAAAAATATATGAGACCAATATGGAGCCATCTCATTAATCATATCAGTAGCATATGAGTACAATAAATTGAGGCACAAATCAGATAAGAAGGTCAAACAAGCCTCCAATGATAAAACACTCTCAAAAGTGATATGTTGCTTCTATAAAAAATGCCGGAGAGCTGCTAAAACGCAGTCCTAATGAGGATAACTTCTCTTGGAAAAATACAATGATATAAAATAACTGATATATGCCTCAAGAGATGCTAGATATAAAGATGAAGGCTCTATATCACCTTTCCAAGACAACCCAGAAAGGGTTTTCGGAAATATACAAAATACAAAATGGTGAACTACAACCCTAGGGCTGAATATTCACTGCAAATTAATAGCTGGAAAGATATGGCTGAAGCTGGTGTAGAAATGTGTAGCTATCCTCCAATATATTCTCGAGGTGAAATTCTGATCCTTTCACTGAAGATATAACTCCCCAAATGATGTACTGAAACAACCCTTGCAACTGATCTCTGAAATAACGTAGTCCATGAAAGAAAATGTGTTGTAGGGGATGGTGATGGCTTGTTCTGGTGCCGAATGATGATATAATTCCCAAGGACCTTCCTTTCTGGCCTCCCAATGGAAAAAATGCTTCCTCCACTGAAAAAAAGCTTAGAAATGGCCCTGTCAAACCCTCCAATACTTTTGCCCTGCAACACAACACAACCCTGGCATAAACTGCACTATAGAAGAAAGATGAAGCTTGGCTAGATGCCGGAATGTGGAAATGCAGCTCAATCACCTCTCTTGAGTGGGCACATGAAGTCCCCCGAGGATGAGGGTGGGATTACTGTTCGGGAACACCCTTGTGCTAAACAACACTGTAGTCTTCGCTAAATAGCTAATGAGAGCCAAAAGTCATAACATATCATAAAAAAAATAGTAATCAACATAAAATATATGGCTGCCTTCCCCTTCCTTATATGCATATTGAACCTTCTCACCTTGGGCCCCACTTGTTAAAGCCACTATTTCCATGCAAAGGCTCTCCATCCAAAATTGCGCTGTCTCTCATTGATTATCCACTCCCTCCATACCAACGCTGTTGATTTGGTCAACATTGACCCTTTCCACATGCTTTATCCCCTGTTCACACATGGAGGTGCTTTATCTAGCTAGCAAGATGATCCCTATTCACATTAAGAGGGATTTTGTTCCTACTAAAGATATTATGGGTCTCCCTACCCACCTATTTATCTATCTAAATGATAAAAGAAAAAATTAATATTCCAATTAACTGCAAGCTAATTTGGAATATTACATATTGACCAAGTAATTCAATGCATAATGATCTATAAACATATTAAAATGTGATCCCAACAAATAATATCTAAATTTATGTAGAGAATACACCATAGATACACCTTCCCTTTCTATGGTAGTGTAGTTCTTCTCAGCTGTAGACAAATTTCTACTTGGAAAAGCTATAGAATGGTCAATTTCTCCTTCACCTAGCTGTGCCAATACCACTCCTAAAGCTATGCAAGAAGCATAAACATGGACATGGAATTCATTATTCCATTAAGGGAATAATAGAATAGGCGTAATTACGATCTGCTCTTTTAGTATGTCTAGGCTCTTTTGGCATTCTTCATCACACTAAAAGGTCACATCTTTCTTCAACAATTTATCCATTTGCGCAGTGATATTTTCATTCCCCTTAATGAATTTTCTATAGTATCATGTATGTCCCAATGTAGTGCGTAGCTGTCTTACTATCTTAGGTGGATCCAAGTTTACAATGACATCAATCTTCGTAGGGTCCACCATGAGTCCTTTCTTGCAAACAACATGTCCCAACAATATACCAAAAGGCACACAAAATATGCACTTCTTTAGATTCAAAGAGATCTGATGTTTTCTACAAGTGTCAAGCACAATTATTAAGCCCACAACATGTTTTTTCAACAATCCAAATATAGTCCAGTCATCAAAGTATACCTCCAAAAACTTGTGAATGTACTCCTTAAAAGCTACGACCACCACTCTGGAAAATATAGTAGGGGCATTCTTCAATCGAAAAGGCATTACTGTATACTAATATGAGCCCCATTCTATAGAAAATGTGGTCTTGTGTTGATATTCAGGTGAAATTATGATATGATGATATCCTGAAAATCAGTTTGTAAATGGATAGGATTCCTGGCCTCCTACATTATCCAATGCTTCATCTGTGAAAGAGGTGGGAAAAGGATCGTGTAAGCATGCATCGTTCAAATTCATTAGGTCTACACATATCCTTATATCTCCTTTTATCTCCTTTTCCTGCACCAGCATATGAATTATCCATTCTGACTCTTCGACATGTTCAATAATCCCTACTGTGAACATCTTATCCAGTTTTAGCATCACTTTCTCCTTGTATTTTGGGTTCAATCTATAAGGTCTGTATTTGACTGGATTCACATCAGGTTTCAGGGGAATCTTCATGACTCCAAAATCTCCTAATATTCCCTTCATATCTGAAAATTTATTGGGAAATAGTTCTTCGTATTCATGCAATAATTATGTGACTTTCCTGACTATCTTTTCGTCCCAGTAATATCCTACTGTTGCAAACTTAGGATCTTCTTCTGATCCAATGTTCACGTTCTTTCTCTTCAATTGTTGTGTTATATTTTACATCTCTATCTTTGGTCCATGCACTTCGTGGTGCCCTTATGATAATACTATGTCGACGTTTCGGGGGTCTTCTCCTTCTTCTCCAGTAATATTAGAGCATTCTAGTGCATAATATATCTGTGCAATCCAATTAGGTTACTTCCATGTTAGTGTGGCTACACCTTCAAATATCTTCTCCTTTAATATTTGAAGGGATGAATCTATTCCCAAAAATTCATCCTCAAAATTGAATCTTAGTAGAAACCCATCAACCAAGTCTATCTAGTTCATAGACTTACCATGTCGTAGCTCAATTTCCAGTTACCAATTCATAGGAATTGTCTCCAATGTGTGAATAAATACATGTACCCATTCTTGTTGTGGAATATCCTTCCATGCTGTAGTGCACAACTAGATATGATCTCTAGGGTAAGTTTCACCATCATATTTATTCTGCATTTCTGTCTCCACTTGTCCAAACCTTATCCACATTAATCTTTGACATACCTGCCAATCTCCTATATTCTTCTTGTGTGTGTCCCACCATCTAGTGGGGGTAGATATTAGGGATGTATCCAAAGCTATAAATCATTGATCTTCTGCTACCTTATCTTCATAATCATTAATAAAAGTTTCTACATTATCCAAACCATCATAATAAGGCAGGTTACATACCTTAGATGGCATACAATGAACTACTTTTGTTATTCTTGCACAACGCTTCATGGATATTTCATGCAATATATTCTGCCAATTCTCCAATTCTTCTTCTGAACCTAATGTGAAGGTAATATCATGATCCAAACTCAACTTTCCATCTGTAGTAGGGTAGATATAGTCTTACCTTGGGTGTCAATTTGTAGATGTTATCAATGTCTGTTGCATTGTATTCTTCTATCACTGACTCTATTTATCTTACTCCTTCTGATGGATCTAAAGGAACAATCACCCCCATATTTCTTCCTTCAAGTATCATTTTCCTCTTATTTATATTGATGATGGCCATATTTTCAATTTCTCAATCAATTCCAAGAAAATAATGATAGGGATTAGTGTCATCAACAATTTATATTACTTCAAAATCAGCAATGGTGCGAAGTCTTTCAATACCTACTGTGACACCTGATAGTCTTCCCATAGGAAAGATATTTTGTTGATTTTCCAGTCTTAGCTGAATATTTGAACATTGTAGCTTTGACTTACCCATTATTTCCAATTTTTTCTTTGTCAAGACATTAACATAAGATCCCAAATCCAGAATAACTTGATCCATTTTAGATTATCCTATCTGCACGCCAAGTCTCATATTTTCTAGTTCTCATCTATCAATGTACATTATTAACTGCACACATCTCACTTCACGGTGTCTCTTTTGATGTAAAATAATTTATCAATTCCTGAATCCCTTCTACATGCTTTTGATATTTTAACAACTTCATACTAGTTTATAGAAAAGATCTCAAATTATTTTCTTGATTTGCTAAATATTTTGTCAAATCTTGATCCTGTGTCGCTGCTTGGTTATGTGTCAGAACTACTGACATGTCGTAGTTACTAGGCCCTCACTATGAAGTAGAAGTCGAAGCTCCTGCATCCATAAAAATTCTCTTTGATATCAAAAACACTTTGTTTTCTTTCTGAACATCAACCTTCTTTCAACCTTCATAATTTGGATGTTTTGTGTGGGTTGCTGGTTTCTTTTCTCTTGCATTATCGCCATTCGTACAAGATAATATTCAATTACATGATCAAAAGGTTTGCAGTACTTACATGTTATAGTGGGATTTTGGAAATCTCTTGCAAAATTACCTGCCTAGCCGTAGTTATAGAAAATCACTTGGCGATGTCCTTGACTAGTGATACCAACTCTTTTTCTTATAGATGCATTAAATAATTACATATAACCATGCAGTTAAGACCATGAAACATAAGCACATAAAAAAAAGAGAAAAGAGAACATAACATGCATGAGATCAAGACACCAATAATTTGAATATGGAGTTCATCCAATGTGGACTATGTCTCTGGGCCCTGCTTGACAGTGGGGAGGCCTTCATTCATTAAGTGGCATAAAAAGAGAATCAATACAAGAAAATTTACATATGTACCCTTATACCTCCAAGTTGGAATACAAAAAAATTGGAGAGCCCAGCTACTGAAATAGACATTACCATCGAAATTTTGTTGCTGAGAGGTGTAAAATTGAGATAAAATTTGTTAAAAGTTGTCTCCAACAAGTTCTGCAGCTTAGGGAATATTTTTGATGCCCCTCAAGATTCCCTGGGGATGGTTCCACCTCTGTTGGACTATTGGAATCAAGGTTCCGCTACTACTCTGTCCCCAGTGCATTGTGAAAAGGCGAGCTTAAATATATGTGAACCGTCATATTTTACCACATGTGCGCTGTTGGTGTAGTGGTAATTAAAGTAAATAATAGAGGAGAGGTCGGGGGATCAAATCCCGCCTCTCCAAAATTGGTCTTATTGTTTTGTTGTAATATAATAATAGGTGGGTGGGGTCTACACCATGCGGCCCTAGCCCAACTTTCTACCATATTCATAGTTGTTTGTTTTAAAAGTTGGTGTGTGGGGTCTACTCCCTGCATCCCTGACCCAACCCTCTACACATTTAGCATATGGTGGTGTGTGATCCACCGGGGTTGGGGGTCCACCGGGGGTGGCCCGCCCCCAAACCAACCATTTTGATTTGGTTAATGCGATATGGTTGCAAGTGAGGGTGGCACCATGCCACCCCATTTTTTATATTATTTTTGTTATATAACAACACTTATTTGATTTTTTTCTGATTTAGGGTCGTTAGGAAAACTAATCATCCCACAAATTCACCCACTCTCAGGAGCTAGGTTTTCCAACTTGACTGTTGGTCAATTTCCATAACACTTAAACCTAGCCCAAGTACAACTTTGAAAAAATCTTTTACTCACTCTAACTTCTTCATATGACCTCTGATTGAAGCGACGTTTGCACCATTGGATTCAAAATGGAGAACACTTCAACATGGTACTAGTCTTGTTGTCATATGGTCGCCTTGATTTTTGAGATATTTGAAAGCCACTTGTACTTGGAGATCCCCTGGATCAATTCTCCCCACTAAGGAGCTTTTGGACCACAAAAAGAGTTGACACATCCACCACACTGCTTGTGTCCTCGCCAAACCATACTTTCAATCACCTGCATGCAAATATGGTACATCCTTTGCAATCATATACAAACCACACATGACTCAAAAAACCATGAATTGCCAAGAGTTTATAACACACACTCATTGGTCAAGGATTACATAATTAAAAAAAACACCTCGCCTACTCATAAGAAAAGGCTAAAACATCGTTGTTGCATTTCGAAGCGATGGAAAACACATGATCGTTTTTACATTTACTTGCATCGCATGATTTATAAACTATGGCCATAACAAGATATTACCTCTAAAAAAACCATATTTTACTTAATAAAGTAAATGGGTCATCTTCCTATGGCATATTTTCTTGTGGAATATTTTCGATGACTGGATTCTTCATGAGTGATTTTTGGGCTTGAAGGGTTTGACATGAAAATTTCTGGTGTTCATCCTTGTTGCAATGATTCTTCTTCTTCCAGATTTTCTGGATTGTCTTAGAATGCTTCCTCCCAATGTGCCTCTGACAAGTGTTCATAGATCCCTCACTATCACTGGAATGTTATGAGGTGCTCTCATCATCTGTCATTGGCGGGTCGCTCGCTGTCTTGGAGCATTCCCCAACCTCCTTCCTAACATACCCAAGTCCTGAATGATAGGGTAATTCTTTTACTTTGATGGGGTTTATGATGCCCTGGTCATTAATGTCGATGCCCTTTACCTGATACCCCATTTTCTTTAAAATTTTGGATCTAATTCCTATAGTATGTTTTTCAAAAGAAGTGAAATCACCATCATGAAAAGTATATGAATTCTAAGAATCACTTTTTACCTCAAGGTGGTTATGTTGCAGCTTTTCGAAGGCCTTGTCCTTAGCTTGCACCTAGTTTAGAAACCTTTGTTTCTCATTTTTTTCTTGCCATGGGAGTCTCCTTAGCTCAATATTATCTGTTTGAATGCTTTGATTTATCTCCTCAAGTTCCTGGAGCCATGCCACATTGGGTGACCTTTTCATCTTTGGCACACTATTTATTGAAATTTTTTCTTCATTGCCCAAATCTGAATCCAAATTGATGGGTCCATCTGCTGCGATTCCAAGAGTTGCAATCCTCCTCCGTCACCAGAATATGATCCCAAGTCAATTGGTCTACCTAATGAAACTCCGGTAGCTGTGACCTTATCATCTTCCTCTGATTTAGAATTTTGATCTTGTTGCATGGTGGCAACTCTCTTCTACCTCCCCTTTCTATCATCCCTCTTAGGTCTCAGGTTAGGGTGCAGTTTCCAATAATTCTCTTCGTCACGTCCCTCTTTCTCAAATGTGTACAAGAGGGCTTTTATCCTATTCTCTTAGCTGTTGTGGCTCTTTTTGGGTGGTCATTTTGTTCATGTGTCCCCCTAATTTCAAGATGCATGGCCTTCACACTGGCCTCATTGATAGTATCAGGCTCAAAAAATAATAATGAATGCCTTATGTAACTATGTAAAGAACCGATATACTTAGTTACTATATCTGGTGAATCTAATGAAATGTCTAAGTTCAACACTTGTTTTCTAAATTATTCAGTGGAGTTTTGTAGATATTTACCTTTGCCTTGATTCAGGTGTTTTCATTCCATTAATGCCTTTTTATTATAGCCCAATGTGTAAAACTGGTTTTCAATGCAAAAATAAAATTTGACCATGAGGAGAGAAGGTTACCCAAATTTTTGCTGCCTTGCAATTTTCTCTCCCACCAAACGAGAGCAGTACCACCAAGTGAAAGGGATTGCAATTGGATATTTGCGTCAGCTTTCTTGATTTGTTGAATCTGGCAGTAGACCTCAATCTTTCTAATCCAGTTGTTGAGATTTTCCACATTACATTCTCTAATATACATAGGCAAGTCAAACTTTACATCTAGTTTAAGGAAAGGTTTCTTAGATGTATGCCTATGACATCTATGAGAATTATGAGAAGAAGAAGATGAAATATAAATAGAAGACAGAGAGGGAGGGGGTGCTTCTCCACCATCTCCACGATTAATTGATCCATGATCATCTGCATCTTTCTTCTTGGGCTTGATAGTCTTCTCATACTTTGCAAACAATTTTTCTACTTTCTCTGCCATGTTGTATAATTCTTGGTGGTAATTTCGCTCTTCTTCCCAACGAGCTTCCTCATCTACCATATTTCCTCTTCATCATGCATGTCTTTCTTCGTGATCAAAGGGCTTAAGATTTCCTTTGCCTCTTTGAAGTTTGTTTCTCATTAGTATGTACTCACAAAATCCGCATAAAAAAAAACCTGCTATGATACCACTTGATTCAATATCTTTTGATTAGAACTACATATAAATGAGCACTTCAAACCATGAAAAATAAGAACATAAAATGAAGAGAAAAGAGACTGTATCATGCATGAGATCAAGACACCAAAGATTTTGATTACGGAGTTCATCCAATGTGGACTATGTCTCCGGGCCCTGCTCAATAGTGGGGAAGCCTTCATTCATTAAGTGGCAGAAAAAGAGAACTAGTACAAGAAAATTTACATATGTACACTTATACCTCCAAGCTGGAAGATGGCCAAAAATTAGAGAGCCCAACTACTGAAACAACCATCACCATCAAACTCCTGTCACTGGGAGGTGTAAAATAAACATAAAATTTGTCAAAAACGGACTCTGACAAGTCTTGCACCTCAGGGAATATTTTTGATGCCCCTCAAGATTCCTTGGGGCATGTTTCCACCTCTCCCAGACTGCTGGAATCAAGGTTACACTGCTCTGCCCTCTGTGCACTGTGAAAATGAGAGCTTAAATATATGTGAACCGATATATTTTACCACATGCGCACTATTGGTGCAGTGGTAATTAAATTAAATAATAGAGGAGAGGTCGGGGGATCAAATCTCGCCTCTCCAAAATTGGTCCTATTGTTTTGTTGTAATATAATAATAAGTGGGCGAGGTCTGCACCATGCGGCCCCGACCCAACCTTCCGCCATATTCATAGTCATTTTAAAAAAAAAATAGTGGGTGGGGTCTGCTCCACACGCCCTCGGCCCAACCCTTTACACATTTAGCATATGGTGGTGTGTTATCCACCAGGGCTGCGGGTATGCTGGGGGTGGCCTGCCCCCAAACCAACCATTTTAATTTAGTTAATACGATATGTTTGCAAGTGGGGTGGCAGCCCGCCATCTCTTTTTTTTATATTAATTTTTTATATAACAACACTTATTTTATTTTTTCCGATTTAGGGGTCATTAGGCAAACTAACCATCCAACAAATTCACCCACTCTGGGGATCTAGGTTTTCCAACCCAGGTTTCGGTCAATTTGCATAACACTTAAACCTAGCCCAAGCCCAACTTTGACCAAAATTTTGACTTACTCTAACTTCTTCATACGACCTCAAATTGAAGCGTTGTTTGCACTATTGGATTAAGAATGGAGAACACTTCAACATGGTCCTACTCTTGTTCTCATCTGGCCACTTTGATTTTTGAGCAATTTTAAAGCCACTTGTACTTGGAGATCCCCTGGATAAACCAGCTCCACCTCCTCGAACTCTTCCTTAATAACCTCCTCAACCACCACACTTTCCATTGGCCTCATGTGCGTGCTCTTCTGCTTGCATTATGTAAGTATCATCACTGCGCTCTATCATTAGGCCATAACTTTAAAAATTATTCTCATCATGTCCTACTAACTTACAAAAATTACAAAACAAATTTCTTGGGGTCTGCACATATTTTTGCAACAAATAACAATGTTTAGAGCAATTTTTTCCTCTCGTCCTGAATATCTTGCACCACTGACTGGATCCTGAATTTAAGAGATTAGGTGCTCCAATAGCTAAATAATCTTTGAAAACAGGGAACCGTCCCTTAGAATGGCCCTCTGATTTGCACTTTTTACACCACGATTCTTCTTTGAATTATTTACCTTCTTGATATCCTACAATTACAACATAAGGTTTGTCAACTGACTCTAAATCTGGTGCATACCTGCATTAGTGTCTTCTAGAGGTGAAGCTTCAAACTTCATCATAATTTCTAAAGCTTCAACTTGAGTTTCTAGTTTCTGTTGCATTAATGGCAACCTGATATGTGGTAACAATGCAACTATAAACTATTCTTTATGCTTCTATGGGGGTATGTCGAAGCTTACTTGATCAAATCACACCTTAAAACTTTGATCAAGCTCCAAAACAAACTCATTGAATTTCTGTTTGATCTCCTTTAACTCAGTAATGCAGTGTGATTGAGACTTCGACTTATTGAACTATTGTATCTAAGATTGTTTAATATCTCCAAATGTACCATTGAGAGTGGTCGAATACTTCATAAACCATGTCAATGATATATCTCGCATCGTCATAATGAGTAAAAACTTCTTTATATATTCATCATTGATCTGATTTTCTATCCATACAGCTTCTTCTAGAAACAAAACTACTCTAGCACCTTTGATCTAGTTCCTCTGAAAACAGGTAGCTTAATGTCATCAACCATACCTCTTTTTGGGGTGTAAGGGGGAGGGGGAGGGGGAGGGGGAGGGGGATGGGAGGTAGGAGGGGTAAGGGGAGTAGGGAGACAACCAACATTCTGAATACTATTGGATTCTAGTTTCGACAAACTTTCAGGCTAGAAAGGAGTATATTGAGAAGTTTCCCAAGAGTTCTCTAGGTAGTTTTCTTCCTTTTCGCCTTAGATTCACTCAGTAGAGGAATATAATCAGTTCTTATGAAGGTATTCAGATCTTCTTCATGATATCTATTTTTGGTATCTACTCTATACCTTTTTCCACTTCGCGTTCTGCTGATTTCTTGCTTAGATTTACTTCTTCCTCCAAACACAAGGGAACTAGCAATCTAATTGCATCCAAAAACCTCCCTTTTCACAACAACATCTTAATCCAGAGTTTCAAAGAATTTAGATACTTACCTCGTGGTCCTTTTAAGAATATTTTCTTTGCTTCACTATAGGACACAATTGATTCTAAAGCAAACTCAGTAATGAATCCTCCCAAGATGCTATCAATCCAAAAATGGATAACCCTTGAAATATTATTCTTAGTGCACATGAGTTGCTATATCATCTCAGGAGTCCACGTTGTAGGTTCGTCATTCTTAAAGCAATCCTTTATTTTAGTCAACCTCGACACCCACTCATATAATTTACCAGGTAATGATCTGAAGAAAATTTTGTACTTCTATGTGAAAAGATACCTTTGCAACCAAGCTTCAAATGTCAAGTGCGAATTTCTGTTCTCTTGATCTACAAAATATCGCTCCTTTTGGACCATCCAATCTTGAATTTCCTTCTTCGATGGGTGCCACATCCACATATCCCTCAAACATATGCCATTCGCGACATTGAAATAATTTGTTGGCTTGGTTTGGTTTGACCCAGGTTCTATCTAAGTTGCACACCAAAAAAACCCTTGATCACAAGCCCTTTTGGCAATGACCTGCAAGCAGATCACAGTCTCACCCCAGGTGACTATGGGTGGTTGTAGAACCAAGTTTCTGTAGCCTTGAGGGACTTCATGATGTGGTCAATATACTATGATGCTATTATCTTTTAGAATACATAGAATTACTGCGTTGTCTAAAGCCATTCACTTACTTCACAATGCTCAATAAAACACATCATACAACATCATAAACTACATTGTTTTAACGCACAACTGTAAAAACTACTTCACAACAACTGATATTAAGAAAATAGACAAGAAACACATAAGAAAAAAAATATCTTCGCAAAAATTATTATTTATTATGATGGATCTTTTAAGTACAATCATCTGTCTGACCCACACACACAACTGCAGGTGATCTGCACACTAACCTACAAACTCTTCCAAGGTATCTGCACACTCAACTACAGAGCCTTTCCTTTGCTACAAAGTAAATATACAAAAATAGCTCGTAACCATAGAACTTACAATTATTACTGATATCTAGCTTTACATCCATTTTTTATAGTATTACATCATTACAAAACCATGGTCCAAATACGATGGGCTCCATAAAACAAGAAAAACTAACCCAAACATGTTACAAAATGGAGGGGATTTGAACCACCCTGAATCCCCTAAGATACTACATGGTATATCCAAAATTCTTTGTTGTGCGTTATACTTCACGCACTGCTCCTCAAAATTTGAAGACTTGGCCAAAATCGAGGCCAATTTGGCTGTGCCCAAAAGTTAAACCTGACAATTCAAGACTTTATACAAATGGAAGCTTCCCATTGAAGTCTAGTGGAGGGTATAGTGGGTAATATGGGATAGCCTAAGCAACATGTATCTGTGTTCTGGGATAGGGAGGATTTTGATAACCACAATACAGATAACCTTGTTGCCCAACACCATGATAAACTTGTAAAGTTTGAAACAAATGGGTTTGGATTTGATAACCATAAGGTATTTGAGTGATACCTTGATATAATTAATATTTTTTCATTATGGGATTTTCATCATCCCAACATAAGGAAGGTTAGGTTGTGCCTGTTCCATACCATATAAATTATGACCCATTTGAGGAATGACTTGACCAAGTGGTTGTGATTGTAAATAACACCTTAAACCTTTGATGAAGCTCCAAAACAGACTCATTGAATTTCTTTTTGATCTCCTTTAACTCAGTAATGCAGTGTGATTGAGACTTCGACTTCTTGAACTATTGTACCTAAGATTGCTTAATATCTCCAAATGTACCATTGAGAGTGGTCGAATACTTCATAAACCATGTCAATGATATATCTCGCATCGTCATAATGAGTCAAAACTTCTTTATATATTCATCATTGATCTGCTTTTCTATCCATACAGCTTCTTCTAGAAACAAAACTACTCTAGCACCTCTGATCTAGTTCCTCTGAAAACAGGTAGCTTAATGTCATCAACCATACCTCTTTTTGGGGTGTAAGGGGGAGGGGGAGGGGGAGGGGGATGGTAGGTAGGAGGGGTAAGGGGAGCAGGGAGACAACCACCATCCTAAATACTATTGGATTCTGGTTTCTACAAACTTTCAGGCTAGAAAGGAGTATATTGAGAAGTTTCCCAGGAGTTCTCTAAGTAGTTTTCTTCCTTTTCTCCTTCAAATTCACTCAGTAGAGGACTATAATTAGTTCTTATGAAGGTATTCAGATATTCTTCATGATATCTATTTTTGGTATCTACTCTATACCTTTTTCCTCTTCGCGTTCTGCTGATTTCTTGCTTAGATTTACTTCTTCCTCCAAACACAAGGGAACTAGCAATCTAATTGCATCCAAAAACCTCCCTTTTCACAACAACATCTTAATCCAGAGTTTCAAAGAATTTAGATACTTACGTCATGGTACTTTTAGGAATATTTTCTTTGCTTCACTATAGGACACAATTGATTCTAAAGCAAACTCAGTAATGAATCCTCCCAAGATGCTATAAATCCAAAAATGGATAACCATTGAAATATTATTCTTAGTGCTCATGAGTCGCTATATCATCTCAGGAGTCCACGTTGTAGGTTCGTCATTCTTAAAGCAATCCTTTATTTTAGTCAACCTCGACACCCACTCATATAATTTACCAGGTAATGATCCGAAGAAAATTTTGTACTGCTATGTGAAAAGATACCTTTGCAACCAAGCTTCAAATGTCAAGTGCGAATTTCTGTTCTCTTGATCTACAAAATATCGCTCCTTCTGGACCATCCAATCTTGAATTTCCTTCTTCGATGGGTGCCACATCCACATATCCCTCAAACATATGCCATTTGCGACATTGAAATAATTTGTTGGCTTGGTTGGGCTTGACCCAGGTTCTATCTAAGTTGCACACCAAAAAAACCCTTGATCACAAGCCCTTTTGGCAATGACCTGCAAGCAGATCGCAGTCTCACCCCAGGTGACTATGGGTGGTTGTAGAACCAAGTTTCTGTAGCCTTGAGGGACTTCACGATGTGGTAAATCTACTGTGATGCTATTATCTTTTAGCATACATAGAATTACTGCGTTGTCTAAAGCCATTCACTTACTTCACAACGCTCAATAAAACACATCATACAACATCATAAACTGCATTGTTTTATAGCACAACTGTAAAAAATACTTCAAAACAATTGATATTAAGAAAATAGACAAGAAACACATAAGAAAAAAAATATGTTCGCAGAACTTCTTATTTATTATGATGTATCTTTTAAGTACAATCATTTGTCTGACCCACGCACACAACTGCAGGTGATCTGCACACTAACCTACAAACTCTTCCAAGGTATCTGCACACTCAGCTATAGAGCCTTTCCTTTGCTAAAAAGTAAATATACAAAAATAGCCCGTAACCATAGAACTTACAATTATTACTGATATCTAGCTTTACATCCATTTTTTATAGTATTACATCATTACAAAACCATGGTCCAAATACGATGGGCTCCATAAAACAAGAAAATCTAACCCAAACCTGTTACAAAATGGAGGGGATTTGAACCACCCTGAATCCCCTAAGATACTGCATGGTATATCCAAAATTCTTTGTTGTGCGTTATACTTCATGCACTGCTCCTCAAAATTCGAAGACTTGGCCAAAATCGAGGCCAATTTGGGTTGTGCCCAAAAGTGAGCCTGGTTAAACCTGACAATTCAAGAGTTTATACAAATGGAAACTTCCCATTGAAGTCTAGTGGAGGGTATAGTGGGTAATATGGGATAGCCTAAGCAACATGTATCTGTGTTCTGGGATAGGGAGGATTTTGATAACCACAATACAGATAACCTTGTTGCCCAACACCATGATAAACTTGTAAAGTTTGAAACAAATGGGTTTGGATTTGATAACCATAAGGTATTTGAGTGATACCTTGATATAATTAATATTTTTTCATTATGGGATTTTCATCATCCCAACATAAGGAAGGTTAGGTTGTGCCTGTTCCATACCATATAAATTATGACCCATTTGAGGAATGACTTGACCAAGTGGTTGTGATTGTAAATTACCTTGAAAAGGCTGGGTATATATGGCTTGAGAGGCACTAGATACTGGTAGAATATGTTGAGTTAGAGATGCAAACTGTAAATTTTGGATTACATTCACATTCACTTGAGTAGGTTGAGATATGGGTTTTTGAACAAGGATCTGAGACTTAGGTGGAAGAGTTTGAGAAACTAAATATGAAGCCATAATTGAACCAAGTTGTATGGGCATGGTATGTTTTCAAACAACATCCAATCCTGAATGTGGAGGACCCATATGATGCTAAGAACTAACTTGAGGATATTGAAATATCCCTACAACAAACTGCCCCCCTGCCGAAAGAGGAGGATAATATTGAGGAAAATCCCCCCCAAGAGGAGGGTTCCCAATAGGAGGTGGATTTGGATATTTTAGGTGTCCATACCCACTAACATAACGACCAACATGTTGTTGAACTATAGGAGTAGATGGAGGAGGATGAGTAGACTATGTAGCGTTCATCAAAGAAGTGCGAGATGGAAATCCATATGTAGAAGACATGGGAGAGGTCCATGGACAAGATACTGTGCCAAAAAAGGTACCAGACAATCATTGGTAACCTGGTGGGATGGAATGGCGACCATATAAATGTGTCTTTGGTGATGTAACAAACATAGATGAAGTCTCAACCTGGGTTGTATCAGGCATAGTAGATACAGGCTCATAAACCATAGTGGATTCGGTCATGGTTAATTCTCCCAAAGAGGATTGCCATGAGAAATTCCAGGGTGAGTTGAAAGGAAAAGTATCAAACAAAGGAGATTGTGATGGAGTATAATGAGAAGGGAAAGGATGAGCATGATAAATATGAGTTCCTCTCAAATGAACAATAGAGGAGGGTCAAGGTTATTCCTATGGAATATTTTCGCTACTCACAAGACCAAGTGGGAGTGGTTCACTTTCAGGTCCAAGATATATGGTTTTTGGTTGAGTCTGAGATAAAGGAAGAGAAGAGGAAAATTCTGAAGTAATAGGTGCAAATAACTCAAGTCCCTCATGTTTTATAACCTTAGGTTGTTTTGTCTCTGATTCAGTTTAGTTAGGTTCAATAACCTCAGGTAATGATATTTTAGGTGCTTCTGTTTCGACTGTGTCAAACTCACCAGCTAATGGAGAGGTAATCTCAGGTTCTATACTCACATGAAAGGATGATTCTGGTGGATTTATCTCAGGTAGAGGACCAGAAGTAATAGCTCCTAAAGTACTAGATTCAATATTCTGTGTCTTTTATTCTTCTAATGATGACCAGGAGCTTCCTCAAGTGGAAGAGGAGGCTTATTTTTCATTCTACAGGAAGTATAGGGTTTTTTTCTTCCACATTGGTGTAATAAATTCTAAATATTAACAAAAAAAATAAATCAAAGAGGGTAAACTAGGCATACATGTTTACCAAGAAACTATGAAATGCCATATACAGCCATGCAGAACCAAGGATTTACGTATGAGCAGGAAATCTCCCCTAATGGTGTGTTTGGTATATCTCAATATACAAGGCGACTGACTCTGTTACCTATGGTGAGGATAGAAATTTATGGTGGATTTCCAAAATATGCTCTATGGTACATGGAAGTGCAATCTGTGTTACTATTGTCTAATGCGTAATTTTATGATGAGATAATTCCCGTATACTTTTCACAAGTGGAGCACCATCCAATATAACCTAAGCTACATGGAGAATGGTTTGATACAGTTAC
Source organism: Pinus albicaulis (assembly GCA_034641835.2). Lineage (NCBI taxonomy): Eukaryota > Viridiplantae > Streptophyta > Pinopsida > Pinales > Pinaceae > Pinus > Pinus albicaulis. The sequence continues at coordinate 819,093,654 of CM076577.1, forward strand.
ATACGTGGAATGGGATATGGGATACAACGCTAGAAAAAAATTATAGATCTTATTTTTATAAACTTCAAAACACAATTCTAGCCTAGAACTATAGATTTTTTCATTAATGTTTCAAATTCTCCTTAATATTGATTCAATAAATTTTAAAGTTGATCTTGAATTAAGTTTTGGATTTCAAGGCTCACCACGAATATCACCTGAATATCCTAAAAATAAAATCTAGCATGATGAAATGAAAATTTTATTTTAAATGAAAATACATGTATGGGAGGGAAGAGAACAAAGAGTATGCAACATACAAGATGAAACAAACAAGATTTTTAATCAATTTCCCTAACACAATTTTTCCTAGTTAAAATTTCATACAAAAAACTCTAGATGCAATGCATGATGCATACAGTTTTTCTTTTCAATTCCACTTAATTTTTAGATGAAAACTACGATATTTTCCTTATCACTGATAAAAGAAACTATTTAGAACAATGAATAAAACACCAATTCCTTCAAGAAATCCAACGATCAAGAAATCATTTTGATAATTACATAGTTAATGAAAACAAAGAAAAATTTAAACAAATTCTTATCAAAAGAACTCGAAACCCCAGAAAAACAAGATGAAGTCTTTTGAGATACCAAGACATACTCAAGGACATAAGGAGGACCAAGTGGAACAAATTTAATCAGAGAGAAAAACATGAAAATGATTTTTTTTTCATGAAACATGGGTCAGCGTAGGTGTAGATAGGCTACCAGTGGTCTGCAATGAAGGTACAGAGAAGGCCAAGAAGAAATGCAAGGCTCTATCTCTAGTCCAGGAGGATCATTGATTAAGGTAAAGGCCAAATTGCGACACACAAAATCAAATAAAGCTCAATGAAAGGTATTCCTATGATCAATTCAGACTGAGTGAAGCAATCTAGGTATGTTGAAGATGTGAAACAAGTAATCATTAAAAGGAAACCACTAAGGGAAATAAACGATCTTGAGTGGAGTCACCAATTTTTTATGCAGAATTTATGGCTATGGACAAAAGTATTTTCCCTAGACCTAGTGGACTGGTCTAGAACAATAGAAAGAAAATAATATAAAGTTTCCATTAGAGAAATTGAAGAATGGAAAGAGGATTACTTGGAATTCATCATAAGCTTTACTCTCCTCTCGACTTGTAAGCTCCAATCATAGCTCTAATAGATATAATTATAACTTGCACATATAATAATAACAAGACAAATATCTATGACATCTATGTAGCGTTATCCAATTACTCTATTCAATGGATCAAAAAAGCACTGAAACATATTAATGTAAACATAACATAACATATATAGGAAAACACTACACTCTTTGTATTAATATGATATAGTTTACAACCAAGAATAGTATCTGATCTTGTAGATATCTCTCCAAGTTTATTTTTCCTTCATTGTCGCACAATACACCTCAATATCACCCTAATGCATGAAGATAATGACTCTCTTTGATTCAAGGTAGCAGCATGAGGGCATGGTTAGTCTCCAAAATCCAACCCTGATGTTGTAGACTCATTGTAGATTTATAGGAGAGTGTGGTAGTTTAGGAATTATATCCATTTACCAATCTAGAATTGAGATCCACTCTTTATGGGAGGATGAGCTCAAGGGATAAGAGCTTAAATATCCAAGGTAGGATTAGATAGGATTTGAAGTTCTTATCCAAGGTAAATGGTTGAAAAAAATCTTGGAAGCTTCTAGAAGAGGAAGGTTCGAGATTCTTTTTATTTTTACCAAATTTCTAGAATAAACATACCCCCAATAAGAGACAACTTGTTGTTGATCAATGTAGGTGAATAATTGAGCAACCTACTCCTGAACACATGTCCCTAAAGGTCCAGGGTGCGTTGGGCCTTAAAAACGCTGATTTGAAGCTGCCCAACTCGAAAAGTTAGGGATTTGGAAGATCCATGCTTAGGGATTTGTGTAGGGATGATGAAAAGGTGTTCATGGATGTTGATTGATCTAGTTGGTAGGCCTATTGACCAGACATGACAAAATGACATATAAAATTAAAGTTTGACAATGACTAAATATCCATTGAGAGAAATAGAAATATTTAATTAAATTAACTAAAACATGCACACTTTGATTTATGCTTCTACCAATGAAGGGAAAAGAATGGTGATTTTAAATTGGATGCTTAACATGTTTTCTATCACCTTGTGGTTGGTTTGTGGAAATTTCAATATGGTGGAATGTTAGGAAGACAAGGAGGTAGAATTATCTATGCATCTATTACATGGGGAGAAAGAAGATTGGGTTGCTCTCAAGGTTTGAAATAATCTCTATTATCCCAACCAAAATAATCACCATGATTCCATGGAGTTTTAGATCACATGGATTAATTTCAAGAAGGAAGCATAGGCAAGTTGCGACCCTAGAAAAAATTCGTTTGATGGATTTAAACGCTGCCCAAAAAAATTTACAATTGAGACTCAAAAAAAAATTCAAGCATCTAGGAGAAACTCCATGAAGGAGTGCTAATTTTTTTGTGATATTGTGGTTGATTGAAGGCTTGAATATTTTCAATTTGTGTATCTCATCCTTGGAAAAATAGCTAGTGACCCCAAATGAGTTCTTCATGACATATGGTTGTAACCTAACTACTAAGAAAAATTGTCAGTGAATACATATGCTTCTTTAGTGGAAGAGCTCTCTATTTGTGAAAAACACAGTCATATATGGATTTAATTATATGTTGAAAGGAGAGATATCCGAAATCATCAAAGAAATAAAAATGGTGAATCTGGACAATGCAAAGACTATTCTTGAACTTTTAGGCTAATTAAAAGCCAAAAAAAGGTGAAATATCAACATTTAACTGAGAAATATGGGATTTGGTCAAGAAAAGAAATTAAATCATGTTCAAAGACCAGAAGAAATGGCCATACAAATTCAATTCACAATGGATAGAACAATTTTAAGTATCACTATCCAAGTTGTTGATGAGGAAAGGCTTGCAAGTAGGGTTACTCAAACATAGTATTCACAATCTTGACACACACATTTCTGATTTGTTTAAACATTTTGTTTGTTTTCAATTCCTTGTCATTTTTTTGAGATTGTGTTTTTTAGATACAATTTTAGGATAAATTTCCCAAGAAGAAACCCTTAGACATGATTATCAAGCCTATTTTCATTTCTTTTTTTTCATGGAATACTAACAGGAACATAATACCCCATATGAAATTGAAAGGTTGAAGGCATACTTGAAAAGAATTCAACATGATGCTATTTCAACCATACGTTTCCATATTCCCCTTAAAAAATACCATAATTCCTATTATCTTATTTTGAATAATGTAAAGAAAAAAAACCTCAAAGCCTTATAGAAACCAAATGGAGCTAATGACTAGAATGGATACGATACTTCTCGAAACACTGGATGACTACTTAGGCATAGGCCTTTAGAAAGAATCAAAATGGAGAATTTCTTGGTCCACTTCCCCAATAGAATGAAGGTGAATTCTAAAGGTGTCAAGTTCCTTGTCCTACTTCCTTAATAGAATGAAGGCCTTTTAAATTCCCCCTAAGGGCTTTAACTACACATAGGTGAAACCAAGACTTAGTGCTCCATTAGCTTTTACACATGGACACACATAAAAAATGGTGGAACAATTATGATTTAGATGAAAAAGATAACCTAGTTAAAAATCAAATTTATACATGTTTAATATTTTGTATATAATGTTATATATATTTTCTTTTTTTATATATAATGTTGTATACGTTATATATGTTGAAACTTAATTTTTATAATTTTAGATGTTAAAATTATATATATATGTGTGTGTGTGTGTGTGTGTGTGTGTGTGGAACTTAGAGAGTTAACATTGTGTTTCTCTTGCAAATTGGGAATAACAGTGGGATTTGTAACTTTTCTTGTTAATTGGATAGTTTTGACTTAATAATCAAAGGTATTTTATCATATTTTTAGGTGCATATTAAAAGGTGAATATGTTGTATTTTTCTATTATGGAATTATTTTCATAATTTTGATATAAGTATTATTAAAAGTTATAATCTTATTTTATTAATGGGAAATTTGACCATAAAACTTTGATTTCGTAGTTTTTGGTATATGTTAAAATGATTCATGGCATTGAAATTTTGATAGAAAATGAATACAACTAGAAAAACTCTACGTTTATGTAAAAAATAAATAAACTCATGAGAAAGATTGAGTTTTTTACTCATTAATCAATCCTATCTCATATAATTGACAATGAGAATTTAATTTTGTTAACCATATTTGATAACAAAAATTCCCCATGACGATAAATTGGTTCTATCTCTAAGTAGGAATATTATGGTGATCCTCAAAAATAGCATTGCAAGATTGCAAGCCATTCAAAACTCAAAAAAAGGGACACAAAATGATAGGAAATTGTTGGTGGTATTAGAGATAATAAAAAATTTACAAATTACTAATATTTAAGAAGGATATATCTACTTATGATCTTACATATAATAGTTACAATGGCATCACACAGTCTCTAAATTACTTTTTGTGAGGATTCAAAAAGATCATTGAAAAAAAGATGTCACCAAAAAAATCCATTCAATATTTCATTGTGTGTCCTAAAAAAGAGAGCAAGCCCAACCTATGCAAGTTTTGGTTCTCAAAAGGAAGATGTTTAAGGAAAAAATCTATTAAAATTGAATAAAATCATATTGAGGTCGTCGCAGACATGGATCTAAAAGGGATAAATAATTTGAACAAGGGCCTAAGTAATAGGTGTGGCAATGGATATTTATCAATCTATGATAGTTGTGATTCTTGATAGTGCATTGTTACATAATTTGTCCCTAGAGTTTTGATTCCATACATGCTATTGATTTACTATTTGTTTCTCTATAAGTGAAGATGTCACGTTGAACTTTATTATATTTCTTATAGACTTCTTGATAAGATGAATGCTGATGTGGTTACATTTTTTATGAGTGTCATCCATTAATTTTTAAATTATTTCTCTATTTTCCTGTACAACATAATAACACATGCCAATGTTTGTGCTTGGCCTTCCATTCTATTTTTTTTGAGAAAAAATATGGTTATTATGCTCATAAAAACTCAAATAGAGAATGGAAAAATCCCATTAGTATACTTTTAAGTATCATAATAAGAGTGAAAGACCAACATATACAAATTTAAATACATAAATGTTGCTAATGAAGACCCAAAATTGGTGAATGTTCTATAAAACATTTTTACAATGTCATAACTTAGAATTTGAAAACTAGAAATAATTTGTGATAAATGATTTATGAAATATTTGCATTATGATTTAATTTCATTGGAATTGAGGATTACTACACATAATTTTCTTGAGACAAGTTAAGCTAAATCAATAGTGAAATAATATAATCATTGGTTAGAATACTTGTTTCAAAAGATAGTTAAAATTTGAGGATTTTAAATGTTATTTCGCAAGGGATTTTACTATACAGGAGTCAAAGTGTGTGCACAAGTACGAGAAAATAGTAGTAGTGTAATGACAACAATCTAACACAATATTTCCTTGATGTGGATGCTTATATGGCACGACATAAGTGAATTAACACATGCTAACGATGTCAAGAAGATTAATAATGGAGATGACTTTCTCAATTTTAATCTCACGTCTAAATAATTTTTATACATGGTTTGTTACACATCACCCTATTAATTCTAACTGTAATTGAGAATCTTTGCAAGGTGAACTGAGCAATGTTCTAATCGAATTTCAGTTATGATAACATCAAGGTATTTCCCTAATGATATATTACTCGAATTATATTTGGTTAATTTTTTTCAACTGGAAACACTAGTTTTTTATATTATTTCTTGTTAGGAATATTTACAACTATTTTTATAGTTGGAAACTTCACAACCTGATCTATGACCCTGATGGTTCTAGGTTCAAATTTATCTCCTACGATCTTCTACTAGTGTTGTAGTTGCAGGTGGCTCCTGCATCTACCTAAAAGCAGGATGGATAGAAATTTCTTAGATTTTCCCTGCTTGACGGGGGGGGGGGGGGGGGGGGGGGGGGATTTCCATGCCCAATCCAATAAATTAAAGTTATGGTATTTAACAAGTAATGTGAAATAAATTCTCATGTATTTAAGAGAGTGCACTTATTCCTGGTAAAGGGGAGGAGATGGTGATGTTATTAGCTTTTGCAATGGCCTGTAGGAAAAACACACTCACTAGTTCACTCGGCACAAGTGTTCATGGAACCAGTACAAAAACCTAGGTAATTTTGATCCTTGACATGGTTGACATCGACTTGAGAGCATCGATAGAATTCAATTCTCAAGGATCTATGAGCTACAAAATAAAAAGAATAACCTAGAGAGTGTCAAGATAATTAAACCCTTGACCTATCAATAGAAAATTAAGGTGCCTTGAATATGGGTACTTGACAGTTTGATCTATCCCTCCAGGGTAAATACATACTATGACAAGGATAGTAAAAAGTAATAAATAATTTTATCTCCTTAACCGTTTTATGTTATAATTTTATTGAATTATTTATGTGATTCATATTTGAGTCTCAAAATCCTCCGATACCATCAACGCATGCATCTATTATAACCATGTCAAATTTTAGTGGATACAAGAAAAACATATTTTTTTTAACGATATACCAATTCATAACCCCCTTTGTGTGGGGTCAATTAATTAAAGAATAATTTCCAGTCATTGTTAAATGTTAGTTAAATTGAACATTTAATTAACCTCGATAGTGTGGCAAGAATTTAACATATGACCTATTGTTATAAATTTTATAAGGTGATTTGAGAATGGGTATATATAATTAATATATATATATATATATATATATATATCAATTATGTGTAATTTTAAACAATATATATACGATATTTTGCAAAAAACAATAAAAATAAAAATGTTACATTTAAATAATTAATGTAAACAAATACGTGGAACAATCATTGTCAACATTATGTGCTCCCTCTTTATTGACATCCAAGGAGGAAGGTTATTGTTGATAACAAAAAATTTCCACACTAAGTAAATAAACCTTAGCTCTCCAACTGTATTAACACCATCAATTTCCAATTAAAGTCTAACATTACAAGGTTCATCATTAAAATGCGACCACTTTTCCTCAATTTCCCTAAATGCATAACCATTTGCAGGTATTCTAAGAACACCATCTCCACTTTAATTTCGTGCATGGTAATACATAAATTGTGCTATGCTTTCACACCTGAGCAATCATTGCAAATGTGGAATTATCAGAATATCAAGAAGAACCTTTTGAGGCACTTATTTTGTTGTTTGACCTGTTTTATATCTAGTGATATGTCATTGTGGATAAATTTTTTTCAATGCATGTTTTCTATAATATATAATATGATCATTAGGACATGCATATATTAATAATACACTCAAATTTATTTTATACTGGCATATAAACCTTGGTATGTGCAAGGTAAAATATTTGATGATGGTAACAAAACTTCAACATAAAATATAACTAGTTAGTGTAAAGAATATTAATCATAAATATTCCATTCTTATTTTTAGAAATTAATTAACACAAAGTGAAGGAAAAAAATAACCTTTATGTATTTTATGTCATGAAACATATTACATACCTTAGGATCAGTCATACAAGTGTTTGAGAAATCATTCAAAACCTTTAATTTCTCCAACAATAATCTAGCAAAGAGAATATTTTCTCTTGAACCTTTATAAATTGGTGTCATTCTATTTTCTGGTAGAAATTCATCAAGAATACTATTATCATTGTCCTCATCCTGATCATTGACTAGTCAAGTGAACAAGTCTTGGATCAATTCATTTGTCCCATTATCTTGAACTATGTTGTTATTATCTTCTTCTTCCATAAGATCATTAACTTGGTATTCAATATTAGCTCCATGTTTCTCAAATTGTACAACATCATATCTATTACTACTTGGGGCATTCAGACACTGACTAGGGGGCCGACTTGGCTTTATAATTAGAAACAATCATGCAAAATTAGTTCGCATAACAAATATTATAACAATATAAACATTTAAAAATATGATTAATATAAACACAATGAATAATGAATATATAGCTTACCAAGGGACAATATTCCTCGGACCGCCATTAAATGTTCTCATGCTTCCTACAATGTATTTTTGTTGTTTCTCTTAAAACTCATATGTGACGTAAGACCCTGCATTTAGTGCAAAAGAAATAACATCTCCCATCATCCCCTTGATTTTTTCTCCTACTAATGTTTGTTGACATTATTCCACACAAACAACTTATACAATGATTATGTTATAAAATTGAATGGTGTTACCATATCTATTATAATACAATTCTTATATATGTGTGTGTTTCACTAAAAAATAAGACCTTCTAAACTTATAGAAACATTGTAGTTATAACAAAAATGTCTCAATGTCTTAAAAAAAACGTCATTATAATTTTAAGTATCATGAAAATTTGATGATAATTGACTAAGTCAAAGTTAACTAGTCAAAAAGGGACCCACATTTCCATTAATAGCTCAACTGACAGAAAAATGGAATTTTCATCGGTATTCCGATGATCATTTGATACCATCGTCCTTATGACGATATGGAGAATAACATCGTAATTATAATGATATGGAGATATTTCGTTGGAATACTGACATTAATTATAATTATTAACATTAATTGACATTAATTGTTATAATTTTCGATCATGCAACCATTTTGATATGTCTATTTCGTTAAAATTTATTACCATATGTAATAGTGTTTATTGATCAACAACATTATTTCCATTTAAAGGAGTTTGGTCCCTTTGATTCTATTAAGGTTGTTTGGGTTTTCCCAATTAATGTTTCTCCTTGGTTGATATCGACTTTTCCTATCCAAAGGTATAATATTATTTTGCATAGCTTGATTTTGTTGTTAGAAAGTCTCGGTCTGTTTGAAAATTTTATCTTGCATATGTTTCATTGCATCTATATAAAACAACATCTTATCATGGATTGTGTTAGTTGCATTGACTACCACTTCTTTTATTTATTCCCCTTTGGACATCGAAACTCTTGACGTGTTCAATGGGTCTACTTTAGAAGACAAGAAGTTTTGTTCAATTTTACTTACATGTTCTTTATCTATCCCTAGAGTATTTGGGATTTATACCTTAACATGAAGATTTATACCTTAACATGAAATCAAACTGGCCTTCAAATGTATAAATGCCTTCAAATGTATAAATGTAATGCAACAAAATAAATTCATCCCTTATTTTTAAGTTGTTAGGAAAATAATTTAATAATTGTAAATCTCTCATAAAAAATCATCATGTTTTTATTATACCTTTTATTCATTTCATGTAGTTGTGTTAGCATTAATCTAGTTTTGTTATCTATGGCCCACCTTTTGATGAATACTCCATCAAATAATTGCTAGTTTCGTATACTATTGGAATCCAAATTATTATAGCAATACCTAGCATTTTCTTCTATAGACAATGAGAAGAGATTTATTATTACACCTTCATTTCCATTAGGGACTTCATGATCACCAATGGGATTATAAAATTTATCGTGTGTTCCTTATTAATGACAATATTCTTTCCTAAAAGAAAATGAATTCACTTTTTATACTTATCAAGCATATTTTGGGGATACACAAAATCTCGACATATTAATAGACTTGTAAACATTTTTAACCCATGGTTGGTTAGCCATTGTGATATGTGATTTATATAAGGGATATGGTTTACTAGATTATTGCTAGAGAAACCTTGGAAAATCTTTCTTAATATTCTTCTATAGTATTTTTATAGATTAGAGAAAAGACAGTAAACAATTTTGTTACAATTCCTTATTGAACACCAATCACATTCTAATCCTATGGAGTCATCATGTGAGTAAATGTTTTAAAAATATTCAAATTCCACTCACTAAAAAAAAAATTGAAGCCAAAAATTTGAATACCCAATCAAATAGGCTTTCTCCTCGATAGTGGCACCAAAATGTTACCACTTAATTTCTCACCTAGGAGGAAAATATTTAAACCCATTGGGAGAACCTAGGGGAAACTCTTAGGCAATCAACCCACTATCACTTTAGTGGTCTCACACCACTCTTCAAACTTAAAAAATTATCATTCCGAGCCTAGAGGAGTGTGCTTGAAATCAATAAATCTCATAATTATAGGATTATGAAGGTAAATTAAATTAGATTCATTTATTAATCCTACAAGTTGATCAAGAATGATGAAGTATACAAATTCGTTCGAAGTGATTAAGTGTAAGTTCCAAAAATATAACTTGATAATATATATTTCCATGAGCTTTCCTCAACAATCCATTTTACTCTTAGTAGTTGTGATTTAGGTGTGATGAAAAGAATAATGATTTATTAGAGGGGAACACATGTAATTAAGTTCAAATTTTGCAATATTGGACATTTTCCAAACACACTAAGACTTGTAAATGGAAATATGCAGTTGCAAATATAATGATCAATATTCGAGCATGTATGTCTATATATGTAAGATAATAGCTCAAAATGAGTTATCATCTTAGTTTTGGGAAAATTAATTACACACACATAAATTTTCAACTAGGGTAGGATTTTTATTTCAAGGTTATTAAGCAAGGTATATGCAGGAAGAAATTGTTAACTAACATTGTATAATGCAAAACTCTCTAAGACCATGACACACAATCAAAATAAAGTCACTATAACTTCTCACTATCGACATACTAAAATCATCACTAACACACTACAAACATTCCAAGAACTATATACATAGTTATGAATTCAAAATCACTCTTTTAGAATAAACCCCACTCGATCACTCAAGGTCAGTGTTTGTAGAAAAAGGAAATAACACTCCGGGAAAGAATTGCAGAAACCATTAAAATAAAGCCTCACATAATCAATAAAATTATTTCAATCATCACATCATTAATATGTGTAATATATTGTAACAGGTACAAAATAATCTATCTAATATAAAGAGAAAACAAAAAATATAAAAACAAAATAATAAATAAAGACATTGAGAAATAGATCAATCCATGATCTATATTGTTACACAAGTAATAAAGATCAACTATTTTTCAAACCAACCGATTAGTAATTGCAACACATTAATAAATATATGTAATAGTGATAATTAATTGACATGAAATATAATTGAGATGAAATTAAGCACACTCCTACACTACCTTACTGATACAATGATCCCTGCTAAAGAGGAAGGTGCTTCATCCTTAGCAGGGAGTTGGTAATGTACAACTCACAAACTAAGACAATGAAGTATTATTGAGTCGTAAACCATACGAGTTTGGATTAAATTTTGAAAAGGTTACATATGTATAATCTCTCTAGAAATACAATAATGTCATCCCTACGTGCTTATCCTCTTATAGATATACATTAAATGTATATTCTCAAAATCACATTAAGCTATGAGAATATTTTGATCCTCATGCTATCTAAATCAAGATTCCTATATAGCATATTACAACCAATTTACTGAGAATACAAATAATAATGTGACAATGGCTCCAATTAGCAGGAGGTCAACAACAAAATATCATAATTGTTACAACACAGTTGGCTATATCATCGAAATATAATTCACCTTGCTAGCATAATGGTCTAGGTTGACTACGACTGAGTAACAACCAATGTTGAATCTTGATGACATTATGAATAAAAGAAGAATATTTTCAAACAAATTATCACAATCATGGTAGTACTATCAACATATCCTGTTTTGTGATATTAACAATAAAAAGCACATATAAATAAGATTACATTCAAACAACAACACTCCAATGAGTCGGGTTATCTTGAAACAACATTGTTGTCAATTTTTTTAATAAAGTCACTCAAAACAGGAAAAATTTCATCAAAGTACAAGAAAAATTGCATGAACTAAGGTGTCATGAAAGAGTAGCATGCATTAGTGAAAAAGGTGATTAATAGAGTAGAAAAGTATGATTATAAGGGTAAATATGGTGGAAATATGGGAAAATGAGGGTAAAAAGGATGCCAATTCCATGTCCCAACATCTCCCCCCAATTGAAGCAACTACAGGTCCTCATGCAGACCCTTCAGTTAGTCTTTAGCGCATGCTATGAGTGTAGCTCAAAAAATTTAAGGTTTTTGTTGTATCATCTATTAAATTCCTATAACCATGAGTAATGATCGAATTCAACCACGACATTTCTACATCTGTTGAGTTAAACTAATAATAATGCTGATATTTAAATGTAGGAATCCAGATCAATGGGATTTTACATTTTATATGTAGCCATTTGGGCCCAAAACACTTGATACAATAAATGTACTTTGGTACTCTACAAAGAGCATGAATGCAATTTCATAAACAATAAGGATATTCAATTTTCAACTTCCTATCACATAATTTTCACTTTAATTTGGTTCCATCCAATACACATTGTCTCATCAGTTCAATGCTCATGGAACAATGCTCTAAGACCTTATTTTTTACTTCCATTACCTTATCCATCCTTTATAGAGATCACAAGAAATTTCCATATGTTATTAATATTTTTGTAGCAGAACATGGCTCTTCACGAATCCATAATGGTCGAACTTCCATATTTTCTATTACAGTGTCATGAGGTCACTTCTAGCTTATTTTATTTTTCATAAAGGAAGTAAATTCCCTCAGATGGATGTATCCTAAATAAGGTGAAAAATAAATTTTATTCTCTCCAAAGTAATCAAAGTCATGTAGAAATATTCCACAAAACAAATGTTGTTCTACAAAACTGATCTACTTAAATGACTCAAGAAAGGATTGAATGCCAATCCAGTGTCAATCTGAAAAGGAAATTTATTTCTTGCATAAATAATTGGTAGGAAGGGGAGGGTCTCCTAAAACTCAATACACTATGTGTAAGGTTGTAGATATAATCCTTATCTTCCTCTAAGTGTTGGACTTTCTCTTGAAGTTCCAACAATTGCACATTCTCTTTCTTTATCTCATTCTTAACCTTATCTCATTTTAATATTTGAAGCATCATTCCTCAACCTAGGCTTCCTTTAGGTCATTAATAAGTTTTCCATGCTCATTTAAAGAGATCACCCCATCGCATAATGAGACTACCAATCATTTCCATTTACCTAACTCAACAATTAAAAATATTGAACTCAAATTATCATCCAATTTAGGTCATATTTTTTTACTGTGTTACATCAATGTATTCAACATAAATTTTAAAATCCTCTCATTCTTCAATTTATTCCTATTCTTCCAGTTGTACTACCTCATCTACTAGATTTTGTGTATCAATATCATCATTGGAAATTTCTTGTGTACAAACAATTTTATTTCCCCTAGACATCTCTTCTTCAACTGTTGGTTCTTGTATGGTGGAAAGATCTTCAATAGGTTCTTGTGTAGAAAAACCTGAAACTCCTTATTATGATTTTCTTCAACTAATGTTTCTTGTATGGAAACAAAAAATTTAGTAAGTTCTTGTGTCACAAATTTAAATTTCATGCCCTTCACTTCAAATTCTATATATACCCCTACTAAAATAGTTACAAGATTCCAAATTTCATCACGTGTATATCTAGTTTCCTCAAGAATTTCCCCACACACCTTACATAATGATTTTCTATTTTTTCTAATTTCAGAAGGAGAAAAAGGTATATCCATTATTTCTATTACCTTAGGTAAGGTTTCTATCCCTTAATTTTCTTAATCAGATATTTTTCCTTTAGCATAACAAGTTGGTTTCCTAAATTATCATTTTCCTTTCTTAAATCATCGACATGTTGTGATAGAAGGTAAAAATAGGACTTACCAGAAGGGGGCTTGTTATCTCCTCTCTATTTAGTTTCTTTTCCATTTTCCTTGTTAGGCTACTGCTCTGACTCTTCAAATACTTGGTAGTAGTGTTCGGGTTCTTGGATGATGGAGAAAGTGATTTTGCAACAATGACTTTGACCCTCTTCTTAAGAAATTTACCACCCACAAACTTCTTCAACAATATATTCTTCACTTTTTTCTGTAGGGGATGATCCTCCATAATAGGACATGCCCCATATTATGAACTTTCTGATTTTCTGCTAGTAACATCTTCTGGTACTTCAATATGCATACCTCCTAGGCACAAGAATCTCTTTCTAGTGTACTTGTAGGGTGGGTTTCTTCATATATATGATCATGAGGATTTTGAGAAAATGTATCAATAGGTGAATTACTCTCCCTTCTTATCACTACTTCCTCTATTTCAACACATTCACTTTAATCCTTTGACTCAATTTCTATATCCTCTCGAACTGGTGCTCTCGTAGTAGTTAACAATCTTTCACATGTACTCCCCTGCTATTTTAGTGAATCAATAATGATGAGCTTGATAATAGCATGATTTGTTACACATTTTTCAGGGTAGTTATATTATTGAATAAAATTTTTCATATGCTGCAATGATTTCAAAAGGAACTAAGACATGCTGACCAAATTTATAATACATAGGTGTGCCAACAACTGCAAATTATAATTGAAGATTATCTCGAATCTCCCCTCACAAGTGATGAATTTTGAATAAAGTATTCTACATCCCCCAAAGGGTGTGGAATTGAAGTTCTATATACTCCCATCCCCATATTCCTTATTTTCTTTCCTTCTTGCAAGAATATGGCCGTAACTGTTGAAACTGCAATCTTCCTACTAAACGAATGCATTCCAGTTTGATATAAAGTCACCACCTTGGAAATGAATTCCTCTATAACTACTATTTTCATTTATCTTACAACTAAACCTTTCTCTGTCAAGTTGTGCATTAATCATAAAGAAATGTGTTCATTAAACCCTTGCAATCTATGGAAGTATGCCAACCAACCTACAATCTCAAATATTTTTTAAGCTCTTGGATAGTCATTATGCAAAACCACCACTCCCCCCATGATTCGTATCATTGATGCAAGATGATGTTATTTATATGGAAATTGTGCACTACAATAATCGTGCATGCAATTGATTGTTGGGAGGAGGATGATGAATTTGTAGGAATTGGAAAATTTTGGTTGCAGTTTAACTATAGTTTGTTTTTTCAATGCCATAATTAGAAGGTAATATAGATGATACAGATGGATTTTGGGAATGGTCATGTCCAACTAATGATGAAGAGGTGGTATGGTGGGAATTTCATCGTGCATGTGAAGTTTTAATCAATCATTGTTCCAAATAAGAGTGGTGATGGTTTATTGTACAAAATTACAATATCAATCCCCTCCCCCCCCCCCCCCACAACCCCCCGCCCACCCCACAACTTGAAATGAAGGCCATCCTTGGCCACTATAACAGGGTGGTCAAGTCACACTTAAAGTAAATGATAGAGGTTACATGTTTTAAGCTTACCAAGTATGATGATATGATAGTTGATAGGATGTCACTGACTCGATTAGGAGTGCTAGCTGGCAGAGTTCGTGGAAATTATCCTTGGTGGGTCCCCTCCATGTGATCACAATGGAAACAATGTTGGTACATAATTATAAACATACATTATAACACAAAGAAAACATTTTTAGCATGCACAACTTTGACTAGTTGTTGATGATAATTTACAGTATCAGGATCAACCATTTGTTCTTTAATTATTAATAATTTGATAATTAATGGAAACATATGGTTTCAAGTATCAATAGATACATCCAATCGATGCTAGTAACAACATTCAACCCTCAGTGTGAGAAACAACATTTGGTGTTCAATACACTAGTATAATTTTGCAAATAAATGAATATATGACTAAAATTTTTAGTCATGACAACTAAAAATGAGTAAATTATACTATTTTTTGCAACGAATCTATAAATGATAAGAATAATCACTAATTTGATCGTCAGGTAAAAAAACAACTAAATAATTAGCCAAAAAAAAAAAATGACCTAAAATTTAGTAATTTTGAAATTACTATATATTATTTCATGTAATATACCTTATGCTTTCTATTAAGGTCTCATTATATTAGAATATTTGGTAATGTATTCTTTAGAAAACAAGAAGGAGACTATATCATATACGCTAAAGTGAAATCTAAAACATTTATCTAGCTTGATCCATGGCATATTCCTAAGTGATGAAACTATATTGGTTAAAATAAAATTGATCTACAGGGTAGACATCCTCCATTATGAAACTTCACTCATGGATGTTTTCCATTCACTCATGGATGTTTTCCATCACAACTAATGCAATTTGGTGTCTTGATAGTCAATCTAGTGAAGCCTGATACATTTATAGTTACCCTAATTTAATATAATATTGTAATGCAAAAATGTTATATATATATGTTTGTAATATCATTAGAAATAATATATTTACCAACTTTCATATGCACCCACTTTAATATCATATAGTCTATGATATTATTGTATTTTGATATGATAAATGTAAATAAAACATTTAGAATATATAACCATGGAAAAAAACATTACATGTACATATACAAATACATTTATTTTCCAAGGTTACATATTCTAAGTGTTTTATTTACATTTATCATATAATATTATGATATACCATATGATCTTAAAGTGGGATAATAATAAAGTGGGTAAATATACTATTTATAATGATATTACAAACATCCACATATTACATTTCCCACTTAACATATTTTGTTGGCCTAGTATTCTGTGGAGGGTTGACGTATTGGGAAATTATTGCAGGATCGAGTGTGGGGAGTATACACCATGGAGAATTCACCTCGACAGAGGCAATTAGATGGGGGTGTGGGGAATACTAGTTGTTTTTGGGGAATAATTCAAAGTGGGGAGTACACCATCCATAAAATAAAGCTTTTTAATTCACCGGTTAAGACACAATTTAGGGGAATGGGGTTCTTGCACTAGTTGTTGGGAGATGATTTGGGTGAGTGGGGATTTGGGTTGTTTCGTTATGGGAGATAATTTGGGGAGTGGGGAGGGAATTGTTTATGAAATGCACCTCTACAAATAGAATGAGGGATTTTTAATCAGGGTTTTATGTCATGAATTTGAGCCAGATATTACCAAAGAGGGTTTGTTTTCTAATTTGATGGCATGAATTTGAGTTGGAGCCAAGAAGAGAGGCTTTCTCTTCCAATTTCATGGCATGAGTAATTTCATATTTTAGCTAGGTTTTAGCATCTAAATTCGTGTATGGGTGACAAAACTTGTTTGGAGAGGACTTGGTGACTTTTATGATCATGGCTTCTATTTGATTCTTAATCATCAATATCCTTTACCATAGAGCTAGAAATGGACACCTAAACCATCAAAATTCCTCTAAGCAAGACTACAATTGACAATGTATTAGAATTTGTTGTCAAAACATGCCTTGAAACCTTGTTCTATGATAAACATCAATATTAAAAATGTGGGAAATAAAATTTGAAAAATTCCCTGTTAGTTTATGTACTAACACATTGTATACAAATTTATACTCCACCTAAACCAGGTAGTCTTGATTAGGTATTTGTACATTAAAAATTGTTAAGTGAAATTAAGTGTGCCAAACTACATCCTTTGCAAAAACATAAAAGTTGATAATAGAGCCTTGAAAAGTGATCTAGAGAGACAATGAACATACACTATGTTGTCCAGAAAACTAATTTTGTTTCGATGTAATCAAAATTTTTATAATTCATAGAATAAAAGGGTTGTAGAAAAAACCATATAAGCATATAGTTGAATTGCTTCAAGTTTGTTGTCCATGCTACTTCATATTTGGTTTTTTGATTAGTCAACTGCAATATAATTTTAAAAGACATAATGGAATATGTTTGGATGTTTGGATGTGGACACTAAGTAAGTTGAATGTTTTCAAATTGAAGAAAAAATTGGGTATTTTTCACTATGAGTTTTTGTAGATTGGAGAAATTTTTGGAGATTTTGTTACTATTTATCATAATTATTATGAAATTTTTGAAAATTCAATTTGTCATCCAAAATCTTACAATTTGTTCTAGGAATTTGATATTTATATTTTTGCTTATATTTTGGCATCTCTACAATGCAACATCATGACTCCTTCTCTATAGATAAGCTATACAATGCAACACCATTATTTGCAGCTTGTCTCTAAGCCTTTGGTGTATGTCGTTTAAGTTATGATCCCTTCATACCACTTGATGCGCTAGCCTAAAATTTTCTCTCTTAACCTTTTCTATTCATTCCTCTACTCACCTTAGCTCTTTGGATTCATGTTTTCCATTTTTCTTGATTTCTTCAGTTGTTAATAAGGATATGGTTTGTTATTATCAAATAGGTATTTTTTTTTTTTGGGGGGGGGGGGGGGAGATGATTGAATATTAATGGTGTGGTTATAGGGCTGCACTGAATTCTTAGTGTTTGAATTTCTCTTTTTTTCTTGAAATTGGAAACTAAATAGATATTGGAATGAAAAAAATTAAAAATAAACCAATGTTGAATATGGGTGAAAACCATGATATGATGAAAGAGCAGTGAATGATAAGGTCGTGGATATTCATTTACATGTAATGACTATCTTAGTGGAAGGGTGAAAACATAAAATTTGATTTATCAAGATATGATGAGATATGGTCATAGTGGTATAAGGCATTGGGATTACAATAATTATGAAGATATGATAGAATTGTAGAGTGTGAGAGATGAACATGCAATAAACATATATGTAGTGGCACCAAAAATAGATGAAGAGACATAAATGTTAGACAGAAGGTTTGAAGTTGATAAAATGTTGAATGAGGGTATAAGCAATGATTTGGCCAAGTTGATGGAGGATGATTTAAAGCATATGTATGCTAATTACAAGTGAAGTCGTTTGAAAAAATTCCTTTAAATTCTTAACTTGCAATTGGTGTTTGGTTGGTCAAATGAGAGTGTATATTAGTTATTGTAATTATCAAGTTCGTTGTTACCACTTGACTCCACAATGGCAGCAAAACAAAGTCAGTGTAATAATAAAATCAATAAGCTAGGCTTAGGGTATAAAAAAATCCACACGTGGGTGAATGGTTTTGTATTATTTTTCAATAATCTTTCAAGTGCGAGTAAATTTCTAAAATGTCACGAAGTGAGTTATTGACTAGGGTTGAAATCAATTATGATTCTTAGAAAGGTTATTTTCCACTTTCTAATAATCCCATGATTTTCCTAGATGCAAAGACATTTCTGAGCTTATGCAATGGAATTCCCAAAATAAGAGCATCAATGGAAAAAAATAACGCAGGTTTGATTATAATACATGGATGGAATTTGATAATTTCTCTTAAGATCCTCGTATATAAAGTTGTGTTTGTATCTATATGGGGTGAACCAGTTCTTAGATCAAAGTACTAAATGGTCAACTTGGCCAATGTTTTTAGTAAATTATAAATTTACTCCATGATTAGAAACTAAACCAATTCCTTAATACTATCATTTATTATACCAGGAAAGAAAAGTGCGATTTCAGATACAATCGATGCTTATTTAGGCCATTATATAATTAGCTAATGGAATTTTGGAAAGGAATTGAACCAATTCAATTTTTAAGGGATGGTCATTTAATCAAATTCACTTTAAAAACTTACGATTCATGATCTTCGTACATCTGGATACCACAAATTTCCTAGTTGCAAATTTAAGGATTTTGTGAGGCGCTCAAAAAGTTTTTCTAAGTGTATTTATTGTAGACATTGTGCTTACCTTAAAATGGATCCCCCATATCATCGAAAAAAACATGTTTCAGTGGTTCAGAAGAGAATCGTGAAGCACCATTACTAATCATGAGTGATTACATTATTGAGAATGGAAAAAAAGGTTCATGCCATTTATTGAAAACGATGGGATTGTTAGTAGTAGAGATGATCCATGTAATGAAATAAGTGTAAAACGATTATGTCTATTTTATAAGTTCCATACTTAAAGGATATAGCCATTAGGCATACAATTGAATTTATGCATAGTAGGAAAAATATAGCCTATGATATTATAGAAACTATTTTTGGTGCTTCTAATACAATTTCATCACGTGAAGATTTTCAAAAAATAAATATTTTTCAAAATATTTGGGTTGAAAAATATGATAATGAAAAGTATTAAAAGCCTACTTTTTCCTTATGTCTAGATAAAGAAACAATGTGCACAATTCTTACAGGGCATGTCTCAAACTCACTTTCCCATTAGATATGTAACTGGTACTATTAGAAGCCAAACTAACATTAATAGCTTAAGGGGCCTCATTAAGAACAATGACTCTCATGTCGTAATTGAGAATATTTTATCTATTGTGTTAAATATATCAGTTTTGGAAAAGAGGCTAATATTGGAAATTATGAGGCTGAACCTAATATTTAAGGGAATGAGTTTACATGTATTAGATCCTTTTAACGTTGAGAATTTGAGGGATGAGGTTTCTAAAATCGTTTTTCTGTTGGAATGGGAATTTCCACCAATAATATTTGACAACTCTATGCATAGTTTGATGGATGTAAAATTTGAACTAGAGAATTCTGGCCCAGTGAGATCGAGATGGATTTATATTGTAGAACGATATATGAAGGTTTTGAAAAAAAAAAAATACAAGGGAAAAACCAGAAGGAAACATGTTTGAGCGATATTCAATGCAAGAGGCCATGGGAGTTTGCACCAAATATATGAAGGATTTAAAAAATTTAAATTGACATGTATGGGATGATGATGAATATGTATGTTTCTTCAAGCTACCACATCAAGGAAGAAGTGGGCTACATGCCTATGTTCTTCAAAACACATCTTTGTTTGATAAGTGACAAAGGAGAAACAAATTTACAAAATAATTTATTTAATCAATTGCATTTACACATTTATATTATTAATATTACTATTTGTATGTTAATATTCTATGTGGAAATTATGTAGAAGAGAATCAAACATGGATGCAACATTTACCTCAAAAGTGAAAACATCTTGATATGATTGGAGTTGTTTCTTTTCCAAAATTTGAAGAGTGGATTGTTAATGCACCCAGTGATGCAAAAGAGGAAGGTCAAGATATAACGATGGAGGAAAGTGATATTTCAAATTCTCCACATTTATGGGATACGTGTTTTAGTGGAATATGGGCCTATGTTTTTCATTTAAGCGTGGACAAAAATACAAAGGAAAGAAAAAATATGATTGTGTTTTTAATGTTGAATTTCTTCACGAAACTCAAAAGAAAATTTATGTTGGATTCATCCAAGGAATTATTCAAGTTGATTTTGGTAAAAATAGTCTTATATTATTAAAATGTAAGTGAATGACAACTTTATGAGTATAGATTTGTACGTGCAAATACAAAACTTTTTTTATCAAAGACATATGAGTTGTATGTTCCCCTCTTAAAATTAGGAAATCATTTGTAATTAATGATGTAAGAAGGCCAAGACGGTCACATGTCATTCAAACAAAGTCTTGTTCAAAATGAAAATTCACGGAAGTTGTCAATATAATGATTGATGGGAAATATTTTAATTTACATGTAACATTCAAATAAGTGGTTGAAGATGATGATGGAGTGTTTGAAGAAGATATTTTGATTACCAATAAAGAGATTGGGAGATAGAATGTATTTCATGTCAAAGATGAGGATGAGAAATAAAATAAAGTAGATGCATATACAAGTGATTAGTGATGCAGCCTAAAGGCTGCAAAACATACATATTGCATGTAACAATACATTACCCAAAATTAATCCTCAATTTGGGTCAAACTCTATTGCGGAAGCTATTTCATATTTATGGTTAAAACCATACACCAAAATACCTTTTGGTATTTCCTTGAACTTTAGTTTAAAACCCAATTAAAAGAATTATTTATTCGGAATAAATATCCTTGCTCCTACACTATGGTTTAAAACCCACAATGTATTCTCTTGAAATCCATGCAATATCCACCTTGACATTTTATAAACCCCCTTATCTAAGGTTTTCTATTTTCATTCATTCACAAGTGGAAAATCTTTTCCTTTCTCATTTACCATGTAAAAATAACCACTTTTAATCACATCAATCTATGCCATAGACTTTGGATAAAAACCTTATAATTTAGGCCCAAACTGACATTTTACACTTAACATTTCATTTCATTCAAAGTTTGACTTTGGAATAAATCCATATAATTTTGCTCACAACCTTACCAACTCTCCATGTAGATATATGTTATAAACTTTGGATAATATCAAAGTCCAAGATATAAATACATTTGCTCACATATAATTCAACCCGTGTATCAAACATTAATCGGAGTTAAACTTTATGTTATAAAGTTTCTTTATAACTTTCCATTTCGCGGTTGCACACATATCGATGCTCCAATTTCATATGAATCATATATGGTCGACTTTCATTTCAACGCACCCATTCATCCAACGGTTGACAGTGTATCGCACTCCAACCCAAATTTTCCACCATCGATCCATACCTCCGTTAACCACCATACAACTTGACAATGCAAACGCCATCAGATCTAAACTGCAATCATCAAACGAATATTGCGTTCGTTCTCATCCGATGACTTATCGATCCAACTCAACACGAAATCGCTGGTTTTAAATTACTACCGATGCCAAATGTCAATCGATGAACGCTATCGCGTTTGTTTAAGGGATTACCGCTTACCACCCTTTCGCTATGCGAAACACATTAGTAGTTTTAAAAAACACTTCACGGTTCTGTATTCACCACACTTCACAGTTCCATTGATGTTGACTCACGGTTCCACTTTACTCATGGTTCCATTCTTTTTTGACCAAAATTCCTCTTGCTTATTCCTTCCAAACTGAGCCTTTTCTTCTTTCGACAGGCTCCTTTGATTCATCATTCCTCATTTAAATGATTCTTGAAAACCCCTTAGGAGGTTTCCAAATTACTCCTCTGTTCTTTCGCTCCAGTCCTGATCCGAATCACAGTTCAATTAGATGCGCTACTGATACATATAGTCCGATGTATCAAATGCCGAATTGGAAAAATCATTTCCTTTCCTCTGTGATCGATCCTTTTAGTGATCGATAACACACATCAACTCGAACGTCTTATCATATGTGTATATAATATTCTTATGAACCTCGATTTAATTCACAATTATAACCCTATCTCAGTATTTCCATCGAACTGTCAATAGTGTGAAGAACCACCATTCAAATCCTTATCACAGAGTTTTATCACACACCTGTCATAAAATCTAAGCATTCCTCAAACATAATTCAATAAATCAATTGCACACATAATTCAGAAATCAAATTCCTTCATATATACATAGGTAATCAAATTACAAAAGACCTCTTGTCTCTTGCTTGATCTTCAAATCAATGGCCCTTTTTCTACTGCCCGTAGGCTTACCACAACAAAAATCTATTTGTTCAAAATCCTACTCTCTACTCTCCTGTCTACTGTTACTGTTTTTCTGCCTTTAAGGGTTTACAATTTATAAAAAATATGATGAACCAAATTAGGTTTAGATCCTCTATTATCTCAACAAAATCCTCCAAATCCTCAAAGTCCTAATATCTATCTTCTAAGGATCCTCTTTAATCCCATAAAATCATGAAACTAATTCTACCTTAAGATTTACAATCAATTCTCAAATCTCTCATTCCCCATGGGATATAAACTATCCTAATTCTCTCATGTTCTCCAATTATTTGGGACCATTTACAAATTCCTCGCAATACTTAATATCTCTCATTAAAATCACTCAAATAACATTAATAATTACATTAATGAACCAATATTCCTTTGAAAGCAAAGACCCCTATGTTTATTAAAATACAAAGTATTTTCTGAACCTAATGCCCATGCATCAGACTTCCAAGGTTAAAAATAATCATGATCTCTTGATCATGTGGTTTTAGTCCTTGTCTTCCTGGATCCAATACTTTGTTCTGTAATTGATCATCTATTTCTACTGTTGTTTTTTGCTTTTCTCCAGGTCTCCATACTTTATGCTGCTTTGCTCCACTGGCTATACTTTCACAGTCTGTTGTTGTCTTCCCGTTGCTGTTGCTGCTTCTTTTCTTTCTTGCTGATATCTTCCTCAGAGACACTTTCATCATTATCCTTCTTATCAGTCCAATTTCTCTGTCCAATAAATCTTCTGTCTACTGATTACCTTCACTCCTTAATTGTTGAATCTTCATTCTTACTGTCGCCCTATCATCCTCACCCTCTTGTTTTCTGCAATTACTAACTTCTTCCAGATTGTCACTTATGACAATTTGTTTGTCTCTTTTCTTCAGCAATTCATTGGACTGGTACATAGTCTGCCATTTACTGCTATCTTCATCTCTTTGCTTTAGTTTGTCTGATGAAACTTTATGATTTTTCTTTTAACTATGTCTTAATTGGGGATTAGGCTTTTAATAAACCATCTTAGATGTAATCCCCACAGATCTATCTTCAATCTTCTGTTTTGGTATATTTTTGTGTTCGACACTGATACTCTTTGATTTGTGCCTGATTCACTGGTTTGTTGGTGTGCAGGGTTGCATAGGGGTCGTGTGGAATCAATGCTTCATGAATAATTAACGAAACATGGAGTTGAAACCTTCAAATGATTCCTTTCGATGAATTGAAGGAGGGAGGATAGTCACCCTCAGCCTTTGAAATTTTCTTCAGTATAGTGGAAAAATCATTTGAACCCTGTAAAATACAAAAAACATTATAAAATCTTGCATATATAGGTTTACTGCTTTGGAAGGACATGTGGGGAGAGCGTGGCCGTTGGATGGCATCATCCAACGACCGAGATTGATTAGAGGAGGTCAAAGGAGAGGCAGAAGGAGAATCTAAATCGAAGTCGTGGATCGTGCAGAGAACGACGGTCGAGAGTGGAGCTGAATAAATAACGTGAAGGGTTCACATTATTCGGAAAAAATAAAGTAAAAAGCAGAGAAAAAGGTTTAAAACCTTTGTTTCGGCGAAAACTGGTGGAAAAATGAGTGGGGAGTTCGGGACGAACGTGGGCCATCGGATGAGATCGGCCCATGCAATCAACGGTGGAGATCGAGTACCACAAAACCTTAGAAACATGCCCCGGGTATCAAAACCTTTAATTAAATCACTCTGTATAACTATTTCAGGTCACAAAAAAGGCTTGCTGACTGCGTGGGGAAACAATGAAGACCCGCCCCAATTAAATTCTACCGCGTGGACGCTGATGTGGTGCTGGGACCACTGGCACTGCTGTGGACGAGGGGACCGTGGAGATTGAGTGTGGACCGTCGATCTGCAGATTGTGACGGTGGAGATGTTTTCAGTAACCGCGCCGTACCAGTTTTATCTTATGGTCTTCTTCATAGCGCGATCACCATCCGATGAGCGGCCTCAGATCAGAAGGTGCGCATCGATATCACACTAACACCACATTCAAACTTTAATGCGCAATGAGGGCAGTTTTTAAATAGTGCTCAAGGCCACGTGTTGGCCAGTGGCGCTAATTGCTACCAAACAGAGAAAACCGCCTTCCTCTTAAAAGCGGTGTGATTAATCTTGCCGGGTTTTGAATAGTTAATGATCGAAAACATTTAAAACCCAAAAATTTAATATAACAAAGGTTTAAGCTTTGGGGGCGGAAAATACATTTGCAATACGGCTCGACACCCGTTTGCGGGGCCATGGGTTATATGGATAGTAATATGATCGGGGGTTATAACGTGCGGGGCTAATCAGCATCAAAGCTTTTAACATGGAAAAATATTTGTGCGATCGGCTCTCTGCGATGCGATAGGTGCTTAAAGGCTTAGCGCCTGTTTCCAACAATAGGGTGTATGGAGGGGAAGGGTTTTGGACTTTGCCCAAGGGGCTTAAACAAAAATATGTATTGTATATGAAGTTTTCAATGTTTTTCAATGGTTCTGAGGGTTTCGATAAGGCAAAGAAGGAGTCTTAAGCCTTATCAAAGTTGGTTTCGATGGGGAAAAGGGGTGAATATGAAAATGAAAGATTTCATGGGGAATAAAGGGATAAAAGTGAAGTTAGTTTTGGAAGTGGAAGGAAGGGGAAAATGGTGTTTGTAGTAGTATTCTCTCTTGGGAGTTAGTAGGATTTCTGAGTGTAAAATGGGCACAATAGTGAAGATTTGGATAGAGGCATGAGGCCTTCAAGAGCCTTCAAGAGGTAACACTTTTTAGCAGTAAATTTTTTTCCTTGAAGACTCCAAAAAATGATTTAGCCACATTTTGGTATAACAAATTTTATAGGTGGCTAACAATGGCACCACTTGGGGATGGTGGCTTCTTTAAGGCATCAAGAACTTCAGACTTGCATTCTCTGGGAGGCTGATTAGTTGCCTTATCCATTGGGCTGCCCTTCCTTTGTTGGGATGATCTTGCTTTGAAAACATATTAGCAACCATAAAAACAATGGTTCTTTCATCAACAAGCTTTCTACCTACCCAATCCTACTGATCTAACATTTTTTCTTCTGTAGAGTGCACTTGGATTGGAAAACTCTTTTACGACATTTTATTCTTTTGAAAGCAGGAAATCTAATCTATTTCTACTCCTTATTTCTCCATGGACTCAGATTGAACAGTTGAGCCCATATGAT